>CM040129.1:157302527-157609378 GCA_022559845.1 Amorphophallus konjac
TTCCTTGGAAAATAAAACAAGATTTAGCAGAAAAGTTGGCGATAGGTATAGAGGTTTTTAGGGCTCGAGCTCTTCTCACGACACCCCCTTTTTAAGGAATTTTGGTCTATTACGCCGGGGCTTTGTGTCCGTCATCGAACCTACATCCGCTCTAGGCACGCATACGACCGGGCTCATAACGTCCCGCGAGGAAACTGTACTGCCACTCTTGCCATGCCTAGTTTCATTATTTTAGGGACTTTCAAATTTTTGAGAGCTTCTAGCTTGCGAGCTCTTAGCTTTGATTTTTGATTTTTACCCCTTTTCTCTATTTCTTTTCTTTTTCTTTTTCTTGCTCTTTTATCCTGCGGAATAAGGTCATAGCGGACTGTCCCTATTTGAGACCTCTTTTATCGGGAGGTCTAGATCAGTTCTCGCCCCCTTATTCACCACTTGCCCCTATTTTCAGCCGAGAGAAGAAAAATAAGGATTTTCACTTCCCCAAAGTATGGCCATGGGAGAGACGGTGTTACGCAAAAGAAGAGAACCGAACCACAGGGGTCGTGTAGTGTGTGGAATGTTGGACCGGGGCTCTCCTTTCGTGATCAGGTGAAGGCATACTCTGCCGTCGGGCTATCGTTGGCTTGACTCTATGGATAAAAGGGTTTTAAATATAGCCCATTCCACGGATTCGGCAGTTCTTCACCCTCCACGTTAACTAAACGATACGCGTTACCCGAATAGACTTCCTTAACTACAAATGGCCCTTCCTAGTTGGGTTGCAGCTTAGACCCGGGACCTGCTGATCTGATAAATTTACGTTTCAAAACCATGTTACCCACTTGGAATTTTCTTTCAATAACCTTCTTTTGAAAATATCGCGAGACGCATTTTTGATAAACCGAGACGTGATTGGCTGCGTTAAGCCTCTTCTCGTCTAAGAGTTCCAGTTGGACTAGCAACGCCTCTCGACGCTCGTCGAGATTAAGTTCCTTGTCTAGCTGCACTCTTAAAGAAGGGATCAAGATCTCGTACGGGAGTACCACTTCCATCCCATAGGTGAGAGCAAAAGGAGTTTACCCTATGGGAGTACGGACGGAGGTGCGATAAGCCCATAGAGCTTCTACTAGTTTATCGGCCCAATCGGTAAATTTGTGTGACTCGCATGTTTTCTTGATGATTTTCAGAAGGGTTTTATTCGTGGCCTCAACTTGGCCATTACCTTGGGGGTAGTATGGTGATGCATGATGCAATGAAATATTAAATCTCTTACAAAGGTCCCGAAGTTCTTGAGAAACAAATTGAGGCCCATTATCGGTGATGATATCACTTGGCACTCGAACAGTGAGATGATATTCTTCAGAATGAAGCGGCATACTGTGGTGGCTTTGATTTTCGCATAGGCTTCAGCTTCCGCCCACTTGGTGAAGTATTATGTAGCTATCAGAATGAAGGATTTCTGCTTGACTGCGGAATTCGGGTCGCCGAGAGGTCCAACGCTATCAAAAGCCCGCATCGAGAATGGCCAAGGAGCAGAAAGAGGATGGAGAGAGGAAGCTGGAGCGTGGATTTTATCGGCATGAAGCTGGCATTGAAGAGACCTACGGACATAGGTGGAACAATCTTCTTCTAAGGTTGGCCAGTAATAGCCCTGCCTAAGAATCTTCTTCGCCAACGCTTGCCCCTTAACATGCCCTCCACACTCACTGGAGTGAGCGGCTTCTACTACCTTCCAAGCCTCATTGTCATCCAAACATCTCATTAGAACCCCATTGAGAGCTCGCCTATACAACTCTCCAGCAACAATCGTATATCTGGAGGCGGCTCTTCTAATGGCCTTGTGCTGCTCGGCGTTCGCCATCTCGGGAAAGGAACCATCCCTGTAATATTGCTCAATCTCATAATACCACGGCAATTCTTCTTCTTCGATGATCTCCTCGAGCTCAGTTAACGAAACTTCTCTCACATTTTCCCTCTCCGCCTTCCTTTCTACAGACTTCCTAAGGTTGTCGAACCAGGGATCCTAAAGGGAAAGAGCATCTAACCGCTGGACCATAATGGTCTCAGTGGCGCGACTGAGGAGGAACGAGAGAGAAGAAGCGAGTGATGCAAGTGCATCAGCCAGAATGTTCTGAGAACGAGGAGTATGAATATAGATAAGCTTCCGGAATTGCCTAGCTAAGAGCGTGACCAAATATTGATAGGGTTTGAGTTTAGGGTCACGGGTGCGGTAAGTGGACATAACTTGACGCAGCACCAATTGAGAGTCTCCTATGATGTTTAGGTATCGTGCGCCCATGAGGTAGGCATGCTTCAGATCGGCAAGGAGAGCCTCGTACTCGGCTATATTATTTGTGGCAGGAAAAGAGAGTTGATAGGCAATAGGGATGGTCACACCTTCCGGAGTGAGGAGAACGGCGCCGATTCCACGGCCCTGAGAGTTGAGAGCACCGTCGAAGTGAAGAGACCAAAAGGGAAGATGAGTGATTACAGCCAAGTGTTCATCAGGAAATTCGTCCTGGATTAAATCAATGCGAGGGATAGGAGAATGAGCAAGATGCTCAACAATGGCGTATCCCTTGATCACTTTCTGGACAATGAAGGTGATATTGAACTGGGAAAGGAATCTCTGCCAGCGAGCTAATCGGCTAGAAAGGACATGTTTTTCTAACAGTTAATGAATGGGGTCCATTTTAGAGATCAGCTTAACCTCATGGGTAAGAAAAGAGTGCTTGAGTTTCTGAGCTACCCACACTAGCGCTGCACAGGTCTTCTCCATGGCAGTATACTTGGATTCAGCCGAATTGAACAACCTCGAAAGGTAGTATGCTGCCCTTTCCCTTCCTTCATCATCCACCTGAGCCAGGACAGCTCCTAGGGAGTCCTCAATCACAGAAATGTATAGGATCAGGGGTTTCCCAGGGACGGGTAGTTGCAAAACCGGGGAATTAGAAAGATAAACCTTAAGATCCTCGTAGGCCTTCTGACATTGTTCGTTCCATTCGAATTTAGCTCCCGCCTTTAACAATTCATAGAATGGGCGGCATCTTTGCGAATGTTGAGATATGAATCTTCTAATGAATTACAAGCGCCCAATCAAACCCCTAAGTTCCGTGATGTTCTTAGGCGGCGGCATCTACATAACGGCATTTGCTGTATTCGGACCGATCTGAATCCCCCGTTTACTAACTATAAACCCGAGCAAATTCCCTGACGTAACTCCAAACACACATTTCTTTGGATTCATCTTCAATTTATACTCCCTAGCCCTTTGCAACACCTTGGCTAAAATGACGGGGTGTTCTTCTTTGGACCTCGACTTTACCAAGATATCATCCACATAAGCTTCTAAGTACACATGCATCATGTCGTGGAAGATAGCCATCATTGCCCGTTGATATGTGGCACCTGCATTCTTCAACCCAAATGGCATAACAACATAGCAGTACGTGCCCCAGGGCGTTGTGAAAGAGGTCTTCTCTTGATCTTCAGGAGCAAGGCGGATTTGATTATAACCAGAATATCCATCCATGAATGAGAGGGCCTCATACCCAGCCGTGTTATCAACTAATACGTCAATGTGAGGAAGCGAGAAATCGTCTTTCAGACATGCCTTATTCAAGTCCCTGAAATCAATACAAATCCAAATTTTCCCATCTTTCTTCATCACCGGGACTATATTTGCCACCCATTGCGGATATAAAACAACTCTAATAAACCTGGCCTTATGCAATTTATCGACTTCTTCCTTTATCCTTAAGGCCATCTGCGGGTGGAATCTTCTTACTTTTTGCTTAACAGGTGTTGCCCCTGGTTTAAGAATCAGTCGATGTTCAACCAACGTGGGGTCAAGACCCGGCATGTGATAGGGTGCAAGGCCCGGATACAGAGGGGGGGTGAATGTATCCCTCTTCAAATATCGCCCAATTAATACTCTAATGCTCTAATATGCGGAATAAGAACAGTTGATGAAATATACTAAAAATACTAAGACGGATCTCGGCAAGAGAACACAATTGAATTAGCCCTCACACGATCCTAAACAAGCATCTAATGCGCAGCAATGAAAAGAACACAAGTACAAAAGCAAACCACAAGTGAACACTAGGATTTTTTAGGTGGTTCGGTCCACAGACCTACGTCCACCCCTCACTCCAAACTGGAGTGAGACTTCCACTAGCAGGGCTAGAACAGCAGACTCAGTCTGCAACAAATGCTGCCAAACAGCTTGACCAGTGGAACAACCTCCCCTCTTCCTCCCAGCCGGAGGGAACCACTAGTGACACCCAGTTACTAGCAAACCAGAGATGCAAGTCTCTCTTCCTCCAGACCAGGAGGGAACGCCTAGTCTTGCAACCTACAAGACCAGAACCGGAGATGAATCTCCCTTCCTCCAAACCAGGAGGGAACCCACAAGTGACTCCCAGCCACTTGCAACCTAGAGGTCTCGGACCTCCCTTCCTCCCAACTGGAGGGAAACAACCAGTGACATCCAGTCATAGGCAACCAGAGACGTAAGTCTCTCTTCCTCCAAACCGGAGGGAACCCGACCTCACAATAGAGGAACGGAAGAACAACTAGTGAACAGTTAAAAGGAGAGAACAAAAACCGCAGCAACTGAAAGCTGGAAAAATAAAATGCACAATAGCTCTCGTAGGAGCAAACTGGATTGGATCTGATCCAAGGTCCAGTGAAGACAGTAAGGCTTCTCTTCTTCTTCACGAGCTCTCCATCTCTCTTTCTCTTTCTCTTTTTCTTCTTCTGCTCTCTCACTCTGGCTCTCAGTTTCTCTCTTCTTCTTCTTTTCTTTCTTCTGCTCTTTCTGCTCTTTGCCTCTCTGCAGCACTTTCCTTCTATCTTGATCACTCTCTTTCTCTATCGTTATCGCACAGTCTCTTTTTCTCTTGATCTGTCTTCTCCAGATGGAGGAGCCTTCGTATTTATAGCAGCAGCAATTAGGGCATTGTCCTCGGATCATGTGCCAGGTGCCAACCTTGGATCACGTGCCACTTATCAGCTTCTCGAAGGATGTACCTATCAAGCAGTCATAAGAAGATATCAGATGGATGTACAGACTTAGTTCAGGCTGTTAACAAAGCGTGTACAGGCATGATGCAGCTTGAGTGTATACACTTGAAGGGTGATAACGAGTGTATAGAGTTGAAGCCCTGGAAACGAGTGTATAGACTTGAAGCCTTGGAAACGAGTGTATAGACTTTGTCTTGAAGGAGATGCACATGTGCACTGAAGTGTGTATAGACTTGGCGTGCAGGCTGCTGGACGCAATGTATAGACTTTGCGTGCAGGCTGCTGGACGCTGTATAGACATGCTTTGCAGGTTGCCAGATAATGTATAGACATGCTGTGCAGGCTGTGGGGGAATGCATAGACTCTGCGTGAAGGCAATGCATGTACAAGTGATGCAATGTTTAGACTTCATGAATGCAGGACTGTGGCATGTACAGACTTCGTGTATGAAAGACTATGAGCATTACAGATGGTTGTACAGACATGCCAAATGAGTATGCAGACTTAGTGTGCACCATTGTGTAGACTTTGTAACATGCAGTATGAGCATAGCAACAGAATGTGCAGATATCGTGTAATGCATGAAGCAGTGTATGCAGTGTATAGACTTGGCGTCCAATGTGCAACCAACCGATGTATAGACATTGAATGCTTACATGCAGACACGATGTATAGACTTAGTTAAGACTGTCTAGACTCTGCATGCGAGCTATGGCGATGTATAGACTTCCTAACAAGGCGTTGCGCAGACTTGCTTACCACAATGTGCAGACTTAACAATGCACGATGTATAGACTTCAAATTAAAGGAGACGGTGGATGTACATACTTTAAGTTCAACTGAGACGGTGCATGAATATACTTGACACTGTATAGGCTAGTATGTTCTGAACAATGTCTAGGCTGTACAGACTTGGCATGAGACGCAAGTTGAGACGATGGATGATGTACAGACTTAGCCAGACTTTAGCTCGATGTACAGACTTCATGAATGATGCATGCAATGTGTAGACTTTGATGCCCAAAGGCAATCTATAGACTTGCATAGTGTGAGACGCTGAATGAGATGGTCGGATGTACAGACTTGGGCTGTACAGACTTACAGTGTGCAATGCATGCGATGTACAGACTTGGGCTGTACAGACTTGGAAAGCTTGAAGGCCAATGTACAGACTTGGAAAGCCTGAAGTCCAATGTACAGACTTGGAAGATGTGAGCGAGACAATGTATGGACTTGGCCAATGCAGCGATGTATAGACTTTAAGAGAAAGCCCAATGTACAGACTTGCTGAACTGAACATAGGAAAAGATAAGGAGGGTATAGACTTGCTCAGTTCAGAACGTAGGTAAAGATGGGAAGGAATGTATAGACTTGGAAGGTTCAGCGGTGGATGTACAGACTTCATCTAAGCAAGCTACAGGGCCGATGTATAGACTTGGGCTAAGCAATGCATGAACAGTGTGGCGATGTACGGACTTGGCCAATGTGTAGACTTGAAGCAAGGAGGCGATGTGTAGACTTGGCCAATGCTGTGAACAATGTATCGACTTTGAGTGACCTTATGCAAAAGGCAATGTACAGACTTGATGCACATGAATGAAGACCACTGTGTAGACTTATGGCATGCAATGTCTAGACTTGATATGAAGGAATGCACAATGTCTAGACTTGATGAACAATGCAACAGGCAATGCTGACTGATGTATAGACTCTGAATGAGTGACATGCGACAGACAATGTGCAGACTTGTTTTGAACCATACACAATGTATAGACTTGCAATACCATGAAGGCAGGCTGTATAGACTTGAGGTAATGCATGCAGGTGACAATGTATATACTTGTGAATCTGGGGGGTCGACCCATCTGGAAGGGGGGTCGACCCACTTCTGTCTAGACTATGATGTCTGATGTATAGACTTGATGGAGAGAACGATGTACAGACTTGCTCTTGCGAAGGCTGTACAGACATTGAATCAAGCAGTGTATAGACTTGAAATATGATAGAATGCAATGCTGTATGAACTAACATATGACAGAATGCAAATGCTGTATGAACTGAATGTCTGCTAATGCAAGATAGCACATTCATATGCCCAAAGCAGAAATATAATTCAGACATAGATTCACGATATGCAAAGCCACAGATTCATGATATGCAAAGCTGTAGAACTGACATGATATATGCCCATAGCAAGACAGTCAATCAGATGGTCATGATATGCTATCATCAAAATCATAGAGTTGAAAAACATGTCAAAGATGTTTAGATAACTCATAGTGTTTGCTATCATCAAAATCGCAGGGGCACAACAGCATGTCCTCATAGGACCAGGCAAAAGAATCGTTGTACTCCCTCAACACCTTGATTAGCTCTTCTTCAACTTGAGGGGGGAGATTAGCAGAAATGAGTATGGGCCTGGGATCCTCTTCTGTTCCAAGATTAATTTCTTTAGTGGTTTCACCCACTGCCGAGGACGGTTCATCGAATCTCTTCAAACCTTGCGCGTACAAATCGGCAGTGTCATCCACATCGCTTTCCTCATCATCGGCTGGGTCCTTCTCATCTACAATTTCATATACTCCCAATCCGTCATTGCTCCACACGCCTTCCAATTCCTCTTCATCCTCTAAAACAATTGCGGTCTCCACAAACTCAGGACACTTAAGAAGGGCATGGCATCTGTGAGCTAAGTCTTGTAGAAACCTATCTGGAATGGATTTAGGATGACGCATCACAGGGCGTGCCGCGGACGTGGATGGGCCGCCTAGACTCGAACTAGCCTCTACCCCAACTGGCTCAACTAACCTAGAAGATTCTGCACACTGTACACCTAACCTAGGAGATAAGAAATCTACTGGGAAAGAAGCAGGGGTCTCGTGCCCCTGGGAAGAGGATGGACTAAAAACAACATAATCTTCCATTGAAACCTCCGTTTTAAAATTGGCATTTTTTTTTGGAAGTCAGAGTAGATCACGCAACAGGAAGAAGAAGACGGGGGAGGAGGGAGTTGCATGGGGAATAAATCGGGGAAGATGCAATCAAAGAATGGATCAGAGGATCGAAACCACATTTCGTGGAGTTGGGCATTGGGGGAGGGGGAGGGAGGAGTAAACAGAGTTGATAGATCAATGGGTGGGCAGCGCCCACATGCACATGGCACAAACAAAATTTCAGGTGGTCTCTCCGTGGAGTACGGGTCGACCATAATCAGAGAGGAACGGGGGACAAACCCCAATTATTGAAACAAGGAGGCAAGACGGGACGGGGACAGAGAAAAGGTCGTGATCGAGCTCCCCACTTCCCGTGGCCTCCGGCGGACTAGCTGCGTTGGAGAATGCTTCACCAGCTGCATCTCCTTCTTCTTCGAACGGTCTTCTTCTTCACTGAACATCTTCTCAAGACAGATACAAAAGTCTTCCATGTCACCCACTAGCCCCTTCAGTGGCGGCGGTGGGTTAGCAACATTACATGCAGCATCGATCTTCACATCAGCACAGGGCGGCGGCTTCTTCAGGGTACCGGGCTGCAATGGGCCTTTCATAAAATGTTGACGGTAATCCCACGTCAGTGGCCCGGAGTCTCCTAGAATGGACAATGCTGACTCTCGGTAACCAAGGCCTCTACGGCCCATCTTTATGCCTTTAGGGACGGGCTTAGTCCGCCCATGCAATTGCGTGCCGAGGCCCAAGCCCGACTGATAGCCCAACTTCAGAATCATATGCCACCCTTTCGAATCTCTAATCTTGGACTTAATCTTCACGTTTACTGGCGCAGTGGCGGGCTTGCGTGACGCATATGCCCAAGAATAATTTAAGTCCATCATTGAAAGAACTGGCCTGTTACTCGGCCACAGAGTGGGGAGGATCTTATCTATAATGGCATCGATTGACTGGACAGTGGAGATACTTTTCACCTTAACCACCCGGCCTTGGAATGGAAACTTCAGGCACTGGTAGGCAGTTGAGGGTGCGGCATTTAGACTGTCTATCCATGGATGACCCAGAATAGCTTTGAACATTGGGTCTATGTCCAACACGTAGAACTCCACATCCATTACCAGAGGCCCTAGCTCAACCTGGACTGTTACAACCCCGTGACAAGCTCGTCGGGAGTTGTCATAGGCGGCAATTATGGTCAGTGTTGGCTTAAGCATGTCTTCTAAAATGTTACAGGCACGTAGTGTACTCAGCGGACACACATTTATCGATGCTCCCGTGTCCACTAGGGCAGACTCAACGGCCACTTTGTTCAAAGAAATGGTAATGCACAGTGGCATCTGCCGTGCCTCTGGGGGTGCTAATTCTGATTCGAAAAATGAAATGGAAGGCCCCCGGGTAATAGTCGTCAACACTGAGGGCAAGCTGTCTGCTGCCACATCCTCGCTAACCATAACCTTCTGTAAAAAGGTCTTGAGGGCGTCCTGGTGTAGCGTGGATCTCTTGATGAACTCCAAAACTGATATCTTGGCCGGCATCCGGTCCAAGTGCTGTAATAGGTCATATTTCGTGCCTGGCACGGGGTCTATTTCTTCTGCTTCAGCTGTAGGGAAAGGAACTTGGGGGTTGGGTGCAGACGCACCAGAGGAAGGGTAAACTCTATGGAATGGACGCTCGCTCCGAAGGGCGCAATGTCATGCCGGCACAGCTTGGGATGGGCCCCCGCTTGGCCCAGTGGGGTAGGTGGAAGGGGTAGAAATAGGAGTGAAGATGACGGAGGTTGGCTTGACGGGCCCTGGCGGAGCGGTAATGGGTGAAGGGTTGAGTGGAGGGGTGATGATGGATGGTATGGTAGGTGATGGTGGAAGGGCTGGCGGAATGGTGGGGAGTGTGGTGGGTGAGAAAGGTGGTCGGGAAGGGATAGTGGGTGGAGCGGAGGCGAAGGTGGTGGGCAGAGGATGGAAGGAACAGAAGGTGCTGGGAAGTTGGTGTGGTGGAAGGCCAAGAGGTGAGTGGGGGTCTCATCATCAAAGGACCACCCAACGTTAGGGGCTGGGCGGTGGACTGCATTCACTTGAGCCGGTGCCGGCGGCTGTTGGTGTTGTTGCTGCTGAGAAGCGGGCGGATGTTCTGGCATGGGATTCTGATGAATCCCGAGGTCTTGCTGCTGTTGTTGCTGCTGTAGGGGTTGTTGTTGTTGTTGTTGGAGGGGTTGTTGTTGAAACTGTTGCTACTGGGGTGCCGCCTGCTGCGGCCTGGCTTGTCTTCTTCTCTCTTTAATATCCTCAATTGAATCAAGCATGCAGGTGACAATGTATATACTTACGAATCTGGGGGGTCGACCCATCTAGAAGGGGGGTCGACCCACTTCTGTCTAGACTATGCTGTCTGATGTATAGACTTGATGGAGAGAAAGATGTACAGACTTGCTCTTGTGAAGGCTATACAGACATTGAATCAAGCAGTGTATAGACTTGAAATATGACAGAATGCAATGCTGTATGAACTGACATATGACAGAATGCAAATGCTGTATGAACTGAATGTCTGCTAATGCAAGATAGCACATTCATATGCCCAAAGCAGAAATATAATTCAGACACAGATTCATGATATGCAAAGCCACAGATTCATGATATGCAAAGCTGTAGAACTGACATGATATATGCCTATAGCAAGACAGTCAATCAGATGGTCATGATATGCTATCATCAAAATCATAGAGTTGAAAAACATGTCACAGATGTTCAGATAACTCATAGTGTTTGCTATTATCAAAATCACAGGGGCACAACAATCTCCCCCTTTTTGATGATGGCAACACTATGAGTCACACTGACTCAAGTCAAAATGTTACACTATGAGTCACACTGACTCAAGTCAAACTATTCTCCCCCTTTGACTTCATCAAAAAGAAAAATAGTTTGAGATGAGAGATACAAGCATACATGATATGAATAAAGAAAAATACTCCCCCTTTGACTCAGTCATTTAGACATGAAAGACACAGAGGCAGTTAAACAATGAAGCTCAAATCAAGATAATGTTTCAGATGTATGCTCTCCTATACCAGCCAGATAAAATCATGCACAAATCAAGTCTATGATGCAGATGTTAATCTCCCCCTTAACGCCAGAATAGAGTTGAGGTATGACAAGAGTTGAAACATCTATCAGCAAAAGCACATAGGCACTCAAGGATTACCACAATCTGTAAGTACAATGAATGAATTGAGGAAGACAGATTTTCATTAGCACACCAAATATCTTTGTAAACGAATTTCAGATTCTTCAATTATAATAGATTATGAATGAGTTTAAACTTACCATCATGATTTAAGAGTGATGTATTCAAAGTTTATCAAAAAAATTCAATACTCATATCTGAAACACCTTTTAATAGAAATGAACCAACAACTCATCTGATATTCATGTTTAACCTCCTTCCATCTTACTCATTTAAAAATCAGAGACTCCTATGTAAGTTACACAAGATATTATTGAGATTAAATAGAAATAAATGAGACTGAACTTGTCTTTAGATTTTCAAAATTTTCTATTGATCAGCACTCATTTTTCCTGAGCAAGTTTGGTTCAGTCAACACCTTTTTACATGAGGCACAACACTTCTCAGGTGAAGTGACCCAGTTACTCAGTGTGACAACCATATTGCCTCTTAAGGAGAACAGAGTTAGCAATGGAGTATCTTTTTACATGAGGAGACACCTTGATCAGAGGCCAGAATCCCCAGTTACTCAACACATCCATGCCATTGCTCTGCCAGATTTTCAAACATTTTTGAAAGGAGAGGTAACTATGGCACTTCATGACTTGGGCTTACTCCATTTCTTTGATAGAGAACCCAGTTTCTCTGTGACCAAAGTCATTGCTCTTGCTTTAAATTTTAAATGTTTTCAGGTTTTTCAAACAAAGCTCAGTACACTGAAATGTTTAAGAACAATACCTTCTACATGTATCTTAAACAAGGATATCCATGTCTCTTAAAATTTCAGATTTCAGAAAGTTTTGCATGAAGTTCATGAGACAATTTGTTAAATCTATTAAGCATGATGATTCAGATATTTTCAAGTCTTTTACATCAAAACCTATTAAATACATTAGTCTTAGATCAATTTGATTCATCAAAACATTCTTAAGCCAGTATAATAGAAGTTTCTTCTTTTCAGAATATGTCTGATTTATGTCTAGGGTGCACTGACTAAAATCTTTCATCATTCAGATGAATCAATGGCATTGCCAGGAAATCAGTGGAGTCAACAAAGCATTTTTATTGAGAGATTATCAGAGAGCAATCAGAAGCCAGCATTGAAGACTAAAATTTAGTCAGATTAGCTTGGACCAGACATGACAAGATATGAAGAAATGTGAATGATAGGAACAAGCTAGCAATTGAATTCACAGCAGACAGAATCAATAGCTAAGTCTGGAATACAGATAGATCAGCTATATCAGTGAAGACAGCAGAAAATTTAGGTGAACCACTAAGTGTAGCAAGTAGATCAGATAGCTAGACAGTGAGAGTTCAAGAGATAAAGAGATGGAACAGGAAAGCTCCCCCTGACTAGATGCTACATATATACAACAAAGCATGAGCAGCAGTATGGTTAATTAATAATGATTGAGCTCCCCCTTACTAAGTGCATGATGTGCAGTGAAAGTACATCACATGATTTCAAATTTGACATTCAAATATAATCCATGCACTTCAGACATAAGTGAGCTACCATGAACATGATTGAGCAATTCCATTTCAGAAAATTACAACTAAGCATAGATCAAATTAACAAGATGCTCAACCATCTCAAACAGTCAATTTTCAGATGGTGGAATTTAAACAGATTGTTCAGAACTGACCTGAAGAGTAGAATCCTGGGGTTTTCCTTTTTGAGTGCCTTGGTTTATTAACCCCTCTTTGTTCTTCAGCCCCCAAGGCACACCTACAAAGTTTTTGATCATTTTGATCCTACAAGGACCCAAGCAGCTTTGGGTCCCGCGTTAGCCCTGACAGGTGTTCTAAATAATTTCTTAGCAACATGGTCATCATGATCCATCAAATAACAATTTTCCATAGAGTGACCATACTTTCCACAATATCTACATGATGTGACTGGTTTCTGGTTCTTATGATGCATAGTAACAGCAGTATGAGGTTTATAAGCATGATCATAAGATTTTCTGTTGTATGCATGAACAATTTGTTTCTTATTTCCATGTTTTTTATTCCTAACCAGCCAACATTCAGCAGATCTATGGCCTGGCTTCCCATAGTTATAGCATGAGTATCTTGCAAATGGTTTTGCAGGGAATTTGACAACATAGGAGTTAACATAGTTCTTCTGAACATGCTAATAGTTCTTGACTGTATGGCCATTCTTCCCACAGTGAGAGCAAGCAAAAGAATTTCTTCTATGAAAGCCATTTTTACCCCAAGTGGATCCAAACCAGCACTCAGCAGCCTTGTGCCCAGGCTTATTGCAGTTAGAGCACACAATGTGCTGACTAGACTTGTGTTTAGTTCCATAAGGACCATGAATATTCATGGAAGTTCTAGCATGCAGTTTATTGTCTTCTTTCATGATAAAGCATGCATTCATGAGATGACCATACTTACCACAATAATAACATGAAGCATCAGGTTTCCTAGTAGCATGGTTTCTATCAGAAAATTTTCTAGAGTGTAATATTCCACTAGCATGCTCATCCTTTAACATCAATATGCAATCTTCCATTATGTGACCTCCTTTCCCACAATAATAGCACGACCCCTTTTTAGTATGAGTGTTTGAGAGGTCATGTGAATTGTGTGCAGCAGTCTTTGTACCAACTGGAGTAGTTTTGTCCTTTTTCTGTGGGTTTTCATCCTTTTTTAATTTTTGAGTTTGTCTTACAGTTTTGGGACTAACAGTGGGTTTTTGTGCAGTAAATTGAAAAACAGAAGAACCAGCAGTTGTGTTTTGATCAGAAGCTTTTACAAACACAGTTGAAGTTTTATTGCTATTGATCCTTTTGTTTGTTGAACTGTAACCCAGCCCCTCTCTCTGAGAGTTATCACTCTTTCCCAGAAGCTTATTCAGATTGTCCTTTCCCTTGACAAATTTTGACAAGGAGTTTTTTAAATCTTGTATTTCAGAATTTAAGCCACAAATATTAGCTTCATATTTGGACAGATCTGTTTCACAGGAAATGACTTGTTGATGCAAGGCATCATTCAGACTTTTGAGTTTTTCAACTTCCTATTTTAATTTTATTTCATTGTCAGCTTCAGATAGGAACTTATAAAGATCATCAACTTCTTGTTGAAGGGATGTGATTGTGAGCTCATAGTTAGCTATCTTCTCTTCACAGCAATTGACATTTCCACTCAACATTAAGTTGATGGTTTTTAGACTCTCAATTTCTTGTTCAGCATTCACCAACCTATCAGAATTATCTAGGCTCACACACTTGCCTTTTTCCATTGTCAATAACCTATCTGTCAGCTGGGTGTTTAGATGTTTCAGTTTGTTGATTTCTTCTTTCAACTTATTATTTTGCTCTGTGAGTTCATCATCAAGCACCCAATCATCCGATGAAAACTGACATTCATAAAACATTTCTTGTTGTTTTTCAGATTGAAGTTTGTTGAAATTTTTCTGAAGCTCTAAGTTTATTACTCTCTCAGACTCCAGTTTCTCAGAAATCAAACTATTTACTTTTTCAAGATTATTTGATTTGTGTTCAGATTCTTTGAGCTGGTTTTTGAGTATTTCAATTTCAGATTTCATGTTTTCCAATTCAGAGTTGACAAGCTCTAAGTTTCTCACCAGTTCTTTATTTTGAACAACATCATTGTTATGAGCCTGATCATCATCAATTAAACTATGCCTCTCCTTTAGTTCAGCAATTTCGCAAACAAGCTCTTGATTCTCCTTTTTGTGTAAATCAATTTGTTTCATAAGAGTTTGTTTTTCAGATTTCAAATGATCTAAATCTGAACTAATAGAATCAAAATCTGTTAACTGTCTTCTAAATATGTCATTTTCAATTTTCAGAATTTCAGGGCTTTCACCTCGAGATTTAGCATCCTCATGTTTCTTTAGCTTCTTTATCAGTTTTTTATTCTTCTTCTTTAGTCTTTCATAGGATTCTAACAGATTGGCATAGGCATCTTCCCAGTCGTCTAAAGTTTAACTAGAGAAAGGATTGGTTACCTCTTTAGCATCTTCGGATTCATCTTGATCACTGCCATGGTTGCTCTTGTCAACCATCAGGTAGCTGTCCTCATTTCTCCTCTGAGCTAGCTTCAGCTTATCCAGAATGTCCTTAGCGGACCTGCAGTCATAAAAATAAGAATGTAGAGCCTTGTCAGTAGCTTCTTTCATTAATTTCAAAACTTTCTGATTCTCTCCATTTCTTGATCTGTGACTGTTAGTCCATTTGGACTCTTTATTTGGCAGTCTGTGAGGACCATGTGAGATTAACTTCCACAGATCCGGATCCATCAAATTCACATAGTTATGTAGACTGCTAACCCATGAGTTAAAATCAGACCCATTGAAAACTGGTGGAGAAGCCATGAAGGCAAATCAATCAAGCAATTTCAAAACTGTATGCAGAAGACAGAAATGCACCGAAAGCCAGTAGGATCCTCTACAGATCGTTGGATCTGGAAAGTCAGAGACCTACTCTGATACCAATTGATAGGGTGCAAGGCCCGGATATAGAGGGGGGGTGAATGTATCCCTCTTCAAATATCACCCAATTAATACTCTAATGCTCTAATATGCGGAATAAGAAAAGTTGATGAAATATACTAAAAATACTAAGACTGGATCTCGGCAAGACAACACAATTGAATTAGCCCTCACACGATCCTAAGCAAGCATCTAATGCACAACAATGAAAAGAACACAAGTACAAAAGTAAACCACAAGTGAACACCAGGATTTTTTAGGTGGTTCGGTCCACAGACCTATGTCCACCCCTCACTCCAAACCGGAGTAAGGCTTCCACTAGCAGGGCTAGAACCGCAGACTCAGTCTGCAACAAATGCTGCCAAACAGCTTGACCAGGGGAACAACCTCCCCTCTTCCTCCTAACCGGAGGGAACCACTAGTGACACCCAGTCACTAGCAAACTAGAGACGCAAGTCTCTCTTCCTCCAGACCAGGAGGGAACACCTAGTCTTGCAACCCACAAGACCAGAACCGGAGACGAATCTCCCTTCCTCCAAACCAGGAGGGAACCCACAAGTGACTCCCAGCCACTTGCAACCTAGAGGTCTCGGACCTCCCTTCCTCCCAACCGAAGGGAAACAACCAGTGACATCCAGTCACAGGCAACCAGAGACGCAAGTCTCTCTTCCTCCAAACCGGAGGGAACCCGACCTCACAATAGAGGAACAGAAGAACAACTAGTGAACAGTTAAAAGGAGAGAACAAAAACCGCAGCAACTGAAAGCTGGAAAAATGAAATGCACAATAGCTCTCGCAGGAGCAAACTGGATTGGATCTGATCCAAGGTCCAGTGAAGACAATAAGGCTTCTCTTCTTCTTCACGAGCTCTCCATCTCTCTTTCTCTTTCTCTTTTTCTTCTTCTCCTCTCTCACTCTGGCTCTCAGCTTCTCTCTTCTTCGTCTTTTCTTTCTTCTGCTCTTTCTGCTCTTTGCCTCTCTACAGCTCTTTCCTTCTATCTTGATCACTCTCTTTCTCTATCGTTATCACTCAGTCTCTTTTTCTCTTGATCTGTCTTCTCCAGATGGAGGAGCCTTCGTATTTATAGCAGCAGCAATTAGGGCGTTGTCCTCGGATCACGTGCCAGGTGCCAACCTCAGATCACGTGCCACTTATCAGCTTCTCGAAGGATGTACCTATCAAGTAGTCATAAGAAGATATCAGATGGATGTACAGACTTGGTTCAGGCTGTTAACAAAGCGTGTACAGGCATGATGCAGCTTGAGTGTATACACTTGAAGGGTGATAACGAGTGTATAGAGTTGAAGCCTTGGAAACGAGTGTATAGACTTGAAGCCTTGGAAACGAGTGTATAGACTTTGTCTTGAAGGAGATACACATGTGCACTGAAGTGTGTATAGACTTGGTGTGCAAGCTGCTGGATGCAATGTATAGACTTTGCGTGCAGGCTGCTGGACGCTGTATAGACATGCTGTGCAGGCTGCCAGACAATGTATAGACATGCTGTGCAGGCTGTGGGGGAATGCATAGACTCTGCGTGAAGGCAATGCATGTACAAGTGATGCAATGTTTAGACTTCATGAATGCAGGACTGTGGCGTGTACAGACTTCGTGTATGAAAGACTATGAGCATTACAGATGGTTGTACAGACATGCCAAATGAGTATGCAGACTTAGTGTGCACCATTGTGTAGACTTTGTAACATGCAGTATGAGCATAGCAACAGAATGTGCAGATATCGTGTAATGCATGAAGCAGTGTATGCAGTGTATAGACTTGGCGTCCAATGTGCAACCAACCGATGTATAGATATTGAATGCTTACATGCAGACACGATGTATAGACTTAGTTAAGACTGTCTAGACTCTGCATGCGAGCTATGGCGATGTATAGACTTCCTAACAAGGCGTTGCGCAGACTTGCTTACCACAATGTGCAGACTTAACAATGCACGATGTATAGACTTCAAATTAAAGGAGACGGTGGATGTACATACTTTAAGTTCAACTGAGACGAGCATGAATATACTTGACACTGTATAGGCTAGTATGTTCTGAACAATGTCTAGGCTGTACAGACTTGGCATGAGACGCAAGTTGAGACGATGGATGATGTACAGACTTAGCCAGACTTCAGCTCGATGTACAGACTTCATGAATGATGCATGCAATGTGTAGACTTTGATGCCCAAAGGCAATCTATAGACTTGCACAGTGTGAGACGCTGAATGAGATGGTCAGATGTACAGACTTGGGCTGTACAGACTTACAGTGTGCAATGCATGCGATGTATGGACTTTACCTTAGAGATGCTGCATGAGACGGTGGATGTACAGACTTGGGTTGTACAGACATGGAAAGCTTGAAGGCCAATGTACAGACTTGGAAAGCCTGAAGTCCAATGTACAGACTTGGAAGATGTGAGCGAGACAATGTATGGACTTGGCCAATGCAGCGATGTATAGACTTTAAGAGAAAGCCCAATGTACAGACTTGTTGAACTGAACGTAGGAAAAGATAAGGAGGGTATAGACTTGCTCAGTTCAGAACGTAGGTAAAGATGGGAAGGAATGTATAGACTTGGAAGGTTCAGCGGTGGATGTACAGACTTCAGCTAAGCAAGCTACAGGGCCGATGTATAGACTTGGGCTAAGCAATGCATGAATAGTGTGGCGATGTACGGACTTGGCCAATGTGCAGACTTGAAGCAAGGAGGCGATGTGTAGACTTGGCCAATGCTGTGAACAATGTATCGACTTTGAGTGACCTTATGCAAAAGGCAATGTACAGACTTGATGCACATAAATGAAGACCACTGTGTAGACTTATGGCATGCAATGTCTAGACTTGATATGAAGGAATGCACAATGTCTAGACTTGATGAACAATGCAACAGGCAATGCTGACTGATGTATAGACTCTGAATGAGTGACATGCGACAGACAATGTGCAGACTTGTTTTGAACCGTGCACAATGTATAGACTTGTAATACCATGAGGGCAGGCTGTATAGACTTGAGGTAATGCATGCAGGTGACAATGTATATACTTGCGAATCTGGGGGGTCGACCCATCTGGAAGGGGGGTCGACCCTCTTCTGTCTAGACTATGCTGTCTGATGTATAGACTTGATGGAGAGAACGATGTACAGACTTGCTCTTGCGAAGGTTGTACAGACATTGAATCAAGCAGTGTATAGACTTGAAATATGACAGAATGCAATGCTGTATGAACTGACATATGATAGAATGCAAATGCTGTATGAACTGAATGTCTGCTAATGCAAGATAGCACATTCATATGCCCAAAGCAGAAATATAATTCAGACATAGATTCATGATATGCAAAGCCACAGATTCATGATATGCAAAGCTGTAGAACTGACATGATATATGCCCATAGCAAGACAGTCTATCAGATGGTCATGATATGCTATCATCAAAATCATAGAGTTGAAAAACATGTCATAGATGTTCAGATAACTCATAGTGTTTGCTATCATCAAAATCACAGGGGCACAACAGCATGTCCTCATAGGACCAGGCAAAAGAATCGTTGTACTCCCTCAACACCTTGATTAGCTCTTCTTCAACTTGAGAGGGGAGATTAGCAGAAATGAGTATGGGCCTGGGATCCTCTTCTGTTCCAAGATTAATTTCTTTAGTGGGTTCACCCACTGCCGAGGACGGTTCATCGAATCTCTTCAAACCTTGCGTGTACAAATCGACAGTGTCATCCACATCGCTTTCCTCATCATCGGCTGGGTCCTTCTCATCTACAATTTCATATACTCCCAATCCGTCATTGCTCCACACGCCTTCCAATTCCTCTTCATCCTCTAAAACAATTGCGGTCTCCACAAACTCAGGACACTTAAGAAGGGCATGGCATCTGTGAGCTAAGTCTTGTAGAAACCTATCTGGAATGGATTTAGGATGACGCATCACAGGGCGTGCCACGGACGTGGATGGGCCGCCTAGACTCGAACTAGCCTCTACCCCAACTGGCTCAACTAACCTAGAAGATTCTGCACACTGTACACCTAACCTAGGAGATAAGAAATCTACTGGGAAAGAAGCAGGGGTCTCGTGCCCCTGGGAAGAGGATGGACTAAAAACAACATAATCTTCCATTGAAACCTCCGTTTTAAAATTGGCATTTTTTTTTGAAGTCAGAGTAGATCATGCAACAGGAAGAAGAAGACGGGGGAGGAGGGAGTTGCATGGGGAATAAATCGGGGAAGATGCAATCAAAGAATGGATCAGAGGATCGAAACCACATTTCGTGGAGTTGGGCATTGGGGGAGGGAGGAGTAAACAGAGTTGATAGATCAATGGGTGGGCAGCGCCCACATGCACATGGCATAAACAAAATTTCAGGTGGTCTCTCTGTGGAGTACGGGTCGACCATAATCAGAGGGGAACGGGGGACAAACCCAAATTGTTGAAACAAGGAGGCAAGACGGGACGGGGACAGAGAAAAGGTCATGATTGAGCTCCCCACTTCCCGTGGCCTCCGGCGGACTAGCTGCGTTGGTGAATGCTTCACCAGCTGCATCTCCTTCTTCTTCGAACGGTCTTCTTCTTCACTGAACATCTTCTCAAGACAGATACAAAAGTCTTCCATGTCACCCACTAGCCCCTTCAGTGGCGGCGGTGGGTTAGCAACATTACAGGCAGCATCGATCTTCACATCAGCACAGGGCGGCGGCTTCTTCAAGGTACCGGGCTGCAATGGGCCTTTCACAAAATGTTGACGGTAATCCCACGTCAGTGGCCCGGAGTCTCCTAGAATGGACAATGCTGACTCTCGGTAACCAAGGCCTCTACGTCCCATCTTTCTGCCTTTAGGGACGAGCTTAGTCCGCCCATGCAATTGCGCGCCGAGGCCCAAGCCCGGCTGATAGCCCAACTTCAAAATCATATGCCACCCTTTCGAATATCTAATCTTGGACTTAATCTTCACGTTTACTGGCGCAGTGGCGGGCTTGCGTGACGCATATGCCCAAGAATAATTTAAGTCCATCACTGAAAGAACTGGCCTGTTACTCGGCCACAGAGTAGGGAGCATCTTATCTATAATGGCATCGACTGACTGGACAGTGGAGATACTTTTCACCTTAACCACCCGGCCTTGGAATGGAAACTTCAGGCACTGGTAGGCAGTTGAGGGTGCGGCATTTAGACTATCTATCCATGGACGACCCAGAATAGCTTTGAACATTGGGTCTATGTCCAACACGTAGAACTCCACATCCATTACCAGAGGCCCTAGCTCGACCTGGACTGTCACAACCCCGTGGCACGCTCGTCGGGAGTTGTCATAGGCGGCAATTATGGTCAGTGTTGGCTTAAGCATGTCTTCTAAAATGTTACAAGCACGTAGTGTACTCAGCGGACACACATTTATCGATGCTCCCGTGTCCACTAGGGCTGACTCAACGGCCACTTTGTTCAAAGAAATGGTAATGCACAGTGGCATCTGCCGTGCCTCTGGGGGTGCTAATTCTGATTCGAAAAATGAAATGGAAGGCCCCCGGGTAATAGTCGCCAACACTGAGGGAAAGCTGTCTACTGCCACATCCTCGCTAACCATAACTTTCTGTAAAAAGGTCTTGAGGGCGTCCTGGTGTAGCGTGGATCTCTTGATCAACTCCAAAACTGATATCTTGGCCGGCATCCGGTCCAAGTGCTGTAATAGGTCATATTTCGTGCCTGGCACGGGGTCTATTTCTTCTGCTTCAGCTGTAGGGAAAGGAACTTGGGGGTTGGGTGCAGACGCACCAGAGGAAGGGTAAACTCTATGGAATGGACGCTCGCTCCGAAGGGCGCAATGTCGTGCCGGCACAGCTTGGGATGGGCCCCCGCTTGGCCCAGTGGGGTAGGTGGAAGGGGTAGACATAGGAGTGAAGATGACGGAGGTTGGCTTGACGGGCCCTGGCGGAGCGGTAATGGGTGAAGGGTTGAGTGGAGGGGTGATGATGGATGGTATGGTAGGTGATGGTGGAAGGGCTGGCAGAATGGTGGGGAGTGTGGTGGGTAAGAAAGGTGGTCGGGAAGGGATAGTGGGTGGAGCGGAGGTGAAGGTGGTGGGCCGGAGGACGGAAGGAACAGAAGGTGCTGGGAAGTTGGTGTGGTGGAAGGCCAAGAGGTGAGTGGGGGTCTCATCATCAAAGGACCACCCAACGTTAGGGGCTGGGCGGTGGACTGCATTCACTTGAGCCGGTGCCGGCGGCTGTTGGTGTTGTTGCTGTTGAGGAGCGGGCGGATGTTCTGGCATGGGATTCTGATGAATCCCGAGGTCTTGCTACTGTTGCTGCTGCTGTAGGGGTTGTTGTTGTTGTTGTTGGAGGGGTTGTTGTTGAAACTATTGCTGCTGGGGTGCCGCCTGCTGTGGCCTGGCTTGTCTTCTTCTCTCTTTAATATCTTCAATTATCTTGTGCATTTGGGCCCAATCAATTCTCTGGCCCTCATGCAGATCATACACCAAATCCCTAAACTGAAAGCATCTCTCTATCGTGTGCCCGGGCTGCCGATGGTAGATGCAATATCTTGACTGATCGGCTGCCGAATTCCAATTCTAACGTTCCGGAGGCAATTGGATGTCACCAGTGTACATTAGAGCTGAAAAGATGTCGGGGAGGGTTACTGGCAGAGGAGGATAGTTGACCCTCTTGGGTCCCGGCCGAGCAGGCCCATAACCAGTGGGTGGGGGAACGTTGTGGTACTGGGGTGACTGTTGCGGCTGTTGAGGTGGTGGTGGTGGTCGTTGTGGGTGCTGAGGAGCTGAGAAAGTGGGTTGGGGAGCTTGCGAGTGGCGAACTGGGGGTTGCGTGGGGGTTGCTGGAAACGGGGTGAAGCGGGTTGGTTAGGGAATTGAATAGCCTGGACCTGCTCGTTGACTTGGACTCCCTCAGTAATTGGGCCCTGGGACTTGCGGGTGGTCTTGGACTTCTGGGCCTCGAACAATGAATGGATAAGGGAGTCTTTAAATTGGGTCTGGATAAAACGGGGCCGGCTGTATTACTGGTGCATGTTAGAAATGTCATTCATTGCCAAAATATTTCGGAACGTCAGAGTAGCATTAGAAATCAGTAACTTTACTTTTTCTTCTTCCGAGATCTGCCCGGGCACACACGAGGCCATCTGCCTCCATCTATCTGCATATACATCAAAGTCTTCATCCGGCTTCATCTTTTCTGGAACCAGGTCGGTGAAAGAATATTCGGGACCGACCCGATCCTGGAATCTCTGAATGAACTTCTCCTTGACAGTCTTGAAACTTTCGGCCTCCTCCAGAAGCAATGTGTAGAACCACCCCAGGGCGACCCCATCTAAGGATCGGCGGAACAAGTATGCCATCAGTCGGTCGTCATGCAGAAACTACGCCGATTCGTAGAGAAACTCCCTGACATTAATGAACGGGTTGCCATTCTTGTCATATTTCCGATACACGGGGAGCTCGGATTGAGGGGGGAAATGAATGTCCATGAAATTAGGAACGGGGATATCAGCCAAAGACTGCGGGCCGACCCGCTTGTGGAGGAGGTCAATCTGCTGCTGCATGGCAGCCCATTTGTCAAGGAGTTCCCGTTCCCGAGAAGGAGGGGATACAACAGGAAGGATGGAACCGGAATACAGAGCTGAAGGGTATACTGACTGAGAGGGGAGCCCATAAGATGGATAATGGGCCAAGGAAGGGCCCATATCTGAGTGAGCCAACTGGGCGGCCCCTGGTTGCTGACGGACAAAATCGGCCAGGGCCACGAGGGCCTGTGGCATTGAAGAGAAGGTGGTGTAAGGATCAACATAAGAGCTGGAGGGGACCTGGGTTTTCCCCTTATCAAGCGGCTGATGGGCCGAGGTAGAAGCCTGGCCTGCTTCCATAGCAGAGAATCAAAGAGCCTGAGGACGAATGGGAGTAAGATCGATGGGGGCTGCAGAGGTGGTCCCTAAACCAACAATCGGGGTTGTGGAAGTGGCGGCAGCAGTCATGCCAGAAGAAAGAATTGAGGGCGGGGCATCTACCCCTTGCAAGGCCTATTTCAGCAGGTGGAGTTGAGTAAGATCCAGCTGGGCCATCATCTGGAGAACCTAACTGGCCGAGCCGCGAGTGGATGGATCTGAGAGGGAGGGTTGAGCACCCTCAGCAATAATGGTTGGGAGAGGAAGGGCAGTCCCCTCTCTCCCTTGCACATGAGCGACCCTGGGTGGGTCCTCCAGAAGTCCCTGAGGGAGAGAATCCTCAGGGGGATGGGAGAAGTTGTAGGACGACATAACTGGCGGTGAATCGAACAAGGGATTGAAATAGGAATGGGAAGGTGAACCACCTGTAGGAGACAATCCTGTGGGTGTGAGACAGCTCCACATACACTGATGACAATGAGGGAGGAGCAAACAAACAGCCCTAAGTAGGGATCTAAAACAAGCAATTCAAATCGAATGCAACAACGGAGTGGAGAGATGAGAAGAGAATCAACCAATTAATGCCACCAAGCTTCAAATGATGCACGCAAAATTTTATAAGTTCTCCCTTTCTTGGACCTTGGTGACTTGATTAAGATTTGAATTCACTCCACCACAAGGTACCTAGCCAAGGTAGAGAATAAGGCAACTGGCTGACACTAGAGGACTCTTTCTCTCTCTGATGCAAACCTTAGACTGGGGGGTGGTACGGTACAACCTGCCCGGCATCTGTGTGGGAATCCATGGCTCACGTGGGCTTACGGAGGTCCTCAACATGGTCCCCGAGTCGGCTCCAAGGAGTATGGAGATGAGAGGAAACCCTACCTCAGTAGGAATGCAACTACTAATGAGAGTGTGTATGATCCTATGTGCACCGGAGTGCATGCAAGATTCTAGCCTAGATCTAGCAAGCAATGATCAAACACATATGAGAAAAGAAAGTGAACACAATGATAGAACAATGTAAGAACAGGAGGGGGAGATATAACGGCACCAAATGCAGATGTGATGATATAATCCAATGATCAAAAATGCAGAATTGGGTGCACTGTAGCAGTAAAAGGACGATCTTATGGAAACCGCTTTGTGTCTCACACGGTCTGTAATAGACCGTTCAGGAAGCGAAAATGGTCTGGAGTGGACCGTTCAGGAACAGGGAGTAACGCCAACAAAATCTGGGAAAAATCACAAAATTCTAAAATGATTGAAGAATGAGGATCGAAAGCGTACCTGGATGGGGCGGCCTTTTGACAGACCGCTGAGAGTATGGGACGGACCTGATACAATTGCCGAATATCAATAATCAGGAGTATAAAAACAGCAACGTACCTAGGCCAGCAAAAGTGAACGGTCGGTATCAGGCCGCGGAATAATGCGAACGGTTGTAGAATGACCGCGTTATAGCTGACACACCAGCAACTCTGCGACGATCACAGAACGGCCAAGATCCAGCCGTTCCAAAGGCAGGCGGCTCACAGGGGACCGCTTAAACTCCAGAGAACAGAAACATGGGATGAGCCCAAAGAACAACCTGCAATACTCAAAGGAGACTAACAAAATGCACAAACAGGTCAGCAAAACACTAACACGACAGGCACTAGGTGTCCCACTGTGATCGCCAAAAAATAGGGTGTTGATATGTTTTTTCCTTCTCTTCCCCTTTTGATCACCCTTCCAACCCCTTCTTTACTAGGGTAATGTGAAGAACTAAGCAATGAGTAAGTAACAAGGGGAAGGGTGTGGAGTGTGTGTGTGATCGCCACCAAGGTGCTGAATGTAACTGGATACACCGTACCTTGGAAAGAGAGGGGAGACACTTGCCTAGAATAGCACTGCAGAAATACGCGGCTCTGGAAGAACCGCTCTGAAGATTGCACGGTCACTCGAAAAACCGCCTGGCAGTGCTGGGGACGAACGCGGGACGAGAAGCATCTGGAAGACGGAACGGTTCAGAAACAGCCGCTTGAGGAACATGACGGTCGATGGATGACCGCCCTATACTTCGAACGGACAGATGGAAACCGCCTTGTACCACCAACTTTCACAAACGTGGGATATCTACCTCCACCCTTCCCGGCCGGCCAGGAGGAGTGGGCCTCGTATTAGGGCGCTGCTGACCTGCAAAACAACGTGGAAGGCACACAAAGATACCCAATATCAGAACTGCGAAGTGTAGTAAGTGCTAGAACGGAGAGAAATGAACATAACTAAACAGAATGGGGAATACCTGGGGGGTTTTAAACCCCTAGGGGCACCAAAAACGTGGGAGGATGTGTGTAATGTGATGAGACAATGAAGAAAAATAGATGAAAGAAAGGAGAACGATGCATGCAACGAGAAAACCGACGGTTAGACTAGTGAACTAATGAATCAAACAAACGGTGTACTCCTTGAACCGGAGGCCTATGCGGACATAGAAGGCCTCCCTCCCTGTCTTGGGTCGCTCAACAACCCGACAGAGCTTCTCCGTCAACCCAAAATCTCCCCTCTTTCAAAGCTTGGCCTTAAGGTCTATTTATAAGAGCCTAAGAAGCCAGCCCCGAAATTAGGGTTTCGAATGAATATCAGCTCGAGAGATCAAAAGAAAATCCGTGGATAATATAATTATCTTCCAACCAGTCGAAATGGCACCTCATTTGGTTGAGAAACCACGGAGAAATGGTTGGAACAAGTTAGGGATAAAACCACGGATAGAGAGAGAAAAGCCCTTAGTTTTTCAGCAATTGGACAATTACGTGGCCACGCAATAGACCTCCCAATCTATTGAGCGGCCGGTCACCAGACCATCCAATATGTCGGTGGAAATTAAATAAATAAGAAATATTATCCAACTATCCATCGAACTGACCGATATTTTTGCCGTTGGACTCTCACGAATTGGGCGGTTCCCAATGGACTACTCAACTCATTGAACGGTCAAACACCAACCGTCCAACGGCTGTCGGTGATAAATCTAATCAGATAATTATCCGAATAACCAATGACTCTGGGATTCTGAAAACTGGATGGTTATAAGAATACCGTTCCATGGGTCTGGAGGGCTAATTACGAACCGTGCAGAAGCTTTGTCGGTGGAAATTTAGAAAATCACCCTAATATCCAATAAATATTTAAACGGTCCATTGTCCACCGCTCGTTAACTGAACGGTCACACGACAGGCCGCACAATGTCTGGATGCTTGGAAATCAATAAAATGTGATAAATCAAGTAAAACCAAGGCCCGTTAAGCCCTGAATTGAAGCAGACCGAGTCAGGGAGGGAGGTACCCATAAAATAGGCCCAATAGGCTGCCTGAAAATAGCCCACTAAGCCATGGACAACTTGAGGCATCAACAAATGGTTGTAAGAGAAATGACTCAACCTATCGGCAAAAACGGGTGTCAATAGAGGTCTCTTTCTTTGGCCATATTATTTCAAAGGAAGGTATCGCTGTAGATCCTTCTAAAGTTGAAGCTGTCAAGAATTGGAGCCGACCAACGACCGTATCCGAAGTCAAGAGTTTTCTCGGTCTGGTTGGCTATTACAGGCGATTCATAAAAGATTTCTAAAAAATCGCCGTCCCTTTGGCCCGACTCACAAGAAAGGAGAATCCCTTTATATAGTCGAAGGATTGTGAAGAGAGTTTTTTGACTCTCAAGGAACATCTGACTACGGCATCCATATTGGCACTACTTATTGAAGGTGGTGGCTCTGAAGTCTACACAGATGCATCAGGCATTGGCATTGGTTGTGTCCTTATGCAACACGACAAAGTGATTTGTTATGCCTCGAGATAATTTAAGCGTCATGAGGAAAACTATCCCGTGCATGATCTGGAGTTAGCTGCTATTATTTTTACCTTAAAAATATGATGACATTATCTCTATGGGGAAAAATTCACTATATTTTTGTGAACACTAAAAAAATTATCACCCCATGTTTACGTGCAAGGGGAATAAAGAAGAAGAGGAAAGAGAAGAGAAGATGAAAGAAGAAGAAGAGAAGGAAACACCCCTCAATGTGCCCTTCAACGGCACACCCTTGGTGCCTCTCCAACGGCACACTAACTTGTGCCCCAGCAGCACACCCTGAAGTGCCTCTAACGGCACACTCGTTAAAGCCTTCAACGGCACACTCTCCAGTGCTCCCAGCGGTACACTTCTTAAAAGCCCTAGCGGCACATCCCAGGTGCCCCAGCGGCACACCCATCAGAAGCCCCCAGCGGCACACTGCCAGGTGCCCCAATGGCACACCCTTCAAGCCCCCCAGCGGCACACTGCCAGGTGCCCCAACGGCACACCCTTCAAGCCCTCCAGCGGCACACTCCGTGGGATGCCTCCAACGGCACACCCTTCAAGCCCTCCACCGGCACACTTCCAAACGCCTCCAGCGGTATGCTCCCAACGTCCTCTGCCCGACACACTGCTGAATGCCCGCCACCCGGTGTAGTGTTCCTTCTCCTCCACCCGGTGACACGTTGCAGCCCTTGGACCGGTGCCAACGGCAGCGAATCCAACGGTCACTGCCTGTGGCCCATGGCACGCAGTGGATCCATGTCAAGCCAGCTGGACTGCCCAGCTGTCGACACTCTATTGAGGCACGCAAGGGGTGCCGTAGAGGGACAAGACAGAGGTCAATCCTCTCATCCACCTCCACCGCCAGCGACGTCAATGCCAGCAGAGGTATAAAAGCCAGTCACGAAGAAAGAAAGAGGCCTCCCTGAGGGCTGAAGAAGGGCAGAAAAAGAAGAGGAGAAGAGAAGAAGAGAATAAAGGAAGAGATGATGCTGCTGCTCCACCCACCGCCGATCGTGCGAAGAGAAAGAGAAGAAGAGAGAAATGCCTGCTGCCCCATCCATCACCGCCTGAGTGAGGAGAAAGAAGACATAAGAGAAGAAGAGGAGGGTGAGCAAAGAGAGGAAGTGAGGCCATAGAGGAGAGGATCTGGTGTTCTACCACTCCCCTCCCCACGCTATATTTTCATTTTCTTTTTGCTTCTTTCTTTCCTTTACGATGTATTGGCCATAGTTCCCTGTGAATGGAATGCACCCTTTGTTCTCTCAACCTCCACCCCGCGATGCCCAGTGTGGCTTGTTCTCCGCTTCCCTTTGGTTTGCTGGCTCTTGGGTTGTTCACTCTTCAGAACATCATGGAGTCTACCCAATCTAATGGGTAGTGTCTCCGGCGTGACGGCACTGAGCCATTCTCCTCCGAATCATCATTGCAACAGGGTCATTCCCTACATTTCTGTGGGAGTTTTATTTTCGGCACGCCTCAGTTAGCCTGATGAAGGGGTCCACAAGACCCTGCTTGTCCCGTTCATTACCCATGATTTCCCCTCCACACGGTGCAGTCCAAACACCCTTAGTCTGGCACACCCTTGGCCGTGCCTTGCCTGGTACGCTCAGCATCCGGCTCAACCGGTACACTTCCCAGCTCGCTTAGCCCTTAATCCGGCACGCTTGCCAGCTCCCGTTACCTGGCACACTTGCCAACCCGCTCAGCCCGGCACACTCGCCATCCTGGCCAGCACGGCACACTGGCTGCTTAGCCAGCCTGCTCCGGCACACCCTCGACTTCCCTGCCCGGTGCACCCTCTGTACACATGACCGGTGCACACCCTCCAGTCGTGCCTTACCCGGCACACTCCAGCCGTGCCTTGCTTGGCACACCCCCGTCGTGTCCAACCCGGCACACTGCTGGCCAGTCCAACCTGGCACACCTGGACCTCTTCCAGTAGGTGTACCCTCAGCCTATGTCAGCCCAGTGTCTATCGTTCGCTATTTTTCCCGAGTGTTCTGGAGCTTTCTTAAAGGTGTTGCTGCCTTGGCACGCACCTCGAATTGTTGGGTCACGCCACTCCTTGTGGGCGTGTCCCCCTTACACCCCCTTACCATCCGGGTCAAGGGGAGATGCTGTCGAATTTTCATCAGAATTAACATAATAACAACAACAATAAAAGAAAAGCAATAATACAAAAGGAAACAACAAATGAACAGAATAAATACCAATGAAATGGCCTCGCCAAAATAACCATAGAAACCACGGGGATCCCGAATAACTGAACAT
Source organism: Amorphophallus konjac (assembly GCA_022559845.1). Lineage (NCBI taxonomy): Eukaryota > Viridiplantae > Streptophyta > Magnoliopsida > Alismatales > Araceae > Amorphophallus > Amorphophallus konjac. Next base: position 157,332,180 of record CM040129.1, read on the forward strand.
TCACATCAACATAACGGACTGCCGAACATAACCACGAACACGATTTGAATGAATAAAAAGAAAGCCAAGTCAAAAACCCTACAGTTGCTTTTCATGAATAAAAGAAGACTCCTCACATGCGTCCCATGAGAGAGAGAAACCTCCCCTTGGCCTTACCCCAGCTGCATTGACCCTTCACCCCTGGCTTGCCTTGACCGATCCCTTTGCCTAGTACACTTGAACCCTCCTCTAGTGGTATACCCTCTCACTCACGCTTCATCCTGTGCACTCTTCCCTTCCTCTAGCGTTACACCGTCCAGCCCCTCTCCACCGGTGCACTCCACCCCTTTAAACATTGCACCAGCAAGCGCTCCAACCGGTGCACCCCCAAGCCAGCCTTTCCCGGTACACCCCTCGCCCAGTGCACTCCTTGCCCTTCAGATATCACAAACCTGCACTGACCTCGTTCTGAACCCGCACCGACCTCTTGATGGCCTAGCCCAAACATTGCACCGACCTTGCCTAAGGGCCCAACATAACTTGCACCGACCTTGCCTTGCACCGACCTGGTCCATTGGCCCCAACCAAACTTGCACTGACCTTGTTCTGAACATGCACCAACCTCCTCTTTGGCCCAGCCAAGCATTGCACCGACCTTGTCCATTGACCCAACAAAACCTGCACCGACCATGCCCGTCTCAGCCCAAACATTGCACTGACCTTACCCAGCCTTTGTTCTGAACCTGCACCGACCTTATCAGAGCATTGCACTGACCTTGCCCAGCCTTTGTTCTGAACATGCACCAACCTTAAGCCCAGGTCTTGCGGAGCCCAACCTTTGCCCGGTGCACCCGTCAACACCCTAGCCCGGCATACTTCAGCCTCTCTGCCCGGGACACTCGTACCCCCCTTCCAGCCGTACACCCTCTTGCTTACACCCCCACCCGGTACACTCTCCAGCCCTTCTGCCCGGTGCACTCCTACCTTCCCCTAGCGGTACACTATCAAACTCCCCTACTTGGCACACTCCTTCAGCGATGCAATCCCTAAAACCTCCATCTAAAGCACCACATCACAAAAAAGGGAAAGACATAATAATGGTGATATAAAAAAAGGAAATTCACAAAATGATAATGATAAAAAATATAATAATAATAATAATAAAGTGAGTGGAAGAAGACTTCATAGCCCACGGGTGATAAAAAGGGGTCAACAAAATAATAATAATAATAATAAATAAAGGATGATAATAAATAATAATAATGAATAGAACGGTACGACTTTCGTCTCCCTCGGACCCCAGATTCAGAAATATTAATGACGCCCTCGTAGGTCAGGCTTCGCCCTCAGGAGTGATTCCCCGGTCATGGTTCCGGGTTGACCTCACTCTGAGCCAATATCTCACCGAAGTTCCCCCCTTGCCACCGGGATCTAATCCCATCTTCTCATCAAGATTGCCATCTCTCGGCATACATTTGTACGGGTTTATTTTTGTTTACGTCGTACCTTCAATACGGACCTTTGTCCGAACATAAAGTGGTCCATGAATGACCGACAAAATTTGAATGGAACGAGACGGCTTTCGTCCTCCCCGAACCCTACACGTGGGAATATCGACAAGACCTTCGTGAGTCACGCTTCAACCTTGGGTTCGTCCCAACCATGGTCACTGCCTGACCCACATCTTAGGCCCATAGCTAGCTATCTCTATACACGTCTTTATTTTGGGATTTAATCCCGGGACACTTTCCCGCTGCCCCTCTACACCGGAAATATTAACGATACCCACGCAAGCCTCGCTTTGACCGTGGGAAGCTTCCCCAGAATGGTCCTGGCTTGATCTTGCACCGGGCCAATAAACTCACTAATTTTCTACCATTCCAACCGGGATTCAACCGAATGTTTCCCGTTCCTCTGAACAATAAATTTTCCGTACCCCGGCATACATACGCTCTGATTTTCCCGTGACGATCACGATATTCTCAAGCCGGACACTCGTCCGAATATCAAATGGTCCCCTGAGTGACCGACATGTTCCGAATGCTTGCTTCCCAAAACATAGGACTTTCTGATTGATTCGAGATCACTATTGTCTTGTTCCTCTCGATATAATTTCCTGGCCATGAGGCCCCGATTCCCGGCGATTAATCAAGGGTGTTCCCCTCTCCGAGGGGATGCAAATGACCCCGTGACCTTTATGGCGCGGCGAGTTTTGATCCCGACACGAACTACACAATCGTCTGATTAGTCAGATCGAGCGCATAATAAATCGTCACTTTGTGACTGGCACGCCCACCCACTAAATACACGAATAAACCCACCGAATAAACCGACTTTAAAGAACAAACGAATGAGCATGTCGAAAAGTGCGTCCACAAGTCTGGCACGCCCGGTGGGACTGGAAACCACCCTTCATCTCTTCGCCGAGATTCAGGGTCTCATGGCCTCCTAATAACCGATATTTGTCTGCTTTGATGAATTGCAGGTGCTGTCTTCACCAGCCCTATGGGGAGAAAAGTCGGACTAGGCAAAATTATCTTTGTGGCCTCGAGAACGCTACTCCGAGGCACATGCAGCTTCCAGGAATCATGAAGGCCACCAAAAATGGGGAAGAGAAAGAGAAAAGAAGGGAGGGGAAATCAAACCCCCTTTCCCTGAGAAGAAAAAGAAGAAAAGAAGAAAAGAAGAAAAGAAGAAAAGAAATAAATAAAAAAAGAGAAGAGAGAGAAATGGCGAGAGAGGGTTGTACGGCCATATCCGTCGACACCCTTACCGAACAAGGATTATCACTGTGGGATTGATGCGGTGGAGTGAACCACTCATCCCCTCCTTGAGGGGGTGAGCGCTCACCTGCGCACCTACCTTGGCCTATTACACAGAAAAAAAGAAGAGAAGAAAAGAAAGGACAAAAAGAAAAGTTGGCAAGCATTGCCGATCAAGAGAACAAGAAGAAGGCCGGCATCCCGCCCGACTCTAGGAGGGTCCAAGTCCATGATGCAATGCCCCGGTCCATTCCACCTTCCTGCTGCCTCTATCCGACATAAGACGGTCCCTCGAGTGGCTGTTAGAAGATCCAAAAAGCCGCAACTGTAGCTTGATGAATTCCTGCCCGCTGTGGGGGATGCTTTATAACAATGAGGCCAAGCATGGCCACCACTTCCGAAGAGAGCATGCATGTACCCCGCCATAGGGGATAAGAAGAACAAATATACCTCACCTGGGGGCGCCAGAGGCAAGAAAGAATACACCCCGGCTTAGGGATATTTGAAGAAGAAACATACCCCGCCATGGGAGCATATGAAGAAAAGAATACGCCCCACCATGAGGGGGTAAAAGAGGTCGAACCCACCCCGGCCTGGGGGCATAAGAATCATAAAACACACCCCGACTCGGGGGCACACAAAGAAAGAAGCATACCCCGCCATGGGGGGCATATGAAACATGAAGAATACACCCCGGCTTAGGGGAATACGAAGATAAATATACCCCACTCTGGGGCAGAAGAAGCAGAAGAATATACCCCGACTTGGGGGCACAACAAGCAACATGTTTACACCCCGACCTAGGGGCACATGAAGAGAAATATATCCTGCCATAGGGGCGTATAGAAGAAAAGAGAGCAAGGATACACCCCGGTCTGGGGGCACAGGAGCAAAGAGACGTGCATCCTGACCTGGAAGCATATGAAAAAAGGTATACCCCGGCTTTGGGGCATTTGAGGAAGCAACATATCCCGCCACGGGGGCATGGAAGCCATGAAGAATTCGCCCCAGCTTAGGAATATTCGAAAAATCTACCCCAGTTTAGGGGCATTTGAAGACCTATACCCCGTTATGGGGGCATGAGAAGTAAAGACTATACCCCGCTTGGGGGCACACAAAAAAAATCTACCCCGATTTATAGGCATTTGAAGAAGAACTATACCCCGTTATGGGGGCATGAGAAGCAAAGACTATATCCCGCCTGGGGGCACACAAAGAGAGAAACTCCCCCCAGTTTAGGGGCATTTGAAGAAGAACTACACTCCGCCATGGGGGGCACATGAAGCAACATACACGTCATCCCAGGGGCATCTGAAGCAGGACAAACAACATACCCCGAGTCCCGGGGGTACGCAAAGAAAGAAACACACCCCACCTTGGGTGCACAAGAAGCAAACATGCCCCAGTGTGTCGGGGCAGAAGAAGCGGAGTACACCCTGATATAGGGGCATAAGAAGCAAAAGGTACGCCCCGGTTTAGGGGCATTCGAAGAGAAACATATCCCGACTGAGGGGCATATGAAACAGAGACACACATCCCGACCTGGGAGCATATAGGAGAAGGCATACCCCGCCTAAGGGGCATTTGAAGAAGCAACGTACCCCGACACGAGGGGCATGGAAGCCATGAAGAATTCACCCCAGCTTAGGAGTATTCGAAGAAAAATCTACCCCACTTTAGAAGCATTTGATGAAGAAACATACACCCCACCTGGGGGCATGGAAGCCGTAAAGAATACACCCCGCCTGGGGCACAGAAGCAAAGAGGCATACCCCCCGACCTAGGGGGGGCAAATGAAGAGAAGTTGTACCCCAACCTGGGGGCACATTAAGAGAAACTCACCCCAGTCCGGGGGCATTAATGAGAAAAGAAGAGCAGAACAAAAAGAACAGTCATGAGGCGGACGTGGTCTTTGCATCCGCCTCTTCACAATAAAAAAGGAAGGAGAAGGGAGAAGGAAAGACAAGAAAGAAAACTCATGAGACAGACGTGATCTTCGAGCCCGCTACTTCACACAAAAGAAGAAGAAAAGAAAAGAAAGAAAGTCTTGAGGTGGCCATGGTCTTCCACCTTCGGCCTTTAGCTATCCAACAAATAGACCTCTCATGTGGTCGACATCACGACCTTTTGTCCAAGCCGAGGAGCATTCCGCCAATGGGGCATTAAACCGACGAAATGTTCCGCCAATGGGGCGTTAAACCGACAAAGCATTCCGCCAACGGGCATTAAATCGACGAGATGTTCCGCCAACGGGGCGTTAAATCGACAATGCATTTCGCCAACGGGGCGTTAAACGGATGAGATGTTCCGCCAACGGGACGTCAAACCAACAAAGCATTCCGCCAACAGGGCGTTAAACCGACGAGATGTTCCACCAACGGGGCATTAAATCGACAAAGCATTCTGCCAACGGGGCGTTAAACCGACAAAACATTCAGCCATCGGGGCTTCAAGCCGACAAGCATTCCGCCAACGGGGCGTTAAACCGATAAAGCATTCCGCCAACGGGGCGTTAAACCGACAAGCATTCCGCCAATGGGGCGTTAAACCGCCAAAGCATTCCGCCAACGGGGCATCAAACCGACAAAGCATCCCGCCAACGGGGCGTTAAACTTACAAAGCATTCCGCCAACGGGGCGTTAAACCGATAAAGCATCCAGCCATCGGGGCTTCAAGCCGACAAGCATTCCGCCAACGGGGCGTTAAACCGACAAGATATTCAGCCATCGGTGCTTCAATCCTACAGATGTTTGGCCATCGGGGCTTCAAGCCGATATATACTCGATCAGCCATCGGGGCTTCAAGCCGACAAAACATTCAGCGATCGGGGCTTCAAGCCGACAGATATTCAGCCATCGGGGCTTCAATCTGAAAGATGTTCCGCCATCGGGGCTTCAAGCTGACAGATACTCAGCCACCGGGGCTTCAAGCCAACAGATATTCAGCCATCGGGGCTTCAATCCGATAGATATTCTGCCATCGGGGCGTTAAACCGAAGAACATTCAGCCTCGAGGCTTCAAGCCGACAGATATTCCGCCATCGGGGCGTCAAGCCGGCAGATATCCCACCATCGGCCTCTGAGCCGACAACTATCCAACCATTGGCCTCCGAGCCGACAGCTATCCAATTATCGGCCTCTGGGTCGACAGCTATCCCACCATCGGCCTCTGAGCTGACAGCTACTCTACCATTGGTCTCTGAGCCGACAGCTATCCAATCATCGGCCTCCGGGTCGACAGCTATCCAATTATCAGCCTCTGGGCCGACAGCTACTCTACCATCGGCATTCAAGCCGATCGATGTCGAGCCAACAAGCAACTCCACCTGCGGCCTTTGGCCACCCAACAAAATCAAGAGACCCTTTCACTTTGGTTTGGATCCTTCCCCGGCCAGAGAATTAAAAAAGAAACTTTCCACTTTGGTTCGGATCCTTCTCCGGCCAGAGAATTAAAGAATGAACCTTCCACTCTGGTTCGAATCCTTCCCCGACCAAAGAATTAAAGAATCAACCTTTCACTCTGGTTCGGATCCTCCCCCGGCCAGAGAATTAAAGAATCAACATTTCACTCTGGTTCGGGTCCTTCCCCGGCCAGAGAATTAAAGAATCAACCTTTCACTCTGGTTTGGATCCTTCCCCGACCAGAGAATCAAAGAATCAACCTTTCACTCTAGTTCGGATCCTTCCCCAGTCAGAGAATCAAAGAATCAACATTTCACTCTGGTTCGGATCCTCCCCCGGCTAGAGAATCAAAGAATCAACCTTTCACTTTGGTCTGGACCCCCCCGTCCAGAGAATAAAAAAAGAGACCCTTCTCTTCGACTCTCACATCCCGCTACCCGACGCCCTTTGACTCAGCCATTTCGGCCAAGGCCCACTATCAGGGTTAATCCATCCGTCCCACCGCGCTCTCCGATATCTTTCGACTTTGTAGCTGACTTCTAACATCTCTCGGCTTATTAGCCAGCTCCCGATGTCTCTCGGCTTCTAGCCTACTTTTCAATATCCCAACCTCGGCTCTATGCAGCCCGCTTCCCGACTTCGGCTAGTAGCCCGCTTCCCTAGCATTCTGGCTCTTGTAGCCTGCTTCCCCGATTTTGGCTCTTGTAGCCTGCTCCCCCGTTTTGGCTCACGTAGCTTGCTCTCAGCTTCGGCTCTTGCAGCCCGCTTTCCTAACCTCGGCTCTTGTAGCCCGCTTTCCCAATTTCGGCTCTCGTAGCCCGCTTTCCCGATTTCGGCTCTTCGTAGCCCGCTTCCCCGACTTCGGCACTCTTAGCTCGCTCCCTAACCTCAGCTCTTGTAGCCCGCTTTCCCAATTTCGGCTCTTGTAGCCCGCTTTCCCAATTTCGGCTCTTGCAGCCCGCTTCACCAACCTTTGGCTCCTATAGCCCGCTTCCCAACTCCGACTCTTGCAGCCCACTTCCCAATATCTTCGGCTCTCGCAGCCCGCTTCCTTAATTTCCTTTCGACCCTTCTGCGGTCTGCTTCCATAGTACCTTTACTATCACATACAAGATATGTTGGGTCCCGTAGTGCAAGAACACGGATCTAGAGGGGGGGTGAATAGATCCTACTACTATAAACTATGTCCGATTAAAAACATAAACTTGCGCACAGCGGAATTAACAAGATTGATAAGATTGAGGAATTTATTCTAAACAGATTTAAACTTAATTCACTCAATCTCACCGAGCTTACACGATTGCATAAACAGATAAGATATCGAAGCATACAAACACAAAGATCAAACCACAAGACACGGGGATTTTTAAGGTGGTTCGGGACCACGACGGGCTCCCTACGTCCACCCCTCACCAAACCCGGTGAGGCTTCACTCGGGGATAAATCCCCAAACGGAGACGACGCTCCAAACACACACGGGACGATGCCTGCACACACACGGGGACACGCTCCAACACACACACACACGGAGACGAAGTCTCCCACACGATCCGACGACCGGATCACAAACACATACACGATCCGACGACCGAATCACAAACACATACACGATCTGACGACCGAATCACAAACACACACACACACGCTGCAACAACCGCTGCACAATGACACAAACATGATCGCACGAAGGCGATCAAACACGACCGTATACACAAACGGTCACACACACAAATATCTCTAATGTTCAGAAAATAAACATAAATATTCAAGCATGCTCAAACCCAAAATATAGATCATAGAACACATCACAAAGAACTGATAGAAGACATAGAAGTAGTCCCCCTTTGTTTATCAAGGCCGGTTGATGATGTTCCTTGAACCACGAGTTGGAGGGAAGCCGGATGAAGACGATTCTTACGTCCTCTTGATCCTCTCTTCGATCCGCACCTTTTCTTCTTCTTCCACGATCTCCAGATCTTCACAAAAGTAGAGGATCTCCTCCTTGCAAGAGCTCCACCACGTTCTCCCCTTTTCTTCACCTATACGAATGAACAAAAATGAGCATTAGGGTTAATCAACTCCCAAATTCGTAACTCTTATATAAGCAACTCAAGGGGTGGGGAAAAGACTCATAAAACACTCCTAATACATGTTAAAAACACCTTAATAACAATAGAAACTAATAGGGGGTAGTATGGTAATGTTTGAAAGGGTTTTCAATGGGTTTTAAACACTTTCACAAATCCCGTCCGGAAGGGGTCGACCCTTGGGGTCGACCCTCGGCAACCAGGGTGCTGCCAGGGCCAAAAAAATGAGCCAAGTTTACAGGGGTCGACCCTTGGGGTCGACCCTTGCAGTGGTTCGACCCCAGGGGTCGACCCATGCAGGTGCCTAGGGGGGGTCGACCCCTTCAGTAGAGGGTCAAAAAATGTGGTTTTAGCCCTGATAAAATGCCGGAAAAATTCCCAAAAATCAAGAATTAATTACCATCAATTCCACAAAGTATTAAAACCATCTAAACCACATTTCAACAATATTTATGAGAAAACATTAAGCACATTGTAAAGGCTCAAACATCTCATTTTAAGGATACATAAAACACTTCCAATGCAATGCAACCTCATGAAAGATGTTCATGAAAACGACCCGGAACTTAGCATAGAAATGGTTAGATGTTACCATCATCCACTTGACATGGGAGGGTTTAAAAATCATCCTTGAACCTGTAAAAACATGATAAACCAAGAAGTTAGATGATAATCAAAACTCATGAACCAAGCTTCAACTCTTTGAACTGGTTAACATAAAAATTCATCGTTAAACACATTCAAGCATGTAATTGACTTCTCAATTCAACCATCAAAAATATATTCACCATATGACAATATTTTGATATGATGAACATGAATCTCAAATACAAAGGCATGAAGGCTCAACCATTCAATCACTTTCTTGAATCAACCAAATCTTCAACATCGAAGTACTTCATTACACAAGTGTTAACAATTATGCCAAATGCAAAGCATGCATAATATCATGGAACCATATTCATTCAAATGACATTCTTGTTGATTAAGAGCTAACATTCATGAAGTATTATCTCTAGAGGAACATTGATATAAAATCATATTCATCAAGATTCAAGTAAATAGGCTAAGTATATTTCTAGTCTAAAAGCCTTGAGAGGAAAATGCAAGGAAATACCCCAATCAAGACTTGAAACCTTACTTGGTGAAATGTATGAATCATATAAAGATGAAATGCAATTTAATGAGAAAGGTAACTCCCTTTTTGAAGAAGAACTTCATTGATGCACTCCTTTGAGTTCCAAAACGTGAATCATGGACTTGGATCCTGCAAAGTAAAATATTCAAGGTATGAGATCCTTAAATACAAATCATTCATATAACTTTCAAACATGAACAAAGTTAACTCCCTTTAAGAAGAAGAGCTTCATTGATGGACTCCTTAAGATTCCAAGTATGAGCCATGAAGTTATGTTCCTACAAACCAACATAAATATAACATTAGTTCCTTAAACACCGAGAGTTCACATGGCTTTCAAGAGTAAACATTGACGTCATCTTTCAACTCATCAAATCAAGATATAAAACATGTTGCTCAATGAAACACATACACACACAAACACAATCGTTTTGATATCATTGAAACCAAGCAAGAACTATGGGATGCAACAATCTCCCCCTTTTGATGATGACAAAATGATGTGTGTGATAATGTAGATTTTACAAACATGTGCAAATATTGAGCATAATCACTTCTCACATTCTCCCCAAGACAACAACATTCATACACCATTGAGCACACACCAATCATTCTCCCCCTTTTTGTCATCTACAAAAAGACAAGGGAGCATGTGACATAAAATGAACATGTGAGGCCAAATGATAAGTTTCCAATTTAAAGGCCAATTGATGTTAAGTAGGGGCTCAAATATATCATACCAAGTGTTGATCAAGATAGAGGCACAAACATAGGTAATTTCAATTCTCGAAGAGAGAGAGCCTCAAAGATAGCATTTGTGGAGCATGATACCATTTGTTGGTTGAACTCATTTTGGCATTTATGCAACATGAATTGTTCAGAATATGCATTTCAAAATGAACTGTGCCAATTGGTGAAAAGTATGGATTTGATCAAGATGACATCATGAATGACCTATATGCATGCTGAAAATATCAAATATGTAAATATGCAAATTAGCACTTAATATGTGCTATGTGAATGCTAATCATGCAAGTTATGAAGCTATGCACATGATGACTTTTATCCTTCAAATGTAAGATTTATGCTCAGAATTAGACTCAAGGGGAATGCATGAACATGCAAGCACACAAGCACAATCGTCATGCACACATATAGTACATATAGTAACTCCCCCTATATGAGGCACGGGTTAACAAAAGAGCATGTGATTTAAAATCAAGAATGTAAGGAATGAAGCATAACTAAGAGATTTGTGCATACACAACTAGGAGTACTACATAAACCATGAGTGTATGCAAATTCATAAAAGACATACATCACAAAAATGCCCATGTGAAATGTGAGGCAATGACTCATGAGCTTCAAAGCATATGGATTTCCAGATTTTCTAAAGAACACTAGAAGGTAATCTCCTCTCTACACTTTCACTTTGGATTCTCGACTTTCGGTAGTTTCGTACAACCCCGATTTAGTTTCTTTTAAAAGACTTCACCTTTCGGCTCGAGTTTCCTCATGTGTCGCAATGGGGACTCCCGGCTACTTGGATTCGTCACATATATAGATTTTTGTTTCTCCTTTTGACACGAGTTTCCTCTTTTGTTTCAGGGGGGATTCCCGGGTACTCGGATCCACATTCCACTTATTGAATTTTTGTGGGGTAGGCAGCTTTTTCCTCACGATTACTCTTTAATGTCCATGTAGAGATTCAAGTTCCCTTTAGAGTGTTGGAAAGAATTTCTTGAATCCTTATCAATGAAAGTCATTGAATTCATTATGTGCAAGAGTGTGGGAGTAAATTTTTATTTTGCATGTATAAAATGAATTCGACAAGACATAGCTATGACTCCCCCTAAATATATGCACGGTCGGAAACAAATCCTCCCCCTTAATATATGACATGTATCACATATGAATAAAATCACTGCGAAGTTATTTATCAAGGAGGTGAGGTCTTAGAAGGATCAAGAAATAGATTTATAGTGTAAATACTTACAAGCATGCAAGGATTCATGAAACATTCATGCAAGCATTCATGAGTGAAGATATACAATTATCATGAAATGCATGCATATGCTCTATATGCATGAATATGCAATATGCATCTTTTTGTCATTTTATATGCATAGTATATGAATGATATGCAAAGATGCCAATGTAATGCAGAATGTCAGATTTTTGTTTAAAAGTTCTAAATGCATTGCAAAATTCAATATGGGTGCAAGATGCAAGTTTTTAGTTTTTCATATGAATGATCTAAATGCACCTTATAAAGTTTCTAATGCATGTAACTTATAAAAGCATGAGAATGCAACGCAGGATGCAAATTTTTTTTTATTATTTTTATTTTAGAACATCATGACAGAATGCACAAGGATACATACATATTCAACTGATGAGCAGCAACCATTTTCCAAGACTTGCCCTTTTTGAACAAGGGTACACAAATGATCAAAATCAAGTAGTGAGCCCAAATTATTTTCAGAAATGTTCAAAAACAGATTTTTAATAACATTTCAAGAGCTTAGAGTGTCATCCACAAATCAAACAGATTTTATAGGTTCTGGTACGAGGTGGAGGTGAAGGTTTTAAACCCAACTCACACATAGTGAGAGCTTCTAGGTGGACATAATCCACCTTTCCACTACACACCATTTGATATACCAGATACTCAATTTCACTCAGATACTCATGCATTTCATATTGAAAAGTATTCAGTAGGCAAAGACATCATGCTTATTCCTCAAAATTTTCAGATTCATTCAACCAATGAGACATGTTCATCATAGCAGAATACAAGAATAACAGATCAAGTTCAGAAACAATATCTGTCAAAGGAATAATTCTGCATATCAGAAATTTTGCCTTCTAGAAGCAAGAATGAATTTCAGAATCAATTTGAACGCACATGGTATTTTAGAATTTCAAGGCAAATTGATTTCCTTCAAAAGACATGTTTCCACATTTCAATACCAATTGTTGCATATGATCAAGTAATTCCACAGTTCAAAAATTTTGCCCTTTTGAAACAAGGAGGGTTTTCAAATTCAATTTGAAAGCACATGGAAATCAAAGGCAAATTGATTTCATTCAAAACACATAGTTCCTTATAAGCCAAATAATTCAATTTCTGAATTTTGGTACTAGGTGGAGAACATAGGTCCGAAGACCACCATCACGCTTAGTGGAAGTATCCAGTTGAACGTAGTCCAACCTTCTCTAACCACCATTTGATGTACCAAATATTCATCTATTGAAGACATATGTGGCTTGTGAAGAATTTAGAGCATAACATGAGAACACACCAAGATCTCATTCCAAAACATTAAAATCATCAAGTTTGACAGTGAAGGAGCAAAGTTGGGGTTTTACCATATGAGTGTGCCTTGTTCCATTTTATTGGAACCCCTTTCATTCTTAATTTACCTCAAGGCACACTTGCATCCAAAATAATTCAGTCAACAGATTTGGGCACCCAAGCCTTTTTGGGTCCCTGGAGGTTGGTAGCATTGCCACCAAATGCTTTCTTCCTTTTCATTGCTACAACATCATCATTCTTCATGATCCTACAATTCTCAATAGTATGTCCATGATTTCAACAATAAAGGCATTGAGGAGAAGCAGTTTTACCAAAAGACTTCCTTTTTGGAGTAAAGGAAGTTTCAAATCCATTCCATCTTCTATTTTCAAAAGGTCTAGATTTAACAAAATTAGACCTAGCATGCATTCTATAAGCATAGAAATTTTCTATTTTCAAAAACCAACACTCTTTCATAACATGCCTGTACTTCCCATAATTAAAGTAACAAGGAGATGTGGGTCTACGGAATGACTTTCCATTGTTTGCATGAGTGTTTATGAACAAGTTTCTCTTATAGGATGAAGTCCCTTGAGCATTGGAAGCATGTTCAGTTCTGAATTTTCTTTGAAAGTTCAACTTAGCATTCATGACACGATAATCATCATTTTGTTTGACAAAGCAATCATTCATGACATGGCCAAGTTTGTGACAATAAAAGCATGAGACATTTTTCTTTTTGCATGCAAGTTTGTCATCCTCTTTCATGACAACACAATCATCCATCACATGACCAAACATGCCACAATAGAAGTATTCAACATTCAACTTTGATTTTTAAAATCTATTTGACATGGTTGGTTTGACATTTTTCTTTTTCGTAAAATTATTTTCAGAAGTTTTCTTTTGAAAAATGGGAGGAGGAGCTTTGGAGGTGCTAGGAATGTCGGATGCATGAACAAAAGAGGTTGTCATTTTGTGTTCAAAAGATTTTTTATTGACCGGGGTGTATCCAAGACCCTCTTTTTGAAAGTTCACCCTGACACCTAGCATTTTATCTAAGTTCTCCTTCCCTTTGACAAATCTAGATAAGTCATTTTTCAAATCATTTATCTCTTTTTCACATGCAAGGATTTTCTCATAAAGCAAGCAATTCACAGATTCCAAATTTTCATTCTCTTTCAAGATTTCCTTATTTTCATCATTCATGGCATAGAGTTTTTCAGTTAAGTTTTCAAGAACTTTCTCAGTTTTAACAAACTTTGAAATCTTAACAAGCAATTGTTCATTCTTAGATTTCAACAAGGAATTTTCTTGTTCAAGCTTATCAAAGCATTTCAATCTTCCCTCAAGTAAGGAATTCTGAATTAACATGGCACCATTTTTCTTTTTAAGATCTTCATTTTCATTCATGATGCTTTTGCTATCAATTTCAGAATCAAGCAGCTTTTCAAACATTTTATCATCATCAGACAAAGAAGCTAGCTTGTTCTTAAGATATTCTTCATTTTTCTCAAGCATGGAGATTTTAGACATGAGGAATGTATTTTGCTCACGCAGTTCATCACACTCATTTTCAATTTAAAAAGATGTGTTAAGTTTTCTAGCCATTTCAACATCTTCATTCAAACATGAAATCTCTTCTGAAAATAATTCAACTTTTGATTCAAGAGATTTATTTTGTTCTTGCAGATGTTCAATTTTTGACTCCAAGATTTTACAGTTCTCACAGGAGGAATTAGTATGCCCATTCTCATTAATCTTCCTTTTCAAGATTTTATTTTCAGATCTGAGTTTCTTGCATTTATCATACAGCGTAGCATATGCCATTTGCCATTCCTCAATAGAGAGTTCTTCAGATTCAGAATTTACCTCATCATAATTTTCTTCATTGAGTTGATCATCATTATCGGTCATGAGACAATTTTGTCCTGCCATCTTTCGAGCTTTGATCAACTGATCCATAATCTGCTTTGCCGTTCTACAAGAAGAAACAAATGGAAACATATGAGTATCAATAGCACTTTTCAATAAACTTAAGACAATGACATTTTCATGGTTCTTCAATTTATCTTGACTAGACCACTTGGTCTCATCTAGAGGTAATATGTGAGGACCATCATAAATCAACTTCCAAAGATTAGGGTTAATTGAATTGATCAATTCACACATTTTACCTATCCATGAAGTAATATTAGAACCATTAAGAATAGGAAGGCAATTCATCGACATGTGCTGAACAGAAAAATTCATGATTGTAGAATGCACTAGGATCACTCTGTAGATAGTGAGATCTGGGGACAGCAGAGCCTCGCTCTGATACCAATTGTTGGGTCCCGTAGTGTAAGAACATGGATCTAGAGGGGGGGGGTGAATAGATCCTACTACTATAAACTATGTCCGATTAAAAACATAAACTTGCGTACAGCGGAATTAACAAGATTGATAAGATTGAGGAATTTAATCTAAACAGATTTAAACTTAATTCACTCAATCTCACCGAGCTCACACGATTGCATAAATAGATAAGATATCGAAGCATACAAATACAAAGATCAAACCATAAGACATGGGGATTTTTAAGGTGGTTCGGGACCACGACGGGCTCCCTACGTCCACCCCTCACCAAACCCGGTGAGGCTTTGCTCGAGGATAAATCCCCAAACGGAGATGACGCTCCAAACACACACGGGACGACGCCCGCACACACACGGGGACACGCTCCAACACACACACACACGGAGACGAAGTCTCCCACACGATCCGACGACCGGATCACAAACACATACACGATCCGATGACCGAATCACAAACACATACACGATCCGACGACCGAATCACAAACACACACACACGCTGCAACAACCGCAGCATAATGACACAAACACGATCGCACGAAGGCGATCAAACACGACCGTATACACAAACGGTCACACACACAAATATCTCTAATGTTCAGAAAATAAACACAAAGATTCAAGCATGCTCAAACCCAAAATATAGATCATAGAACACATCACAAAGAATTGATAGAAGACATAGAAATAGTCCCCCTTTGTTTATCAAGGCCGGTTGATGATGTTCCTTGAACCACGAGTTGGAGGGAAGCCGGATGAAGACGATTCTTACGTCCTCTTGATCCTCTCTTCGATCCGCACCTTTTCTTCTTCTTCCACGATCTCCAGATCTTCACGGAAGTAGATGATCTCCTCCTTGCAAGAGCTCCACCACGTTCTCCCCAGTTCTTCACCTATACGAATGAACAAATGAGCATTAGGGTTAATCAACTCCCAAATTCGTAACTCTTATATAAGCAACTCAAGGGGTGGGGAAAAGACTCATAAAACCCTCCTAATACATGTTAAAAACACCTTAATAACAATAGAAACTAATAGGGGGTAGTATGGTAATGTTTGAAAGGGTTTTCAATGGGTTTTAAACGCTTTCGCAAATCCCGTCCGGAAGGGGTCGACCCTTGGGGTCGACCCTCGGCAACCAGGGTGCTGTCAGGGCCAAAAAAATGAGCCAAGTTTACAGGGGTCGACCCTTGCAGTGGGTCGACCCCAGGGGTCGACCCATGTAGGTGCCTGGGCACCACCCTAGGGGGGGTCGACCCCTTCAGCAGAGGGTCAAAAAATGCGGTTTTAGCCCCGATAAAATGCCAGAAAAATTCCCAAAAATCAAGAATTAATTACCATCAATTCCACAAAGTATTAAGACCATCTAAACCACATTTCAACAAGATTTATGAGAAAACATTAAGCACATTGTAAAGGCTCAAACATCTCATTTTAAGGATGCATAAAACACTTCCAATGCAATGCAACCTCATGAAAGATGTTCATGAAAACGACCCGGAACTTAGCATAGAAATGGTTAGATGCTACCATCATCCACTTGACATGGGAGGGTTTAAAAATCATCCTTGAACCTGTAAAAACATGATAAACCAAGAAGTTAGATGATAATCAAAACTCATGAACCAAGCTTCAACTCTTTGAACTGGTTAACATAAAAATTCATCGTTAAACACATTCATGCATGTAATTGACTTCTCAATTCTACTATCAAAAATATATTCACCATATGACAATATTTTGATATGATGAACATGAATCTCAAATACAAAGGCATGAAGGCTCAACCATTCAATCACTTTCTTGAATCAACCAAATCTTCAACATCGAAGTGCTTCATTACACAAGTGTTAACAATTATGCCAAATGCAAAGCATGCATAATATCATGGAACCATATTCATTCAAATGGCATTCTTGTTGATTAAGAGCTAACATTCATGAAGCATTATCCCAAGAGGAACATTGATATAAAATCACATTCATCAAGATTCAAGTAAATAGGCTAAGTATATTTCTAGTCCAAAAGTCTTGAGAGGAAAATGTAAGGAAATACCATAATCAAGACTTGAAACCTTACTTGATGAAATGCATGAATCATATAAAGATGAAATGCAATTCAATGAGAAAGGTAACTCCCTTTTTGAAGAAGAACTTCATTGATGCACTCCTTTGAGTTCCAAAACATGAATCATGGACTTGGATCCTGCAAAGTAAAATATTCAAGGCATGAGATCCTTAAATACAAATCATTCATATAACTTTCAAACATGAACAAAGTTAACTCCCTTTAAGAAGAAGAGCTTCAATGATGGACTCCTTAAGATTCCAAGTATGAGCTATGAAGTTGTGTTCCTACAAACCAACATAAATTTAACATTAGTTCCTTAAACACCGAGAGTTCACATGGCTTTCAAGAGTAAACATTGACGTCATCTTTTAACTCATCAAATCAAGATATAAAACATGTTGCTCAATGAAACACATACACACACAAATACAATCGTTTTGATATCATTGAAATCAAGCACGAACTATGGGATGCAACAAGATACATATATGTAATGACAGTATGTTCTTACGCAAAAAAAAAGAAGACAAAAAAAAGAGACAAAAAAAAAGAGACAAAAAAAATGTGTAGCTGCCTTGCTTGCATGCTTGCTTATAAGATAGATTAACACACTTCCTTGAAATTTCTAGGACCATGTTTCCTTGCTAAATAATATCGCCCCGGCTCCGGATGCACGTTCGTCACGGCATACGCTCGAAGGGAACCCAATTATGGCAGGTGCACACGTCAAGGGGAAGAGTCATAGTTAAATTGCTAAGTCCAACTCACAAAATAAACCTGAGACAACACTCTCCCACTCCGCGCTTAATGTGTCCAATGGTCTTCAACCATAGGGATTGCCCGACTTTCTTCTTAGCACTCTACGGATGCTTGAATTTCAGCACTCGCGTGAAGGGTAATCGTGAGGAAAAAGCTGCCTACCCCCACTTAAAAAAAATGATGCAAAAAAGAGAAAAAAAAACGTGAATTTGAGTAGTCGGAAATCCCCATTGAGACACATGAGGAGACTCGCGTGAAATGGTGAAGCGAATTTCAATATGGATGAAGACTAGTATCTGGGAATCTCCATTGAGACACATGAGAAAACTCGCGTCAAACGGTGGAATCCGCAATGGAATTATGATAAGGACGAATCCTAGTAGTCAGGAATCCCCATTGAGACACATGAGGACACTCGCGCCAAACGGTGAAATTCGCTACCAAAATAAACAGATGGGGGATGTGTGAAGCTATCGAAATTGAGAGCCTAAAACCCATGTGTAGGCGCTAGAGTAATCCTCGAGTGTTGCTTAGAAAACTTGCATATCCCTATGTTTAGGGCCTTTTGTTCACACGTTTGCTCCTCCACTCCACAAAGAGTTATCTTGGGTGAAATGCGTGAATTTAAGCTATGCATGCAAGACATGCGATATCCTTTTGACGGGTGCACCACCCCTTAGCTGTGCCTTCTGGCCCGCACTGTGTCTGCGAATTAGGGGCGATGTCCCTATCCCATCCCCTATAGAGGGAGTTGCCTTATTCATACTTATGTTATGCCTGCTGACGAATGCCTGCATGCTTGAATAAAAGGAAATAATAATAAAAATAATTAAAAACTCTCAATTTCGGGCTTTCACAGCCTGCTTTCCCAGCTCTGGCTCGGAGAGCCCAATCCTGGTCCTTACGGCCGACTGCCCGCTCTTGCGGCTTGCTAATCTCCCAACTTCGGCTTCCATAGCCCGCTTTCCCAGTTCCAGCTCGCAGAGCTCGACCCTGGCCCTTACGATCGACTACCCGCTGATGGGAATCGACGGCGAGCATTGCCATTTTTATTTTACATTTGTGTCCTTTGGTTTTCTTTTATATCCTTGGGAAAGTATGTACGTAATTGTATGGCTTTATAAGCCAATGTGTCATTCCCTTGGATTTTTTGGGTTTTTATGCAAATTGTTAGTAGGTCCAGCAAGGGGGCCCTCACTCCTTCCCCATTGGTCCACATAAGCCATATGGGTCCATGCGGGGCTGGTCAAAGTCCTAGGTGATATCTAGAAGGTCAATTGGACACATGAGAGACAAGTGGTTGAAAATGTCAAAGGGAGGGCACCTACCTTACCTACCTAGTCAAAGGAGTGTCCCCTCCATATGTAATTTATTTATTTTGTGTTTTTGACCACATGGGGGAAGAAAATGACCTCTCTCCCACAAATTTCCCAGCCCCCCACCCCTTGCCATTCTCTATATAAGCCTATGTATAGTGTCATTAGAGATTAATGAAGAAATTATGTGAAAATTACTTGAAGCAAGAAGGGTGTGCCCTCTCTCCTCTCTCCCTCTGGTTTTCCTTCTCCATCCTCTGCATTTCAGGGTTGTGAACCCTTCTATCTTAGCCCCTTTACCTGAGTTCATTCTGTGCCGCCGCCGCCGCCGTTCGTGCCACCATCGAGCCACCGCGAGCGATCTACCGAAGTGCTGTCCAGGTTCTATTTTTCCAGATTGAGGTCCACTCCGTGAATTTTAACTCCCCGCACCGACATCATCTGGGGCTGAAATTTTTAGGGTTGGTTCTTCTCTTGAATCCCTATCTCCACAAAACAAATCACGTCAAAAATCTTTCATTTGCTATTTTTACATTTTCGTGTCTTTCTATCTTCTAGATTTGTCCCCTTTCAGATCTGTGTAGCAGAAGCTTTGTTATTCCCCCCCTTCAACCCACTTTCAATTTTTGGATCAAGCCCAAATTTGGACTGGGTGTTCTACCCATCCAAATACATCTTCAAAAATTTTGGATCGAATTTATAAATTCTTTTTTCTTCATAAGAAAATTAAAACCCAGTCAAACTTCTTCTCTATCCTGTCTAGTCCAGATCCGACACCCAGTCAGTATACAATCTCCAAAAAAATGAAATCTCCACAAAACCTTTCACAAAGCATATCCCCGTCTTCCTTGTTCATTTCTCCACAACTTTCATGAAGAGCTTGATGCCTGAATCTGAGGTCTACCCCACGGTCAAAGACAGTTCTCAGGAAACTTCCCTGCTGCCCTGAGATTTCAGGCATTGTCCAATAGCAACTTCAAAAATGAACAAAGGCCAAATCCGTGCAGATCCAGTTGATCTCTCTAATCCTAGATTGAAGTACTTCAAAAGAGCTTTCCAACGATACCTTCTGTGTTTCAATCCGATGTCAGGATTGATCGCAGCAGCCAATCTCGCCGGATCGCGCGCTAAAAAATAGAAGTTGCAGATCTGTGGGAAGCTAATCCGGTGAGTGACGATCGGAGCCGCCCGACCTCCGACCGGCGATCCAGCGTGCCACCGCCCCAGGAAGCGGTTCTCCAGGTGTCCCCACTACATTGGTGCCACCCCGGTCCCACACCGCCCCACCGACCAGTGCGTGGGCCCCACAACTAGCAGCATACGCCGTCCGAACCGTGCCAACGGGGTGATCAAGTGCAACCCGTCAGCCCGAGATCGGTCCTCCCGGGCCCACTTGTGTAGCCCTTTACCTCCCTGCGTGGAGTGGGTGATATTTCATTGCTGTAATCTAACTCATTGTTGTTACCGGGAGTTACTGAATTTGGCCGGGATCGTCTTCCCCATGCCGAGAGCGTGGAGGTATCGCATTCGCTCCTTGCTTGGCACTTTGTTTTATTTCATATATGCTTATTTATGTCACTGCTAGAGAGCATGCTAGGATCGTAGCCCGCTTTACTTGTCATATTACCGTTGCTGCGAGAGAGAGCGTAACCGTCCCGTGACCTGATCCGGGCACAAGAGAGAATTGGCCACCCTAGCTCTTGCCGGTTTCTCAACCGCACACGTCCAACGCTTCCCTCGAAAAGGGACGATCGCGAGCTTGTTTAGAGTCCGAGGGTCGCACACCCATTTGGAGTCGAGTCGCGTGTCTGTCCTGCATCAATTTGGTATCAGAGAGAGTCGAGTCTAGGGTAGTCATTGCATAAGTCTTGCATGCATCATGGTCTAAGTCGAGTCTAGGATCATCATTATTTTCAAAATAAAAAAAAGTGTCATTTACGTCTAGTCATCGTCTAAGTCGGTCTAGGTTGCATTTGCATACCATTAATCGATATATAAAAAGGTGTTGTCTGAACGTTAGGCTACGCCTATCGGGAAGGTCGCACACTTGCGCGAGTGATCTTCAGATCGATTAACTCTGCCGCGTACCGAATCTTGGTCGTGTCTAGGTTGGTAGTCGAGTCGGCATTCCAACTTTGCATTACTTAGGGTCATGTCTAGTGTTTTGTCCGAGTGTCGGCATGGCCATCCACTAGCTTCCCCGTGTCCCATGGATTACCGAACACCCGGATCTTATCCATGGTGGCGATACTATCTAAAATGGAAGGACCACCCGAACCACCCCAAAAGGCCCGAAGCCTGGGACTTCTACGGCTCCGAAAACCCGAGTGACTACTTAGAGTGGGAAGCCGTTATGGACGACTACTTTGAGTGTTACCTTATGTCCGGTCCCGCGCAAGTCGACTTAGCCAAAAGGTGACTTTTCTATGAAGCCGCCGAAACATGGAGGGACATCAAGTACTTCCGGGAAGATAGGGGGCTAAGGCCCATCGAGTCTTGGTGGGATATGAAGAGAGCGCTTAGGAGGGTCTACCTTCCCCGTCCACCTACCTCCAACTACGGGGGTCATACCACTAGCCATCCCCACCAACTCACCCGCAATCAAGTGGGCCACACCTCCAACCAACCCCGCCCCTTCACCCCCATCCAAGCCCTCCAAAGCAACCCCAATCAAGTGGTCCGCCCAGTCACCTCCAACCAACCTCCCCTTGGCATCTCAGTCCAATCCCACCCCGTCGTCTCCAACCAAGTGGAAGCCCCGCTTCTAGTCGAGTCTAGGTCCACACCCGAGCCAAGAGCCGAGGAGCAAGTCCACTCCGAGGTCCCCACTCCAACCCGCTCCTTTGAGGAAATCGAGAAAAAGTTTTGGGATTGGTTGGAAAGGACACGTGCTTCTTCACCATCCGTGAGTGCTCCATTGCCATCTACTTCCAAACTTTATTCGGAACCATCTTATTTGGAGCCACTAAAACCCGAGCCATCCGTGTTTCTTACGGGAACGCTATACATAGCCGAGCCACTTCTTAGTTGGCTCAAGGATGGCTTGGTCCCACGTCCTTACCCTTCTATAGACCCCACCTTACAATTAGTGCCCGTCAACTCCTTCCACACTACCTTTCGGTCTAGTCACCATGTTGATACATTGGATGACCTTATTATGGGATTAGACACGCAATGGAAGTTGACGCCTTCATTGGCCCGAAGCTTCGACCAACCCACTAGTCTTAGCTTCACCCATCCGGCCTTAGGGTCCATTACCTCCGTGTGCACCGTGGGTTGTATCACCACGGAGGTTCTCTTATTCCTCCTCATGTCAGCCGAACCCGACTTCATACCCTTTCGCCCGAGGGAGGAACCATACATCCTACACATGATCACCATCCCACCTACCACAATGCATGAAGGTGACCATCAACACCTTCAAGACTTATACACATGGGACCATGACTTGTGGGAACCCACCACAAGGGGTCATACCTTCTTTCATCCCTTGGACCCATTCCCTAGTGGACCCTTAGACCCTCCATATATACTTCACTTCTTAGAGGGATTCCACTATCACACTCCTACCCCACGGGCCGGGTCATCTACACCCACCAAGCCCGTCCATGATACACCAACATCCGGTTCTTTTAGCCCTCTCAAGTCTCCCAAATCCAAAGGGCCGTCCATACATGACTGGGTCATACTTGGACGTTTAGGTGTTCCCCATGCCACCCATCTCCGGTTACATAATATGCATGCATGGCACACGTTCGGGTGTCCTGGTCCGCCGTCACCCATGTACGGGTCGGACTAACAATAGGTTTGTCTAGAGTCATGCATGAGTCTGTTTTTATTTGTTTGTCTGGTTTGCATACGTGTGTTAGTGCATGGTAAGTCTGCATGTGTCTTGTGCAAGCTCGTTGATGTCAGTCCCTTGAGAGGTGAGTGGACTCGCTCGATGAGTATGGGATCAGCTGTACATCTATACCCGGATCTAGTCACCTATAGGGACCCAGCGGTGATTCCTAGTGAGTCTTCGAGTCGCCTCCTTCCTCTTGAGAGTGACCCCACCCTGGAGTGTTCCACCACTAGTACCTTCCCATAGCAGCATGCACATATCGAGTATATACGGAATGAGCAGGTGACGATCACTTGGAGTGGAGCGTACCCCGCGCTTCTGGGTTCGGTGACGGATCCGCCGGAGCTTCTCGAGCAGCCGCACCCCTTACTCGACGGGGTCGAGTTCCTCCCACCCGGGGAGAGTTGATGGGAATCGACACCGAGCATTGACATTTTTAGTTTACATTTGTGTCCTTTAGTTTTCTTTTATATCCTTGGGAAAGTATGTACGCAATTGTAAGGCTTTATAAGCCAATGTGTCATTCCCTTGGATTTTTTGGATTTTTATGCAAATTGTCAGTAGGTCCAGCAAGGGGGCCCTCACTCCTTCCCCATTGGTCCACATAAGCCATATGGGTCCATATGGGGCTGGTCAAAGTCCTAGGTGGCATCTAGAAGGTCAATTGGACACATGGGAGACAAGTGGTTGAAAATGTCAAAGGGAGGCTGTTGACACCTGGAAAATGAACAAGGGTGGAAGCATAATTGAAAAGATGATCTGACCAACAGTGAAAGACTAATGATGAAGCTTATCAACCTTTCACCCGGCTAAAGCCCTTGTCGGCCAAAGCTGATGCCCGGTGCCAATGTCACTCAGACGGCAGCACTGATAAAGCAGCAGTCACTTGACTATTGAGATCTTCCAGCCCTTTAAGAAGAGCTGTACTACTGCTTCGTCCAAGAAGTCACAGACGATATGTCAGGGTAAGTCAGATGTCGGCTTACTGACGGAAGTAATATGAGATAAAGATGAAGCCAGCACCGGCAGATGAAGATGGTAAAGGCTCCTGAGAAGATAGAGCAGAAGAAGAATCGTCGCCACAGATTATGCACTCGGCTGAGGTCTTCCCAGACTAAGGCTGATGTCCGAGCTCATCGTCATTCGAGTGACGATATTGATAAGATGAAATCCCTATCTACGGACTGATGAAACCCCTGTCTACAGACTGATGAAATCCCTGTCTACGGACTGATAAAACTCTGTCTGCGGAATGATGAAACCCCTGTCTACGGACTGATAAAACCCCTATCTACGGACTGATGAAATCCCTGTCTACGGACTGATGAAACCCCTGTCTACGGACTGATGAAATCCCTGTCTACGGACTGATAAAACCCCTGTCTACGGACTGATGAAATCCCTGTCTACGGACTGATAAAACCCTGTCTGCGGACTGATGAAACCCCTATCTACGGACTGATAAAACCCCGACTGCGGACTGATGAAAATTGCAATCATGATTTCAATACAAGATATTTCATAGATGATAAACCCTTTGGGGTGATGATACACTTAAAGAAACCCCAAGTGGGCCTATATGAAGGTGGCGTCGAAAGCCCATGTCGAAGCCCAGATACTGGCGCCGAGAGACCAAATTCGAGCGCGCCGGGAAGCTTACCTCAAGTGCGCCGTGAAGGTTCCTGCCGAGAAGGAAGAGGAAAAGGGTTATAAAACCCCCTCCCTTCGAAGAAAGAGGAGACAGAGACAGCTGAGAAGAAGTAGGGGGAAGAAGAAGAGAAAAAGCCAAGCCAGATAGAAAAAGGGGATCGAGAGAAAAAGGAGATCGATCGGAAGAAAGAAAAAGAAAAGATAGAGCAATAGAAAGATAGAGAGGGAGTCCCGTTCGGAGAGCAAGAGCCACCCCCCCTTTCAACCAACAGAGAAGAGAAGAAGAAGGAAAGCTCCAGGTGGGCACTGGGGAGGGAGAGGAGTCAATGCTCCACCCTCCCCTCCTCCATGTTTTTCTTTTATCTAATGTAATATAGCGAGTCCTTTCTCGATTTATCAACTGTAGCCGGAGAGTTTCGGCCTTGATTTTTACCTTTCTGTCTTGCATTTCTCTTTCATGATCAGTGTAAGATTTTTATGCAATGCAATGAAACATCGATATGGCCCGCCTGGGCACTGATTGATCAAGACATCCGATCTCTGTCTCTCTATGTGTATGGTCTTTGTCTGAAAGAAAATATAGATTAGACTCTTTGAGTTTCAGAGCCGATCGCATGGGTCTGTTCTTTGAAGAGGGACGAGGATAGGATTCCTACCCCCATCTAATGGGTTATTGAGTTTTATTCTCTTCTTCCCTCTCCTATCTCAATGACTGATTCTCTGCATATAATCTGAGTTTTTTTTTGTCGAGCTCCTTTATGCGGTTTAGGAACCAGAGACATCAATCTCTTGGTTTCCTGGACTGTCTAGCTCTGACAAATGATGATCCGATCCCTGGGTCCTCCATTCTCAGTCTTGAATGCTTAGGGCCTGAAGTTTCTACGTTGAGAGTCCCTCCTTCTCTGGTTTTTTTTAATGTCACTGGGCTCGTCTGGAGGGGTTGGAGGACAGTCATCTCTTGACTCCCCCAAATGGCCTGCAATAGACAGATAAAACCCTCCACAGGATCAGGTGATGGTCTGATTTCTTTCATTGATTCCATCATCCAATTCCCTTGGCACCCTTCTAATAGAAACATCCATGAGTCTCCCCTTTTGCACTCCTGGCTCGGCATCAATTCGAGCTTGAAATCCCAGAAAACACCCGAATAGAGCATCGTTTATTTCAGCTCTGAAACCCTGAAATCCTGCAACAATCCCACCTTCTCGGCGTGCGAGTTTCCCCGCCGAAAGCTCCTCTGCCGAGAGAGCTGTCCCCTTTGCTAAACGACAACCCAGTCTGTTACAAATACTTTCCACGTGAGGCTATGTGCAAGGCTCCCGGCGGCAGACTCCCGGCACGGCCAGGAGCGCGCCGGGAAACCCTTTGCCGAGAGCCCCTCTGCCTTCGCAGCCATTCACACCCCTTTTGCCCAAAACTTGATGATGCCCCTCTCGGCGCCCCCCCCCCTTTTTGGCGCGCCCAGGAGCCCGCCGAGAACCTCCAGGCCGAGAGGCCTTCCTCCCTCTTTCGGCCGGATAGACCCCTGGCCGAGACCTTTCTTTGGCCGCCGAAAGCCCCTGGCCTTCCTCCCTCTTTGGCCGCCCAAACCCCCGGCCGAGAGCCTCTTTTGGCCGCCGAGAACCCTCGGCCGAGAGCCTCTTTTGGCCGCCGAAAACCCCTGGCCGAGACCTTTTTTTTTTGGCCGCCGAAAGCTCCTGGCCGGGACCCCTCCTTGGCCAATATCAAAGCCACGCCGAGAGCTCCTTCTTGCCAATCGAAAGCCACGCCGGGATCCCTCCTTCAGTCAATGAAATCCACTCCGAGGCCCATCCCTGCACCATCTTTCTTCAAACTTCTAAATCTCCCCCTACATCTGTTCAAGGGGATACTCACAGACCATCACTTGTGTCTTGATGAGATACAATAATGGGGAAGATCTCCCCTACAGCTCTCGCCCCGAATCCGGATTTCACCGCTGCCTTATGAACCCAAAGAACCATGTCATTACATGTGTTCTGATGGGTTCCAAGGGAATATTGATCAATGATATGAAGGCAAGAGATGTCCCTGGGCCTGGTGCCCATCTTTGTTCGGTCGTTGTCCCGGCTCTCCGTGGATGATGGCCTATCCTCCCTTGGCACAATCCAGGTTGAGGGAACATGCTGCCAAAATTTACATATACCCCACCAATCGAGTGTGGTACTCTCTTCAAACCCCGCTGGCCCACGGAGTTATGCCCTTGCGTGATCTCTGATGGTCCTCCGAAGGGGGATATTAATAAGACATCGCACTCGTACCGGGTGTGTTACATCAGGCCGGTCCCCATCCGGATTCCGGGTTATGTGTGTATACCCGATCTTTTATGGATCCTACCCTGCCGCTGCATGGGTGGTTTCCTATTCCCCACTTGGCATCATCCAAGATGGTGGGAATATGCCGTCGGGTTTCTCCCGTAATTAACAAACCCCTGCTCTGTTCAAATACATTTAACGTCTTGCAAACAGATGAATTTTGTCTCCTTTGAGCATACGGCTTTACCGCTGTCTTCCTCCTACCTCTAGCGTTTAATCAAGGGTTGTCTTCCTTAGGGAGGACGTAATTAACGTCATAGCGTTCAGGGTATGACGGACTTCTAGTCCAGACACGATCACTCACAATCGACTGACCATGTCAGATCGAGCGCACAATAAAATTGTCACTTCGGTGACTGGCACGCCAATGAACCAATAAATAAATAAACCAATAAATCAATAAATAACCAATCAATCCAATAAATCAAATTAAATAAATAAATAAAGATATCAATAAAAAATCTGCGTCCACAAGTCTGGCACGCCCGGTGGGACTGGTCTCCCTTCATCTTTACGCTAAGGTAGGAGGCCCAGCGAGCCCCCCTCAAATTTCTGATTCCGTGTGTTTCCTTGTTTCCAGGAAACTACGATGACAACATAAATCGCGTCTGTATGCTTCGACAAGCAACCGGTGGACATGCACGTCCAGGAGGGGTACCTGGCGGTACCACTGGCGTTCGGTTCGTTTCCCCCAGCTGTCGAGCTGCCCAACTGCTTGGGCGTTGTCTACACCGACCTTCTACAGGTCGATAACGAGGAGCAAGGCGCTGCTGCAAACGCCCCAGTGGAGGCCGCTGATCGCAAGGATGGCTTACCGAAGAAAACGGCCCCCACGGCCGTCGCCTGCTACGTCCATCATGTCCAGAAAAGGGACATGGTCCCCACTGCTGCCCAGAAGGGGAAGAAAACCAATCGGAGGAACCGGTCTACTGCTGTTGATCGTCGCCTTTCCAATTCCGGAAAGACGATAATGATGGGTGCTATTAGGGCGAACCTCGACGGTCGCCCCAGGGGAGTTCGGCCGGACAGAATCGTCCCGACCATCCCAACTGACAACAAGTTCCAGGTTTTGGCCGCTAGGAGGGCCAACTGGGAAGCTGCTGAAAAGAAGCCGCTGGCGCCCAAGCCAGCAAAATACAAACAGGTCTGGCGACCGAAGAGGATCCAAAGCTGGGCCCCAGCTGAAGACAGAGAGAACCTCACTGATATCACTGTTGCCCGCCTCAGAGCAGGGGGCAGAAGGGAGATGAAGAAAGATGAAAGAAATGCTACTGCTGCCTACCCCAGGACCCGGGGGAAGAGAGATAAGATTGAGGGCCAAGAAAGAAATATGATTGCTGTTCGTCCCATGATGAGGGGCGGAAGATATGAGACCAGGGAAAACTTCACCAACACCCATCCCATAGCCAGGGGCAAGAGATGGGAAAAGAAGAGCTACAATGCTGCTGCCAACAGCTGCCAAGTTGGCGATATGAGAAGAAGTGAGCCAGTCAATATGGTTACTGCAAGAAGATCAGGAGCCTGTGCCAGACAGGCTGATATCTTCAAATATCCCAGGGCCGAACATCTGAATGCTCGGGTGACAAGACTGGCCTGGCAGCAAAAGGGCCAGGACAGACTGATGCTCCGGCCTGAGCCGTAAAGGCGCGACCCAGAGGAGACTAAGCAGGTAGTCCAAGACTACTTCCACTACCTAGGGAGCTCTGCCCTAGGCCAGCAAAGACTATCCCGTGCCTTGGGCACCAGGGATGATGAAGAGGAAGAAACCTTCCAAGAAATGATGATCGAAGCCTCTTCCTCCGATTCGAATGACTATGAAGAAGGCCTCAGGGCCGGATATAATGAAGAAGATCTGTACGAGGAAGAAGCCAAAGAAAGAATATCGGTCTTTGACCGGCTCAGATGTCCTAGCCAAATAAAAAGAAAGGTCTATAGGCGGAAAGGAAAGATGCAAATCTTCGCCTGCAATATGGCTGGACTGGCCAGGGGGCAAGATATATTACCAACTCAGCCAGATGAATTGCTCAGGCTGGCAACTAGACCTGGTCCTGTCACCAGAAGAGGCCAGGCAGCAAAAGATAAAATGAAAATTGATGATGAAGCCCGCAGGGTTGCCACTATGACGGTTAATGTAGTAACAACGGAAGATGGAGATAACCCCTTCGTTGATGATGCTGAAGGGACTTCTGAAGATATGCAAATCCCATCAACCATGGATCCCATGTTCCAGATGATGTTCAGAAGATACCAACAGGAGATCAATGCTCTCCGAAGACAGCTCAATGAGAGACAGGAAGCTACATCAGTCTCGAAGCAAGCGGAACCTGCGGGGCAGACATCCAGCTCCACAGAAACAACTATCCTGGCTAATCCTCTCTTAGCTGATAAGGGCAAAGCACCAAGTCAACCTGTTCCACAGCAAATAATAGCTCAGCCCTCTGTGTCTCAGACGCAGCCTACCGCGCCCATCTTGCGCGCCACTATGATGACAACTCCTCACAGCCAGCAACAAGCCCACTTCTTTCCAGAAGATATAGATCCAGCTGTAGCCCACAAGTAGATGATTGAAAGAATTGTGGAAATGAAGCTGTCAGAAAAGACTGGAGATGATACTAGTGCCTATGATGTGTACAAGGTACCGTATCCTCCCCAGTATGCTGCCAAAAGACTGCCTCCAGGCGTCAGCAAGCCGCCAAAGTTTGAGAAATTCAATGGCCAGGGCTCCCCCAGGGAGCATATAGCCTACTATACTACAATCATGGGCGACCTAGCAGTCGATGAAGCCTATCTGCTCAAGTTCTTTGGCTCGTCCCTCACTGGGTTGGCCTTTGAATGGTATTCAAGCTTGTCAGCAGGATCAGTGGTTGATTGGCCCGATATGCAGAGAAAATTCCGCGACAGGTTTCATGTCACGGAGAGGGAAATCACAATAGCAGAACTGTATGCTACCAGGCAGAAACAGGATGAAACTGCACTGGAGTACATCCAAAGATGGAGAAATCTAGCCATGAGATGCAGAAGACCTCCTCATCAGGAGGATGCAGTGCAGATATGCAAGCAGAACCTCAGGAGGGAGGTACTAGAAAAAATGATCGGTGCAGATGTCAAAACATTTGACCGACTGAACAATATAGTGGCGGAGGTCGAGACGTTCTTGTCCAAACGTCCGACCGTCAATGCTCCCGCCATGCCAAAAGGTAAATCCAATGATCGGCGGCCGTCACACTCTGAGGCCAACACCGTCGATTTTAAAACCTTTGAGCAACAAAAAGGGAAGAAAGGGGCAGATGAAGCTCCCCCGATGGCAGATACAACAGAAAGAAGAGACAAAGTCTCTCTGAGGGACAGGATGAGAAGGGCTTACTCTTTTCCCAAGGATAAGACTGCAGCATTATTTAACTGGGCATATAAGTTCAATAAGGTAACATTGCCTGAACCGAAGAAGCCCGAAGATACAGAAAAGAAAGATGATCCGATGTTCTGTCCCTTTCACCGGGTGTTGGGGCACGCAATTGAGGATTGTTATGTCTTCAAAGATATCATGGAAGGAATGGTCAAGAAGGGTGAACTGCAGCTGGGAGATTACCAGGTGAAGCCGCCTCGGCCACATGAGCTTCCGCCCTGGAGGGTGGCCGCCAATATGATCTCAATCTATCAACAGCTGCCTAGGGAAGCCATTGAAGAATGCACCAGGCACACCTGTGAAGCCTGCTTCCTCACCCCATTGAGAGATCAGGAAGGATGGCAGACGGTACCCACAAAAAATAGAAAGAAGACTCCCGCAGTCAAAACCAACGGAGCAGTTATCCGGGGTGTCACCCCAAGGCCTGAGTCGCCTCCAATAAAGCCAATATGGCCTACAGTTGAGACCGGACCAGTCATTCGGATCCATACTCGCAACCGGAGGAGACAAACTCCCCTCCCTGCACATAAAGAAGAAAGTCCTGCAACCAGGCGTCTGCAGCAATATATTAATGAGCTTGATGAGTATGAGCAGAAAAAGCCGAAACACCTGTTGGTGAAAGACTGTATACTCTGGGAGCAGCTCGAAGAATTGAAAATTGAAGAGCAGCCGGAGGCAGAACAAAGAAAAGATAGACTGAGTCCTTCTGGGGGCAGGAACTAGCAAAGCCAACTTCCCAGAAAAAGAAGAGACGGCCTAAGGCCAAAAAGGGAAAGAAGGTCACGACAGTACAATGCAATACTCTGTCGGTACTCTTTTCTCTGCCCGGGGAGGATGATGAACAAGAAGCATCAGATGCCCCGCTAGAAGCCAATCATGCTGAGGCCTCTACCTCAGCCCATGCAACACGTTCTGGGAGAAAATGGGGGCGTCCGCCACCAGCTAACCATAATATTATGTTCAGAGGGGAGCAACCCTATCAGATCCCGAAACCAGAGGTGCGCGGTGTCCAGGTTCCTCCCCCTGCCAGCTTGTACCAAGGAAAAGATAAAGCAGAAGGAGCCCCTTCATTCCTGGAGTTCCTGTCCAGCTTAGAAAATGAGCAACTGGCTCACACTGCTCCAGCTAAAAGCAATAAGTGCCAGCAGACGGTAGATAGAAAGTAGAAGCAGCATGAAGAAAATGAAGAAAATAACCCTCTAGCAAAGCCAGGGGCAGTCATTACAGAAGAAGCCCTCCGGGAGACCGATGAAGAAAATGAAACTGGGACTGGGCAGCAAAGGCCACAGGCACCACATGAACCTCCAAGACCCCGGTGGGCAGAGGAGATGAGGCTGTCTAATGTTCAGGTTGGCAGTCGAATCATGAAAATGTTGAAGAAGCTCCCCACCAGATTCTCCATCTGGGAGATACTCTCTCTGAGTGAAGAGGCCCGCCAAGCAATTGTGGATGCCCTGCAGTCGCCGGCACAATATGAAGCACTTTTAACGGAAGTGAATTCGGGGCCATCAGTCACGTTCACAGAAGATGATATGCTGATCCCAAATGCCAGTCACAACAGACCGTTGTATATGAGGGGCTCCCTGAACTGTCAGTCGCTGAGCAGGATACTGATAGATCCCGGGGCTGCTGTAAATATTCTCCCGTATCGCATCTATCAGAAATACTACTTTGATCTGCAGCTTACCAAGGTCAGAGACATGAAGATTGCTGGGTTCAACCAGAAATGTGAAACACCTCTCGGGGTGGCTGATTTCAACCTCACATTGGGCGACCTCACTACCGTGGTACGATTCTATGTGATCGACTCCAACACCACGTATAAGGCCCTGTTGGGGAGACCGTGGCTGCATGAATATCAGATAGTGCCATCCACGCTACACCAATGCATAAAATACTGCCATGAAGGAAAGGAAGAAAGGGTGTTTGCAGACCTACATCCCTTTGAAGTGTTCGAATGCCATATGCTCGATGCCTCCTACTACACCGAGGTGTCACAAAAGATGAAAAGAAAGAGGCTGTGATCAGCCAGAAGAAGCCGGCGACGAAGGCAAAAGCTTGGTCTCCACCGCCACCCAGGGGCTATGTTGAAAAGCATGAAGTAGCTCACATCTCTTATGCTGATGATTTTGCTCGGATCACCCCTCCTAGCATCCATCCAGATAGCACTGATCAAGAAATGAAAGAAAGGTGCATACAGGTGAAGGTCCCACGAGGTTTAATCAAACCCGTCGCCAGCCTAGAATACCAAACAGTGCTGCCACTGAAGACTATGGAAATCCCTCGCTTCTGTGAGCCGCCTACCATATTCTACACCGGGGAGGCAGTCGAAGAAGATGATCAAGACTGCATGGTCCCTGAAGAAGCCGCAAACCGGATGGTGCCGATTACAGGCCTGGAGTATACTACCCAGTAGGTTTCGCAGATGTTCTCCAAGATGCAAATGCCATCACTACAATCTGCAGCCCAGAAGAAAGCATTCAGGGAGCTATGGGATCCGCCTCGAGATAATAAGGAACTGAGGAAGATCACACAGCATCCGGGATTGGGTTATACCCTTCAAGAATATTATGAAGCCGAGGTGGATGTCATCTCTACCTTCTACTAGCATGGAGACTTCCCTGGGATAGGATATGATCAATATCCCTTTGAGGATGAAGAGATTATGTATCAAACCATAACAGACAATGAAGCCCAAGATGACCAGCCAGAAGCAGGGATGTCTGATAAAACTAAGAGGGGTCGGTGCTGGAAGGACCCGTCCTGCAAGGAGGATCTATTCCAGGCCGAAGCACAATTTGATACGGGAACCCCGGATGAAGACCAGATGGCCAAAGAACTGAGAGAATGCCAGGAATTTGAGCGCATTCTGGAAGAAGTCCGGGCTCTACAGAAAGATGACCTTTCAGGGGAGCCTGCAACAGAAAGATCCCTAAGAGCGGAAGATTCCACTTTTGAATTCTCTTCTGAACCAGTCTCGTCCTCGGGGCAGACTGAACAAAATCTGATGGTATCAGCCTTATATGATAAGCTGACGTCTGCTGATGAGCAGGATGACGATACAGAAGAACATGAAACTGAAGAGAATTATATCCCGGGAGGCTTTATTGATTTGCAAGAAGCCCCATCCGAAGTTGCGGACGGAGGCCAGGCCACCGTCGATGAGCTGATAGAAGTGAATCTGGGGTTAGCAGATGAGCCAAGGCCGACATTCCTCAGTGCACTGCTAGAACCAGCTGCCAGAGAACAGTACATACAGTTTCTGAAAGAGTTCCGAGACTGCTTTGCATGGACATATGATGAGATGCCGGGACTGAGCTCTGATGTGGCACAGCACCGATTGGCGATAAACCCGGGGGCAAGCCCTGTAAAGCAGCCTTCAAGGAGAATGCGTCCCGAACTGATAAATCAGATCAACAAAGAAGTCGACAAGCTGATCAATGTGGGCTTTGTTGAAGAGAACCAATATACTACATGGCTGGCCAATATAGTGCCCGTGAAGAAGAAAAATGGGCAGATCAGAATATGTGTAGATTTCAGGGACCTGAATAAGGCTTGTCCAAAGATGATTTCCCAGTGCCAATTACTGAAGTAATGATCGATGCAACCACTGGCCATGAAGCCCTGTCATTCATGGATGGGTCATCCGGATATAACCAGATCTGGATCGCTGAAGAAGACAGAGTGCACACTGCATTCCGCACTCCGAAGGGGATATTCCACTATAAAAGGATGCCGTTCGGCCTCAAGAATGCCGGCGCTACCTATCAAAGAGCTATGACAAAGATCTTTGATGATTTGCTCTTCAAGAAGGTAGAGTGCTACATCGATGACCTGGTGGTGAAAACCAGCAGAAAAGAAGACCATTTGCAGGATCTGAGAGTAGTGTTCCAGAGGCTGCGCAAATATGAGCTCAAAATGAATCCTATGAAATGTGCCTTCGGCGTGTCCAGTGGAAAATTCCTTGGGTTCATTGTCCGTCATAGGGGCATTGAGATTGACCCATCCAAGATTAAAGCTATCCAGGAGCTCCCTCCACCAAGGAATCTCCACGAGCTGAGATCTCTACAAGGGCGTTTGGCCTACATCCGACGATTCATATCAAATCTGTCGGGGAGATGCCACCCTTTTCACAAGCTCATGATGAAAGATGTGCCGTTCCTCTGGGACGATGGCTGTCAGGAGGCCTTTGAGAAGCTGAAAGAATATCTCAAACCCCTCCAGTGCTGGGGGCACCTATTAAGGGCAAACCCCTGATACTGTACATTGCAGCCACACACTGTTCCCTGGGGGCAATGCTAGCACAGATAAATGAAGAAGGCAAAGAGCAGGCTCTATACTACCTGAGTAGGAGGCTGATCAGAACAGAAGAAAGCTACAGCTATATAGAAAAGACATGCTTGGCACTAGTCTTTGCCGTTAAAAAGCTCCGGCACTACATGCTGTCACATGAAATCAGATTGATATCTGCAGCAGATCCACTCAAATACATACTGACTCAACCAGTACTGAAAGGCCGGTTGGGCAAATGGGCAGTAATTCTGATGGAATTCGATATCACATATATACCCCAGAGGGCAATAAAAGGACAGGCTGTGGCCGATTTCTTCGCAGAACATCCTGTGCCAGAGAATGATATGTTGGGGACTGAGTTACCCGATGATGAGACACTAGAAGCCTGCCAAGCTCAGTCAACTATGTGGCAGCTATTCTTTGATGGAGCATCTAGAACAGAGACGGACTCCGATGGAAAGACCAGAATACGGGCCGGAGCCGGTATTGTGCTGAAATCGCCGGAAGGGGAGGTTGTGCATACTTCCTGTTCTATAAACAAGCCCTGCACTAATAATGAAGCCGAGTATGAAGCTCTGATAATCGGACTGCATATAAGCCTCAACATGGGTATCCAGATGCTTCAGGTATTCGGGGATTCAATGTTGATAATAAAGCAAATCCAAGGTGAGTTCGAAGTGCGAAAGCCGGAGTTGAACCCCTACCACCAAAAAGCTGTGCGCCTCATGGCGAAATTCTATCATATTGAGCTCAAGCATGTGGGCCGTGCACATAATGCCCAGGCTGATGCATTGGCAAAACTAGCCAGCTCAATAGCAGTCCCACCGGATGAGACACTGAACATTGTTGTTATAAATCGGCGGCAAGTCCCCAGCATGCTAGAAGGCTGCCCCGAAGAAAATGAAGTCGCCACGATCAGTACAGAACAGGCATCTGATTGGAGACAACACCTGCTACAATGGTTTTTACACCAACAGCTGCCGCAGAAAAGAGAAGAAAAGATGAAACTCCTGCGAATCAAAGATTCTTATGAATTCAGGAATGGGACTCTGTTCCGAATAATGGCAGATGCACGCAAGAAGATTCTGCTCCGCTGCCTGTCCACTGAGGAAGCTTGGCAAGCGATGAAAGAAGTACATGCTGGGACAGCAGGTGCCCACCAGGCTGGCCCCAAGATGAAGATAGAAATCAAGAAGCTGGGCTACTATTGGCCCACTATGTTTGAAGACTGCTGCACATTTGCAAAGTCATGCCAGAAGTGTCAGGAGCATGCTGTTGTGCCTAGAAGGCCACCTACGATTCTGCACCCTACAGTCCCTAGCTGGCCGTTTGCACAATGGGGAACTGATGTAGTCGGTCCACTACCGACTTCCTCGGCCGGGCATAAGTATATACTGGCCATAACAGATTACTTCTCCCGATGGGCAGAGGCTATAGCACTAAGAGAAGTCACTGGTGAGTTGGTCGCCAGATTCATCAAGCAAAACATCATCTTCCGGTTTGGGATCCCCAGCCGAATAATATCTGACAATGGGAGTCATTTCAGAAATCAGAAAGTCTATCGGCTTGCCGAGAAATATAAGATCGAATGGAGGACTTCCACCCTTACAATCCACAGGCAAATGGATTGGCAGAAGCTTTCAATAAGACTTTGTGCACCCTGCTGGCCAAAGTCGTCAGTGCCAATAAGAAGGACTGGGAAGAAAAGATGTATGAAGCTCTGTGGGCGTACCGCACCGTCTTCAAAACACCTACAGGGTGCTCACCATACTCCTTGGTATACGGCTCAGAGGCAGTAGTCCCACTAGAGCTGGAAGTCCCGTCACTCAGAGTGGCAGTCCAATACGACCTAGCCCATGGCGAACAAACCAATGCAGAAAGAAGATTAGAAGAATTGGCTGAATTGGAAGGGAAGCGCCTCCAAGCTCAGAAGAATATCCAAATGTATCAGGTCCGCATGGCCACTGCATTTAACAAACTCGTAAAAGGATGAGAATTTAAGAAAGGTGACCTCGTCATGGTCAAGAAAAAAGAAGTCATGGCGTCCAACCCGAAGGGAAAGCTAAATCCCAATTGGGAAGGTCCATATGTGATACAAAGGGTCTACGAAGGAGGGGCCTACATAGTTGTTAATCATCGAGGGGAGATCCAATTCTCACCACTCAACGGTAAACACCTAAAGTTGTATCATGCTGCACAGCTGATATTCCCCGAGTAATCGGGCAAGAGAAGAGATACCTTTTCCTTGGCCTAGCGGCACTCCGCCCTAGCCGAGATACCCTTTCCTTGGCTTAGCGGCACTCCGCCCTAGTCAAGATACCCTTTCCTTGGCCTAGCGGCACTCCGCCCTAGCCGAGATACCCTTTCCTTGGCCTAGCGGCACTCCGCCCTAGTCAAGATACCTTTTCTTGGCCTAGCGGCACTCCGCCCTAGCCGGGATACCTTTTTCTTGGTTTAGCGGCACTCCACCCTAGCCGAGCTACCCTTCCTTGGTCTAGTGGCACTCCGCCCTAGCCGAGCTACCCTTCCTTGGTCTAGTGGCATTCCGCCCTAGCCGAGATACCCTTTCCCTGGCCTAGCGGCACTCCGCCCTAGTCAAGATACCTTTTCCTTGGCCTAATGGCACTCCGCCCTAGCCAAGATATCCTTTCCTTGGTATAGTGACACTCCGTCCTAACCAGGCTACCACTTATCGTGATCTTGTGTCGTCACGATCTGACACCCTCTAAACAGGAAGGGGGGGATAGAAGAAAATAAAAAAAAATATATAAAAAAATGGGGTTAAAAATAGAGATACCCTGCCAGTCTTGTTTAGACATTCTGAACAAGGGCAAAAATGGCTAAAACCCAGCTGTGGTGAAAACCCGAAAGGGCACTGCAGGCAAAATCGGGTACCCCGCCATGCGAAAACCCGAAAGGGCGCACGGGCAAAAGCAAGAGGGGGCTGGCTCTGGTGAAAACCCGAAAGGGCACTTGGGTCGGTAATGTGGTAACCACGAAGAAACCCGCATATCTCTTTACGTCCCGCCGTGATGAAATCCATCCAGTTTAGACCTTACGTCTACCCTGATGAAATTTATGAAATCCTTGCATTGGTATAAACCCAATACCGATGATGAAACCCGTTGCTGATTGATTGGCGCATTGCCCGATCAGCGATGAAACCTGTCCAGTTTAGACCTTACGTCTATCCTGATCAAACCTATAAAAATCCTTGCATTGGTATAAACCCAGTACCGATGATGAAACCCGTTGCTGATTGATTGGCGCATTGCCCGATCAACGATGAAACCTGTCCAGTTTAGACCTTACGTCTATCCTGATCAAACCTATAAAAATCCTTGCGTTGGTATAAACCTAATACCGATAATGAAACCCGTTGCTGATTGATTGGCGCATTGCCCGATCAGCGATGAAACCTGTCCAGTTTAGACCTTACGTCTATCCTGATCAAACCTATAAAAATCCTTGCATTGGTATAAACCCAATACCGATGATGAAATCTATTGCTGATTGATTGGCGCATTGCCCGATCAGCAATGAAACCTGTCCAGTTTAGACCTTACGTCTATCCTGATGAGACCTATGAAACCCTTGCATTGATGTTAGCACCCACATCAATGATGACATATGCACAAACTGCGCCCATCAGTTATAGAATCAAAGTTTCAATAAAAAAAAAAGAGAGAAAGGGAGAAGAAAAGAAGAGACAAAATGGGGTTAAAAATAGAGATACCCCGCCAGTCTTATTCAAGCATTCTGAACGAGGGCAAAAATGGCTAAAACCCAACTGTGGTGAAAACCCGAAAGGGCACTACAGGCAAAATCGGGTACCCCGCCACGTGAAAATCCGAAAGGACGCGTGGGCAAAAGCAAGAGGGGGCTGGCTCTGGTGAAAACCCGAAAGGGCACTTGGGTCAGTAATATGGTAATTCAAAAAGTTCCGTGCCAACCGGCACGATACCTTCATCTGCCTTCATTGGTAAAACCTTCCGTCGGTCATATGGCTCCATGCCCCACCGATGATAAAGCCTTTCTGGGACAGACCTTACGTTTGCCCTGATAAAATCCACATACCCCCATTCGCATGTCCCACCAACGATGAAACCCATCACTGTCTGATGAAACCTATACATTCTTGGCAAAGTCCCACCTGCGATAAACCCTACTCAGTTTGGACCTTTCGTCTATTCTGAGGAAACTTATGAATCCTTTTCGCATCGATATAAATCCAATATCGATGATGAAATCAACTGTTGATCGATTGGCACCTCGCCCGATCAATGATGAAACCCTACTCAGTTTAGACCTTTCGTCTATTCTGAGGAAACTTATAAATCCTTTTCGCATCGATATAAATCCAATATCGATGATGAAATCAACTGTTGATCGATTGGCACCTCGCCCGATCAATGATGAAACCCTACTCAGTTTAGACCTTTCGTCTATTCTGAGGAAACTTATAAATCCTTTTTGCATCGATATAAATCCAATATCGATGATAAAATCAGCTGTTGATCGATTGGCACCTCGCCCGATCAATGATGAAACCCTACTCAGTTTAGACCTTTCGTCTATTCTGAGGAAACTTATAAATCCTTTTTGCATCGATATAAATCCAATATCGATGATGAAATCAACTGTTGATCGATTGGCACCTCGTCCGATCAATGATGAAACCCTACTCAGCTTAGACCTCTCGTCTATCCTGAGGAAACTTATAAATCCTTTTTGCATCGATATAAATCCAATATCGATGATGAAATCAACTGTTGATCGATTGGCACCTCGCCCGATCAATGATGAAACCTTACTCAGTGTAGACCTTTCGTCTATTCTGGGGAAACTTATGAACTCTTCTTGCATTGATATAAACCCAATATCGATGATGAAACCAGCTGTTGATCGACTGGCATTTCGCCCGATCAATGATAAAACCCTATTCAGTTCAGACCCTACGTCTGTCTTGATGAAAACCACATATCCTGTAATCGTCCCACCTGCTATAACCTCTACCCAGTCTAGACTTTCCGTCTATTCTGATAAGGCCCTTTCTTTCACATTCCTGCAAATTGTCTCCCTCACAGCACATATTGCCAAGAGGGACGTTTGCCGCTACCAACAGAATCCGGTTTAAGCACCTCTTCGGATGCCGTCACGCGGTGGAGCGAGTTCCCCATCCTTTCTCTGAAGGGGTGGACGCTCTCCTGCCAGATACGAGCCATTCGCATGAGGGGTTGCTAAAACCACTACCCCACTTCCCTGAAGTGATAAAACCACATGGAAAAGAAGGCGGATACACATAAAGCAAAATTTTTCTTTTCATTAAGAAGTGAGTACATAAAGGGCCCCGAGGGGACATTGTATCACAAAAGAGCACCAAAAAAAGAGAGAAGAAGAAAAGAAAAAGAAAATGATTCATGGCTGCCGGAAGATATCCTCGAATGCCAGAAGACCCACAGAAGGGGCGGCTCCTAGTTCATGAAGCCGAGCCTCCTCTTCCTGCAGTCGAACAGACTGGTCTCGAAAGGATGCCACCTGCCCCTCTAATAAAGCTGCTTCTTCCTCGAGCTGCGGTCGAGAAGTTGTTAGCTGTGGCAGCTCAGCTCGGAGATCAGACAGTTCAGCTTCCAGGATAGTTATCCGGTCGCGCACGAAATGCTCCCGCTCCGCCAAAGACTGCATTTGACGCTGTCGCTCCTGAAGGATAGAGTTCATCTTTGCCAGCTCGGACTTGCACTCCATTCTTTGCAACTTCAAGGCTGCCAATCTGTCCGACATGATGTGTGTCAAGAAATCCGGCGATGAACAAATTTTAACAACAAAAGAACCCGCTGGGCCCATATTTCTGTGGGACATCCCATCGCCTGTAAGCCGGCGGTGAAGCGCCCGGCTATCTCCTTCAACTGTGAATAAGTTAGTCCAGGTTGGGACTCCACCAGTTGACGCAGCATGCCCAGATGTTGCCAGACAAAACTTTCAGGGGAAGTGAAGCCAGGCGAAGGAAGAGGAGCTACTTCAAAAGTTACTTCACTGTCTATATCCGCCCATAGGGTGATATCCGGCTGCGAAGAAGAAGACGGCAGGTCTGCCGAAGCCACCAACTGAGCTCTGCCCGTAACCTCTGACGTGGCCGAGAGACCTTCCACCTCCATCTCCTCGGAGGCGGCCGTC
The DNA here is from genome assembly GCA_022559845.1 of Amorphophallus konjac. Lineage (NCBI taxonomy): Eukaryota > Viridiplantae > Streptophyta > Magnoliopsida > Alismatales > Araceae > Amorphophallus > Amorphophallus konjac. Next base: position 157,373,044 of record CM040129.1, read on the forward strand.
GGAACGCTCCCGGATGCAACTTCAGGCATCTCCTCCTCAGATTCTGAAAATACGGAGATAGATTCCGGGGCCGTTATAGGCAATACTCCCGGTTCTGTAACAGCTACCTCTCCTTCTTCCATTTCGGTGCCCAGTCCCTGCAATGTCAAAGCTGCGGGGGCCACAGTCTGAAGAGGCAAAGGTTCGCTCTCCATGATTGATGTTATGGGAACTGTTGATTCGGGAGCAATGGTCATCACTGCAGCTGGTATAAAAGCAGAACCCCTGGCTGGGTCCATTTCAGCTCTGAAATCCAAAGCCTTGATGAGAGCCGGGCCTTCCCCTGCATTCCTCAGATCCAACGATGCTAAGTCCGTGGAGGACTGCACCCTCACCGGCACAGGGTGAATTATCTCAAGAACGCCTGCCCAGGCGGCTGCCGAAGCAGGAACAATAGCCAGGGTGTCAGATAAAGTGGCTTCAACGGCTGCACTCTTCGCCGGGATGGCAACAGGGGACTCCTGTGAACGGATCAATGCAGCGTCAAGCAGCAGATAAAAATGGGAAAAAGGAAACCATGAAGGGAAAAGACTCACTTCTAGTGTGATGCCAATATCCTCAAAAGACTGCAGGGAAGAAGAAAGCTCTGCTGATGAAACCACAAAAGGAGGAGTTATATCCGCCTCGGTATCCAGGCCGGCAAACTCTTCTGGTACTTCCTCTCCAGAAAATGGCACCAGCAACTTGGGGGGTGTAAATGATAAAACAATGGCGGTACATACGGATGGGGTCTCTGGTTTGGAGATACCCCCCGTATCGCTCCCGCTGAGATCTGCTTCTTCTCCACCTGCCTCAGAAGCGGCCGCGGAGCTACTTGAAGAGATTTCTACTCTGTCCACGGGCGGGGCCATCAATTCTAACATCTGCTTGGAGGAAGACCGGGTAACTATGCGCCTTCCGGGAGCGGGGCCCCATTTCGCCTGGGTCTTGTGACCCTCCCGCGGCTGAGTAATATCGCCAGCCGCTCCTGTAATCTCAGTCTCCTCCCCGACCATCACTATAAAGAAAAGCCTGTGAGAGGGACGATGAAAAGTAGCTGAAATGAACAGAAAAAGATGAAAAGGGCATGCTTACCCTCCGCCTCACTAGTCGGCGTGGGAGAGGGCAACCTGGTCCCCACCTCGGAGGGCGCCGCGACTGGCTCTTGGGCTGTGCAAGAAGGAGTGGTCAGATTTAAACACTCCTCTGAAACCCAGCAAGATAGAATGAAGAATGCAATGGCAGAATATTGATGTTACCCTGAACTGATGCCTGAGCGGCCTCCCTCTGAGTTTCGAACTCATCAAATGAGGGAATGTCAGGGAGAGGGGTCCCGGTGTCCATCACTACCGAAGCCGATTGTTGAGCCTGAGCTTTCTTGGCCTTCCTGGCCTTCCCAACTGCAGCCTTGACTGCAGAAGCCTTCCTCTTCTTGCCAGGAGGCAGGGGAGTAGTGGTCGGTGCTGCAGCAGGAACTTCAAAATAAGTGGGCTTCTCAGCCTGCGCAATAATCTTCCTGTAGAGCCCCTGCCGCTTTATGTCAGGCCGGTCTGTTAAGAATGGTAGAAAGATGATGGGATCAATAGATGCAAAATTCAGATGCTAAACAGAAAACACTGCAGTCAGAAAGGAAAAGATTATACCTGCTGGTCCATCATAAAATACAGAGAGCGGCCAGTACAGATAAGCCACTTCTTTGGAGCGGGAAGCAGCCTCCTTGATAAGCCAGCAAACATCGCCGAATATCTGGCATTTCTCCACTAAAGCTGCCAGGTCATTATGGCCATGAAAATCAAGGCAGCAAAACAAGTCAAGATGGTCCATGCCCCAGCCATCGACATAATGAAATGATATAAACAGCGGCTTGTTCAAAATGCCAGCTATCGGGCTTTCTGCAGATAATCCATGCAAACTCAGCAGAATGAACAGCCAGGACGTTTGCTTATAGTACGTCTGAGTTCTATCTTCCCGGCGTACAAACGTCCTATACGGATGAAATTTATCAACTGGACCCCTCCAATGAGCTACTGCCGGGAGCGGCTCTTCAACAGGAAATGGATACTGTTGTGCCTCCAAGCGATCATCTCCTATATGGCACAAATGTTTCAGGGTCTTTACGAAACTGTCTTCGTTAATAGCGGCAAAGACAGGAGCGGGCGGCTCAGAATTCTTTTCCTTCAGAGCTCGACGCTGGGCCAGATAGTTCTCTGCCTCCCTCGGGTTCTGCGAATAAAGCTTCCTCAGATGGGCCTCGGGGATTTCAAACACCGGCCCAGGCTGCTGTTTCAGGAAAGAGCGCTCTGCTACATCCCAGAAAGCACCCCTGCCATCCCTGAAAAAGCCGGTCCGAATGTTCCACCATTTGATATATTCTGATGTTACCCGGGGAACACGGTTGGAGACGGTGGGCACCCTGAAGATTGCGTCGTCCTGACGATGATAGAAATCCCACCACAACCGGCCGTCGCCGACAATGGTGGACCCGTGTTTGGCCCTGCTATCCAGGGGAAATTGAGCAACTGATGTAGGGATGTGCTGGTCATAACCAAAGTTCCGCCCAAATCGGAACGGATAGTATGGCTCCAACAGAAGCAGGCCACCCTTTCTGTAAACCAAAACACTAGGCCGAATTGCCATGGCCCATCTCACCAGCTCCGGTTCCAAGATTGGCCGAGCAGTGTTGACCCCTGAGACAGGGTGGATATATGTCTCTATCTCCTCCAGCTTGCACTCTCTTTGAGGATCAATCAATGGAGCTGAACCTGCTGCCAAGCTCCAGAAATGTATGCTGCCAGGGGCGTCCACTGGTACTTTTATCAGTCGGCCCCTTATTTTAAATAGCTGATCATAAAAGGGACCAGGCTCAGCGCTGGCAAATTCAATCATCCTGGGTGACACTGTATCCGCCTGCAAGGTTCTCGGAGCTAATTCAGGGAATATACTGCAGACCCAGGCATTGAAGAAATGAAAAGGACCCACGGTCCTCAAAGAACGGGGAGTCCGATGCTTGTGCAGGTCCCCCAAAGATTTATAAATCAAACACAGGGCCACTGGGCAGAGCGACAGCTTCATCCCCCAGGCCATCTGACAAGCTGGATATATGGCCTCTGGCCGAATGACTGTCTCGTCCCCTTGTGGAAGAGCAAAAGTACACAGCCAGAATGTGAAATAAGCTGCACAGTGTGTGATGGGATCTACCCCTGCCGGGTTGGGACCGCCTTTGCCCGCATGGCGCAATGAAGATGGCAGTGCCGATTTATAGCGGGGAGCTCTTATCTGCTTGCTCGCAACAGGACCCATGGAGGGGAAATCTGCATATTTCAGGGGACCGTCGAAGAAGTACTGGAGCCACTGCCCGATCCGGACCCTCAGTTTGCTACCTTTCTCTCGGGGATGATAGCCTTTGGAGGATCCTCTACTATATGCCAGACAGATGGAGCGATAGACCTTCATCAGATATCGGTAAGAGAAGCCAAGGGAATACTTGCCTTCCCCATCAGAGCTGTCTTTCTCGGAGTCTGCCAAGCAGACTTCTTCATACGGTTCACCGTCAATAGGCAGACCGGAGAGCCGTGATAAACTCCAGAGGTCTAGGGATGTCTCACCCTCTGCTGTATAAAAAGTGTTGAACAAAGGACAGAACACTTCAAACATCCCACAGCATAACCCCCTGGAGATGGGATATCGGAATCTGGAAGCAAAAACACTGTGGTATACTCCCGCTCTGATCAGCAGAGGGGCATATTCCGTCAGAACAAACTCAGTAAATTCTACTGCCCCTACTCGGAATAGATGGGAGTCAGTGATCTTGCAGTCTCCGAACCAACCAGCGGACAAATGGTACTTGAACTGAATGGCCGAACAATTTAGCACGAAGGGCTCTTCGCGATATCCCCACTTTATAGGTGCCAAGAACATGCCATAGCCGGGCTTCTCCCTATGAACTCGGCCGCCAGCATTGTCCCACCGAGCAGGTGTAAATTCCGGTGCCCGGGTCAGCATCTTCTTCTCCGGTTCTAGTTCCGATATTCCAAGGACTGCATCCCAGTCCCGCTTCTCCCCGGGAAGATATATGGCCTTGCTGCGATACACTGATTCCTTCAGGCTATCTCGCTCGGCAAGGATGGCAGCTTCAACTACGCGAGCTATCCGATAATCTCGCAAACCACCCACTGTGAAGGTCCGGATGAACGGCATCAAGTGGCGATCCTTCGGGAAGTCTGGCTGGTAGTTATTATCCCGCCTAAAGCATGTCTCGGTCGCCGTGGAGTATACCCGGGCCGTCGACACTGTGTCAGTTTCAGAATCAGATGATTCGTCAACTGAAGCTATTCTATCATATCCATAATCTAAGCTGTGCACGTTCAACCAATTTACTGTGGCCCGAGATATGTCTGGCTGGGCCGATAAACTAGCTCCAACAGCTCCGGAAGATGCAGCAGCAGAGCCAGAAGCCATTGCTATATCTGTAAACAAAAGAAGAAATGTGGATTAAAAGTCAGTCTTATAAGGATTGCAACATGAGATTCTATAAAAACTTTCGGCAGCATCTCCCCTTATTCGGGATCTGCCCAAAAAGAATAGGGAGTCACCAACCAAGAGGGGGTGATCCCGGAAGCAAAGGGATTGAATCCCCAAAAGACGTCACCCAGGACGGAAGGACTCGCGGCCACCGCCGAGAGGATGAAGATGGCTCGCGCCGAAGAGAGGAAATGGAGAAAAGCTGAAGAAAGAGAAAGAATGGTGAAGAATGAAGAAAAACAGGCCGTCAGTGCCCTAAATAGGGGCCCAAGCGACCAGGGTCTCGGCGCGGTGAAACGCGCGCCGAGAACCTCTAGGCCGAGAGCCCCCGGCGGCCAGAAGGCGTGCCGAGAGGCCCCCCTTCGGCCAGGGCGCGCCGAGAAGCCCCCAGGCCGAGAACACCCCAGGCCGAGGCCCCTCTGCGGCCAGGGCGCGCCGAGAAGGCCCCCAGGCCGAGAAGACCCCAGGCCGAGACCCCCTACGCCAGGGCGCGCCGAGAAGGTCCAGGCCGAGAACCTAGCCAACCAGGCTACGCCGAGAGACCCCTGCGCCGAGAAGCTTCGCGCCGGGAGGTCCTGCAGGTCGAAAAGCCCCAAATGCTGAAAATAATGACAGAAAATATGAAGAGGAGAAACATCGGTGTGCAGAATACTGTTACAGCGAGAGGATCAGGTCTGAGAACTGAATTGAAGACAAATTGAGGAAGATACCCTCGAATAGTAAAAGACACCTGCAACCCCCGTGGCGCTTATTCTGCGCTTACGCCGCCCGCAGGTGGGGGGCATTTGTTGACACCTGGAAAATGAACAAGGGTGGAAGCATAATTGAAAAGAAGATCTAACCAACAGTGAAAGACTAATGATGAAGCTTATCAACCTTTCACCCGGCTAAAGCCCTTGTCGGCCAAAGCTGATGCCCGGTGCCAATGTCACTCAGACGGCAGCACTGATAAAGCAGCAGTCACTCAACTATTGAGATCTTCCAGCCCTTTAAGAAGAGCTGTACTACTGCTTCATCCAAGAAGTCACAAACGATATGTCAGGGTAAGTCAGATGTCGGCTTACTGACGGAAGTAATATGAGATAAAGATGAAGCCAGCACCGGCAGATGAAGATGGTAAAGGCTCCTGAGAAGATAGAGCAGAAGAAGAATCGTCTCCACAGATTATGCACCCGGCTGAGGTCTTCCCAGACTAAGCCTGATGTCCGAGCTCATCGTCATTCGAGTGACGATATTGATAAGATGAAATCCCTGTCTACGGACTGATGAAACCCCTGTCTACGGACTGATGAAATCCCTATCTACGGACTGATAAAACCCTGTATGCGGACTGATGAAACCCATGTCTACGGACTGATGAAATCCCTATCTACGGACTGATGAAACCCCTGTCTACGGACTGATGAAATCCCTGTCTACGGACTGATAAAACCCCTATCTACGGATTGATGAAATCCCTGTCTACGGACTGATAAAACCCTGTCTGCGGACTGATGAAACCCCTGTCTACGGACTGATAAAACCCCGACTGCGGACTGATGAAAATTGCAATCATGATTTCAATACAAGATATTTCATAGATGATAAACCCTTTGGGGTGATGATACACTTAAAAAAACCCCAAGTGGGCCTATATGAAGGTGGCGCCGAAAGCCCATGTCGAAGCCCAGATACTGGCGCCGAGAGACCAAATTCGAGCGCGCCGGGAAGCTTACCTCAAGCGCGCCGTGAAGGTGCCTGCCGAGAAGGAAGAGGAAAAGGGTTATAAAACCCCCTCCCTTCGAAGAAAGAGGAGACAGAGACGGCTGAGAAGAAGTAGGGGGAAGAAGAAGAGAAAAAGCCAAGCCAGATAGAAAAAGGGGATCGAGAGAAAAAGGAGATCGATCGGAAGAAAGAAAAAGAAAAGATAGAGCAATAGAAAGATAGAGAGGGAGTCCCGTTCGGAGAGCAAGAGCCACCCCCCCTTTCAACCAACAGAGAAGAGAAGAAGAAGGAAAGCTCCAGGTGGGCACTGGGGAGGGAGAGGAGTCAATGCTCCACCCTCCCCTCCTCCATGTTTTTCTTTTATCTGATGTAATATAGCGAGTCCTTTCTCGATTTATCAACTGTAGCCGGAGAGTTCCGGCCTTGATTTTTACCTTTCTGTCTTGCATTTCTCTTTCATGATCAGTGTAAGATTTTTATGCAATGCAATGAAACATCGATATGGCCCGCCTGGGCACTGATTGATCAAGACATCCGATCTCTGTCTCTCTATGTGTATGGTCTTTGTCTGAAAGAAATATAGATTAGACTCTTTGAGTTTCAGAGCCGATCGTATGGGTCTGTTCTTCGAAGAGGGACGAGGATAGGACTCCTACCCCCATCTAATGGGTTACTGAGTTTTATTCTCTTCTTCCCTCTCCTATCTCAATGACTGATTCTCTGCATATAATCTGAGTTTTTTTTTGTCGAGCTCCTTTATGCGGTTTAGGAACCAGAGACATCAATCTCTTGGTTTCCTGGACTGTCTAGCTCTGACAAATGATGATCCGATCCCTGGGTCCTCCATTCTACGTCTTGAATGCTTAGGGCCTAAAGTTTCTACGTTGAGAGTCCCTCCTTCTCCGGTTTTTTTTAATGTCACTGGGCTCGTCTGGAGGGGTCGGAGGACAGTCATCTCTTGACTCCCCCAAATGGCCTGCAACAGACAGATAAAACCCTCCACAGGATCAGGTGATGGTCTGATTTCTTTCATTGATTCCATCGTCCAATTCCCTTGGCACCCTTCTAATAGAAACATCCATGAGTCTCCCCTTTTGCACTCCTGGCTCGGCATCAATTCGAGCTTGAAATCCCAGAAAACACCCGAACAGAGCATCGTTTATTTCAGCTCTGAAACCCTGAAATCCTGCAACAATCCCACCTTCTCGGCGTGCGAGTTTCCCCGCCGAAAGCTCCTCTGTCGAGAGAGCTGTCCCCTTTGCTAAACGACAACCCAGTCGGTTACAAATACTTTCCACGTGAGGCTATGTGCAAGGCTCCTGGCGACAGACTCCCGGCGCGGCCAGGAGCACGCCGAGAAACCCTCTGCCGAGAGCCCCTCTGCCTTCACAGCCATTCACACCCCTTTTACCCAAAACTTGATGATGCCCCTCTCGGCGCCCCCCCCTTTCCGGCGCGCCCAGGAGCCCGCCGAGAACCTCAGGCCGAGAGGCCTTCCTCCCTCTTTCGGCCGGATAGACCCCTGGCCGAGACCTTTTTTTTTTGGCCGCCGAAAGCTCCTGGCCGGGACCCCTCCTTGGCCAATATCAAAGCCATGCCGAGAGCTCCTTCTTGCCAATCGAAAGCCACGCCGGGATCCCTCCTTCAGTCAATGAAATCCACTCCGAGGCCCATCCCTGCACCATCTTTCTTCAAACTTCTAAATCTCCCCCTACATCTGTTCAAGGGGATACTCACAGACCATCACTTGTGTCTTGATGAGATACAATAATGGGGAAGATCTCCCCTACAGCTCTCGCCCCGAATCCGGATTTCACCGCTGCCTTATGAACCCAAAGAACCATGTCATTACATGTGTTCTGATGGGTTCCAAGGGAATATTGATCAATGATATGAAGGCAAGAGATGTCCCTGGGCCTGGTGCCCATCTTTGTTCGGTCGTTGTCCCGGCTCTCCGTGGATGATGACCTATCCTCCCTTGGCACAATCCAGGTTGAGGGAACATGCTGCCAAAATTTACATATACCCCACCAATCGAGTGTGGTACTCTCTTCCAACCCCGCTGGCCCACGGAGTTATGCCCTTGCGTGATCTCCGATGGTCCTCCGAAGGGGGATATTAATAAGACATCGCACTCGTACCGGGTGTGTTACATCAGGCCGGTCCCCATCCGGATTCCGGGTTATGTGTGTATACCCGATCTTTTATGGATCCTACCCTGCCGCTGCATGGGTGGTTTCCTATTCCCCACTTGGCATCATCCAAGATGGTGGGAATATGCCGTCGGGTTTCTCCCGTAATTAACAAACCCCTGCTCTGTTCAAATACATTTAACGTCTTGCAAACAGATGAATTTTGTCTCCTTTGAGCATACGGCTTTACCGCTGTCTTCCTCCTACCTCTAGCGTTTAATCAAGGGTTGTCTTCCTTAGGGAGGACGTAATTAACGTCATAGCGTTCAGGGTATGACGGACTTCTAGTCCAGACACGATCACTCACAATCGACTGACCATGTCAGATCGAGCGCACAATAAAATTGTCACTTCGGTGACTGGCACGCCAATGAACCAATAAATAAATAAACCAATAAATCAATAAATAACCAATCAATCCAATAAATCAAATTAAATAAATAAATAAAGATATCAATAAAAAATCCGCGTCCACAGAGGCCCCCTACCTTACCTACCTAGTCAAAGGAGTGTCCCCTCCATATGTAATTTATTTATTTTGGGTTTTTGACCACATGGGGGAAGAAAATGGCCTCTCCCCCATGAATTTCCCAGCCCCCCACCCCTTGCCATTTTCTATATAAGCCTATGTATAGTGTCATTAGAGATTAATGAAGAAATTATGTGAAAATTGCTTGAAGCAAGAAGGGTGTGCCCTCTCTCCTCTCTCCCTCTGGTTTTCCTTCTCCATCCTCTATATTTCAGGGTTGTGAACCCTTCTATCTTAGCCCCTCCACATCTGAGTTCATTCTGTGCCACCGCCGCCGCCGTTCGTGCCGCCATCGAGCCACCGCGAGCGATCTACCGAAGTGCTGTCCAAGTTCTGTTTTTCTAGATAGAGGTCCACTCCGTGAATTTTAACTCCCCGCTCCGACCTCCTGTGGGGCTGAAATTTTCCGGGTTGGTTCTTCTCTTGAATCCCTATCTCCACAAAACAAATCATGTCAAAAATCTTTCATTTACTATTTTTACATTTTCGTGTCTTTCTGTCTTCTAGATCTGTCCCCTTTCAGATCTGTGTAGCAGATGCTTTGTTCTTCCCCCCTTCGACCCACTTTCAATTTTTGGATCAAGCCCAAATTTTGACTGGGTGTTCTACCCATCCAAATACATCTTCAGAAATTTTGGCTCGAATTTAGAAATTCTTTTTTCTTCATAACAAAATTAAAACTCAGTCAAACTTCTTCTATGTCCTGTCCAGTCCAGATCCGACACCCAGTCAGTATACAATCTCCAAAAAACTAAAATCTCCACAAAACCTTTCACAAAGCATATCCCCGTCTTTCTTGTTCATTTCTCCACAACTTTCATGAAGAGCTCGATGCCTGAATCTGAGGTCTACCCCGCGGTCAAAGGTAGTTCTCAGGAAACTTCCCTGCTGCCTTGAGATTTTGGACACTGTCCAACAGCAACTTCAAAAATCAACAAAGGCCAGATCCCTACAGATCCAGTTGATCTCTAGGCCTAGATGGAAGTACTTCGAAAGAGCTTTCCAACGATACCTTCTGTCCTTCGATCTGACGTCAGGATTGATCGCAGCAGCCAATCTCATCGCGCGCTGAAAAATAGAAGTTGCAGATCCGTGGGAAGCTAATCCGGCGAGTGACGATAGGAGCCGCCCGGCCTCCGACAGGCGATCCAGCGTGCCACCGCCCCAGGAAGCGCTTCTCCAGGCGTCCCCACTACATTGGTGCCACCCCGGTCCCACACGGCCCCACCGACCTGTGCGTGGGCCCCACAACCAGCAGCATACGCCGTCCGAACCGTGCCAACGGGGTGATCAAGTGCAACCCGTCAGCCCGAGATCGGTCCTCCCGGGCCCACTTGTGTAGCCCTTTACCTCCCTGCGTGGAGTGGGTGATATTTCATTGCTGTAATCTAACTCATTGTTGTTACCGGGAGTTACTGAATTTGGCCGGGATCGTCTTCCCCACGCCGAGAGCGTGGAGGTATTGTATTCGCTCCTTGCTTGGCACTTTGTTTTATTTCATATATACTTGTTTATGCCGCTGCTAGAGAGCATGCTAGGATCGTAGCCCGCTTTACTTGTCATATCACCGTTGCTGCGAGAGAGAGCGTAACCGTCCCGTGACCCGATCCGGGCACAAGAGAAAGTTGACCACCCTAGCTCTTGCCGGTTTCTCAACCGCGCACGTCCAACGCTTCCCTCGAAAAGGGACGATCACGAGCTTGTTTAGAGTCCGAGGGTCGCATACCCATTTGGAGTCGTGTCACGTGTCCATCCCGCATCACCCGCCCTTGCGGCTTGCTAGTGTCTGAATTTTGGCTCTCGCAGCCCGCTTCCCCAATTTTGGCTTTTGTAGCCAGCTTCTCGATTTCGGCTCTCGCACCCCGCTTCCCCGATTTCAGCCTTCACGGCCTACTTCTGCAACACCGATTCTGGCCCATGCGGTCCACTTTCCTGGGTTCGGATTTCACACCCGGTACTCCCGGCGCATTAAAGAACATCAAAACCTTTCACTTTGGCTCGGGCCTATCGTCTAGCCAGAGAACAAAAAGACTCTTTTCTCTAGATCGGACCTGCCGTCTGGCTAGAGAATAAAAAGGCCTTTCCACTCTAGACTGGACCTTCCGTCCGGATGGAAAACTAAAAGACTCTCTCCACTCTAGATTGGACCTTCCGTCCGGCTAGAGAACAAAAAAAAATCCTTTCATTTTGGTTCGGACCTGCCATCTAGCCCGAGAACAAAAGAGTTGCTTAACTAACGCATGGAGAAAGTCTGTATAGACTTGCTTAACTGACGCACGGACATCACAGCAAAGACTGTGCAGACATTGTATATGCATGAAACAACGAATGTACAGACTTATGTATGCATGGATGCACTGACTAAACCACGAGCTGAGCTAACGGATGTATAGACTTGCTCAGCTGTGTGGCGTGCAACTGGATGATGTACAGACTTTGCGAAACGATGCATGCACAAGACGATGTACAGACTTGGTCTTGCGACCACGGGCTGTACAGACTTTGAGAAACGATGCATGCACAAGGAATGTACAGACTTTGTAATATAGCATGAGACCTAAACATGCACTGACTAGATGCTCACCATATGCATCGACCTTAAGGTATGCACAGAGACACTAAGTGAGACGCTAAGTGAGACGGATATGCACGAGACATGAAATGCATTGGCTTATCACATGCACCATGCACATAGACGCTAAGTGAGACGCTAAGTGAGACGGATATGCACGAGACATGAAATGCATTGGCTTATCACATGCACCAACATTTCTGTACAGGAAATAGCATATGCACAGATCTGAGAGTGCATATGCGATGTACAGACTTGCTGAACTACAACATAAACATATCAGCAGAGAATGTATAGACTCTGCGTGCGTGCATGCTGCAAAGCAATGTATGGACTTGTGTGTGCGGGCAGACAATGTATGGACTTTAAATCAAGAGATGCACTGGCTGTACAGACTTTGCATATGCATGGAGAGCAGACGATGTACAGACTTCCTATATGCTCAAGCAGGACTTTCATTTAGATAGAGATGTTCATGATATGCAATGCTGACTCATGGTGTTTGCTATCATCAAAATCACAGGGGCACAACAATCTCCCCCTTTTTGATGATGGCAACACTATGAGTCACACTGACTCATGTCAAACTATTCTCCCCCTTTGACTTCATCAAAAAGAAAATAGTTTGAGATGAGAAATACAAATATGCATGCAATGATTGAATGAAAGTCTCCCCCTTTGACTAAGACATGAAAGGCTCTCTCTCTCCCTTAATGGCACAACATGAATGCTAAATGCAGTATACATGCAGATTTCCCTTAGAACAACCCATTCTCCCCCTGAATGTATAACTCCCCCTGAATAAGGTAAGGGGTCACTACACAACAGGTGAAGCATTGGTTCAGAAAGTGAGCATGATTATAGACAACTATTAAAGCATAAGAGTCGGCAATATACAGTCTTGAAAAAATTCAGGTTTAACAGTGATAAAGATAGAGTAAAGCAGCTGACCACTGAAAAAGAGTTATAGACTCCATTTATAGCAATGAATCTACGGTGCATGGTTTTAATAGATAAGTCAGAAATAATACCCTTTGTGATTAAACATGGAAGTTCAAGAAAGGCAACTTGAATATGTATTGAGAAAAATAATTTACACTCAATGACTTTTGATTTCAAGGGTTACAGCAGTTTGTTTTTATACTATTGACATTAGGTGTACACCTTGATTAGAGGTAGGTACCCCCAGTTACTAGGCATAAACTACTAGATCTATTTCAGATCAAGACCTACAAGGAACAATTTTCACCTTTGACATTAAGGGTACACCTTGATCAGAGGCCAGTACCCCCAGTTACTTGGTGAAAACTCCCCCTATAGATTTGACCCTATGAACAGAGATAGCCTGAAGCACTTCATGACTTATGAATTCTCCTGCTTCCTTGGAGGAGATCATAGTTTCTCAGTACAATTCAGCCATTGCTCTGTCACAGTGTTCATCTCTTTACATTGATGTTCTTATTTACTGCTGCCCTGATTTCTTTTTAGAGTGATTGTTTAAAAAAATACACACTCTAATTCACCTTTCCTAGAGGTTTAACACGTTCAGCATTAAAATTTTTTTTTCTATTCTAACCATGAGACAGAGATTAAGAGCTATAACAGTTTTCTTTTATTTCAAGTTCTGAAGTGCAGACACTTAACTCTTCAATTTATAAAGGTTAAACCTTTAGTTCCTTTCAATTTGCAAGTGTGATTCTTATAAATGAAAAATTACAATAACCACAGCTCAATGTACTAAACCAGAAGCAATACTATTGTTCAGTGAAGGTGATAGGAAAATGATAGCAATAGGCATTAAGGTCCAAGAGCATATGATGTCAAAGAATATGAATGAATTGAGTGGGGACGAAGAGAAGTGAAAAGGATTCAATGTATTGAACTGAACTCTCAGCTCCCCTTGACACCAAGATGCAACAATTATGCTATGCAATGAATCATTTCTTTTCAGATTTTTCAAATTTGATGATATGCAGTATAAAGCAGTCCTATATGCATTGAACGACTTCCTTGATAGTCATGCAAAGGATATATGCAGACATTAGACACATGCATCGACTATGTGCACTAAATGAACCATTCAAACTCAGTGCAACACATGAATAAGCTTGGTCCAAAGTGCGTACATGCACAAACATGTGAGAAGCATACTCGATGCAATGTATGAACAACCATGAACATGGGTTTAAGTAAACTCGGTGCAAGGTATGCATCGACTACAAAAATGGTTGTGCAGTGCATCTAGTATCTTATGTACACAGTACAATAAATGGCAAGAGAAGAGCACCAGATATGTGCAGAATTAAATTCAGTAGCTGAGTTTGGAATGCAGACTAATCAGCTAGACAAGAAGAAGACATCAGAAATCAGACAAACAAATCAACAATTTCAGATGATGAGATTTAAACAAAGTGTTCAGAACTAACCTGAAAGGTAGGATCCTGGGGTTTCCATTTGAGTGCCTTGGTTTATTTTATCCCTCTTTGTTCATTCACTTCCAAGGCACACATGTAGCATATTAATCAATTTGATCCTGCAGGGACCCAAACAGCCTTGGGTCCCGTATTAACCCTATCAGGTGTTCTAAACAGTTTCTTAGCAGCATGGTCATCAAATTCCATCAGAAAACAATCAACCATAGAATGTCCAAATTTTCCACAATAATAACATGAAACCACAGAATTTTTATTTTTATTATTCATATTAGCAGAAACATGATGCCCATGTGCATGCGCATGTGTATGAAGATTTTGTGTATGAGCATGATTGTTTCTTTTATTTACATGAAAATTTTCTTTTCCATAATTAGCCAGCCAACAATTAGCAGCTTTGTGGCCTAGCTTACCACAGTTAAAAGATAACATGGTTGTCCTAATATGGTTCCTATCAAGCACATTCCATTTTACAGGGAAGTTAACAAATTTGGATTTAACAGTGTTTCCCTGAGTATGCCAACAGTCCTTGACCGTATGGCCATACTTTCCACATTCAAAGCACCTAACATGCTTACTTCTAGATCCAGAATTATTCCTATAATTCCCTGACCAACACTCAACAGCCTTATGACCTGGCTTGTTACAATTGAAGCAAGTGATGTGCTGGTTAAACTTGAGTTTGTTTCTTTTGTACCCATGATGATTTGCAGTGTATCTAGCATGCATCCTGTTATCAGGTTTCATAGCACAGCACTCGTTCATTAAATGACCAAACCTACCACAGTAATAGCAAGAAGCATCAGATTTCCTAGGGGCATGGTTTCTAATGGATGAATTCTTAGAGTGCATTGCTTTACTTGCATGCTCATCATTTACCAATATTCTGCAATCATCCATTACATGGCCTACTTTGCCGCAATAATGGCATGAAGCACTCTTATCAGAAGCACATGAATAGGTGAATGAGTTATGAGCAGTATGCATTGATCCATCAGATACGGCAGAGCTGTCAGATTTTAGGGCACAAGAAGGAACATTTTTGACCTTATTTTTCTTACCTTTCTTGCTCAATTGTGTACCTTTGTTCACAGCTTTTGTTTGTTTTTCATTTTTCTGAGCCTTGAATTGAAAACTTGAAGATGTAGATGTTTTAGGAGGCTCAGAGCAGCTTGCAATGTCAGAGCTGCGAACAAAGGTGGTGTACAGGTTTTTCTTAACAAATTTTCAACTTGAGAATTGCATCCTTCCTCTCCATTTGATTTAGTGACTTTATCACATAAAAGAGCATTCATTTTCTCTTTTCCCTTGACAGATTTAGGCATGGAGAAAACAAGTTCATTTACTTCAGATTGCAAAGAGGAGATTTTGAGTTTAGAATTTATCAAATCTTCTTCACATATGAGAATCTGTCTCTGCATAGCATCATTCAGGTTTTTGACCATTTCTAGTTCCTGTCTTAATTTTTCTTCCTTCTCAGATTGGATTTCTTTCTTAGCTGCATTCTCTTTCTCAAGGGTTAGCCATTTTTCAGATGCAACAGTGTTCAAGCCCATGAGTTTCTTATTTTGTTCATTTAGCTCTTTAATTTTCTCATGCAAATTCTTTATTTCTTCATCACATTCTTCATGTCTAGACATCAATTTCAATTCCTCAACCAGTTCCTTTTGTCTTTCTTCCACTTTAATTTTCTCAGCAAGCAGATTTTTGTGATCTTCTTTGAACGAGGCAATTTGTTTATTCATCCATTCATTTTCACAATAGAGTTGCTTAACTAACGCATGGAGCAAGTCTGTATAGACTTGCTTAACTGACGCACGGACATCACAACAAAGACTGTGCAGACATTGTATATGCATGAAACAACGAATGTACAGACTTATGTATGCATGAATGCACTTAGCGTCTCACTTAGCGTCTCTGTGCATGGTGCATGTGATAAGCCAATGCATTTCATGTCTCGTGCATATCCGTCTCACTTAGCGTCTCACTTAGCGTCTCTGTGCATACCTTAAGGTCGATGCATATGGTGAGCATCTAGTCAGTGCATGTTTAGGTCTCATGCTATATTACAAAGTCTGTACATTCCTTGTGCATGCATCATTTCTCAAAGTCTGTACAGCCCGTGGTCGCAAGACCAAGTCTGTACATCGTCTTGTGCATGCATCGTTTCGCAAAGTCTATACATCTTCCAGTTGCACGCCACACAGCTGAGCAAGTCTATACATCCGTTAGCTCAGCTCGTGGTTTAGTCAGTGCATCCATGCATACATAAGTCTGTACATTCGTTGTTTCATGCATATACAATGTCTGCACAGTCTTTGCTGTGATGTCCGTGCGTCAATTAAGCAAGTCTATACAGACTTGCTCCATGCGTTAGTTAAGCAACTCTATACATGATGCATTGGTTCTTAAGTGCTAGGTTGCAAGTTTGTACATTGTCCTACTTCAGGCACGCAAAGTCTGTACATCGTCTTGGCACAAATAAAGTCTGTACAGAGTTTGCCTAGTCTGCATCAGTTCAGAGTCTGTACATCGTTTAGTGCATTACATGCATTCATCAAGAGTCTGTACACTCGGTGTCTGCATCTCATGAATTCCAAGTCTGTACACTTGTTGTCTGCATCACAAGCATTCAAGTCTATACACTCTTTGTGTCTGCATCACATGCATTCAAAGTCTGTACACTCGTGAATGAAATGTCTGTGCATTCATTCTCGTTGTACATACTTTCTCATATATGCACACTATATTTGGTGCATCAAGTCTGTACAGGGTATGCTCATTTATCAAACTTACTCGATGCATTCTTTCTTTCCTGTCAGATAAATCCACACTGATAACAAGTTTGTTTTATTACAGGGCTACTGCTCGAGGAGCCTAATGAGGGCACGCGATCCAAGAGTGGAGATGGCTCAGGAACGTAACACGTGGAATGCAGTGTGTAAAATACTGCCACGTGGTCTAGGCTCTCTGGGTGGGAATCTGGAAACCGGTCTCCTACCTCTCTGCTGCTATATATATGAAGCTTCTTCCTCTGAAGAAGATTTGATCGAAGCAGGGAAGCATATCTGAAAGAGCAGAAGCAGAGAGAGAGAGAGCTTGCACGATCCAGAAGAAAAAGAAAAAGGGAAGAAGAGCAGAGTGTGAAAGTAGCAGAGAAGAAGAAGAAAAAGAAAGAGGAAGAGAGATCGAGAGTTGAGAAGAAGAAGCAGTCAGTTGTCTGAAGTTTAGTCTCTACTAGACCGTGGATCAAATCCATGCCAGTCAGCTCCTTGAGAGCCACTTCGTGCTTCATTGTTTATAGCTTTTCGGTGCTGTGATTTTCTATCTTTTGTTTTCTTTTAAATCTTTCTTCAACCTGTTTGCCAGCAGTGCAAGCTGTGATGCACAGTGACGAGGTGGATACCTCGGACGGCTAAGCTGTATTGCCCAGCGGAGCAAGCTGTGAGGCTCAGCGCAAGCTATGAGTCAGCGGATGGCTAAGCTGTATTGCCCAGCGGAAGCAAGCTGTGATGCTCAGCGGTTGTAGGCAAGCTGTGAGGCCCAACGGTTCAAGCTGTGAGTCAGCGGAATCCATACTCTAGTTGGAGTGTGGGGTGGACGTAGGTCTGGAGAACCGAACCTCCTAAAAACTCCTCTGTGCAGTGGTTTGGATTCAGTATATGCTTCCGCTAGATGAATGCATAGGGACGATATGGTTTGATTGCACACTGTGTGTTTGATTGTGGTATTCAGAGTCCTTTGACATTGTTCCTAAGTCACTAATCAATTCATCTATAAGCATATCAGTTGACTTAGTGATTCTGTAAATTCCGCAATTGCTCATTGGGCTTCTGTTAGTATCAGGAAGAATTTTTAATTGAGCAAAACTTTTAAAGGGTTGATTCATTCACCCCCCTCTTAATCCAACGCACCAAACCCAACAGCCCATGCGTGTGGCCGTCACCCTCCATCCCTTACCCCACCAAGCATGCCACTTCCACCCCTCCACGGGAACCCCACACTCTACCAATGATCCCTCAAACAACCCCCCCTAACCTCATGTCATCACCCCCTCCAACTCCACCAACCCAAACTCCTACCAAAATCATCCATGCTAGAGACACAAGTTTGGCCATGGAAGTCCTAAAGAATGAGAGTGTTTGTTTCAACATTACCCATCCACCGAAGAACACCCACACTCAAACTAAGGAGAGACAAACCCCTAGTTTCCCACCCAACCATAAACCCCACCTAGAATTAACTCTCCCCTTCAATGGACTAGTGATCATAGAAGAACCTCTAGTCAAGTGGCTAAATAAAGGCCCAATCCCAAGGTCAAATCCATACCACCAAACCATGAGTCATCCATCCCAAGTTGTGGCCGTCCGACCTTCCCCTATTGCTCCCGTAATCACCATGGGCCAATGCACTAGTGAGGTCATCATGTTCCTTCTCACATTGGGCATCTCTATCCCATCCCAAGCCAATGACAGCCCACGAAAGGAGCCCAACCATCCTAAGGCAATCATTATCCCATCTACTCTTATGGTGGAAGAAGGCCCCTTACTCATTGGGGAACACCTCACTTTGTCCAACCTAAAGGAAGAAGCCACCTTATCCGGTCATACTTTCTTTGATCCCTTTGACCCCACCGGGTGGGAGCCATGGCACCAACTTAACTCCCTCCCCTCCTACCATACAATCAACCACCCAACACATCACACACCCACAACCATATGTCCATTTGACCCCACGCCCCTCCTTGGGAATGAGCCGTATGCCTCCCTATGTTTCTCCCCAATCAATAGACCCACCATGGTAATGGCTCCGCTAGCTAGCAAAGACTCATCACACCTAGGGGAGCTTGTTGATTGGGTATCTACACACCAAGTATGGGAAGAGGCCCACTTCACCAAGAATCCATCCTTCCTTGATCCATTTGATCCCTTCCTTTGGAGCCCCCAAAACCCACCATCCTCATCCCGAATCCCCCAACAAGTCCTACCCTTCACCCCATGTCAAATATGTTGCACCAACCCCTCCCTTTCTACACCTATGCTCGGGAAGGTAGAACTTAGCATTTGGGTAGAGTTGCATGGTAGGCTCATCTCTGGGTGTCCCGGTCCCCCTTCGGCAACCAACATTGTTAGGAAACACATGCATGTTAAGACCACATTTGGATGCCCTGGTCCTCCAACCTTTGATAGGGAGTCCATGCATGATAGGGCCACGTTTGGATGCCCTAGCCCCCCAAAGATAGTCATTGTGAAGTCAAAGCATGAAGAGAGCATTCATGGATGCCCGGGACCCCCGACATTTGCCACGCCTTTGCATGATAGGTTCACCTATGGCTGCCCCGGCCCACCTAGGTTCATCAAGGTCCATGTGACATCAAGGCATGATCGGTCCACCTATGGTTGTCCGGGTCCACCTATGACATCAATGCATGATAGGGCTACATTTGGCTGCCCCGGTCCACCTTTGCATATCATACATTTCTCCCTCACACCGCATCGTAGTACATGGCATGAGTATTTAAGCAAGCAACAAGCAACGAGCGGTGAGAATCACAAGAAGCGGGAAAAAGGTCACGAGTGCCACTTGGAATTCCAAGTTGGCAACTTGGCGATGATGACTTTGGAGTGGCTCTACCCTAAGGTCACCTCCAATTTGAGGGCACGAGGACTTCGACCTTGCCAAGTTCCGAGTGACTTTGGCAACCTGGCTTACGGGTTGGACTTACCAATGGGTTTTGGGATTCACCCCATTTCCCACGTGGCGGATTCGGCACCCTATATGGGCACTGCGGTGGATCCTAATGAGTGCTTTGAGCCTATACCTTCCTTTAAGAGGGACACCTCCAGAGAGCCACCACAAATCAGCCTGAGAGCCAGACGTGTGCACACGGAGGTAATACTAGGCAAGCAAGGTATCATTGCCAGCATGAGGGTGTGTCAGTGCCACTTTGTGAAGCTGAAGCGCCATCCCCCGGCCATAGACGCGGGGTTGAGTTTGGAGATCGTGGCTCACCCGGAGCTGCATTTGGTGTACCAGTTCCCCGGTGGATCCATACTTGACGGGGTCAAGTTCTCCCCACCCCGGGGGTATGATGGGGGCATCACTTACCCCTCCACTTTTTGCGAAGCTCTGATGGATCGTCGGTTTGCGCCATTGTGTTCTCCACATTTTTTTAAGTCAATCCATGTAATTTTCATATTTTATTTGAGTCATAAACTATGTAATTTTCCCTTTATTTGAGTCCGGTACCTAGGTATAAGGGTCATTTACCTAAGTCTTGAGTCATGTGATTAGTTAAGCAGTCTAATGGGCCCAACTAGTGGGCTAAGCCCAAGGGCTCCCCCCCTGGACTTGTCTGGTCATTTAGTCATTAGTCAGGGTCAGTATGGTCATGTGAAAAGTCTAGTCCCTATTAATACCCCCCTTCACCCCCTCATTTGTAATCTTTTGGTCAATCAAAAAAATTGAGTGCATTTTAGTGCAATTGAAGTGGATTCTCTATCTCTCTCTCCCTCTCTTTAAGGGGTGGATTCCCCTCTCTCTCATATCTCTCTCTCTAAGGGGGGGCGCCCCTTTCTCTCTCTTCCCCTCCCAACCACTTTCTCTCTCCCTTCCCCCTCCATTAAAGTCACTCCAACTCCCCACAACCCCTCTCTTTACTCCACCCCATCCCCAAGGTAGCCTCCACCTATCCCCACTCCACCCTCCAACCACCAACCACCCACCCCCTTCCCCAAGCACCTCTCTCATCTCCCAAGGAAAAATTCCCCACTCCCCAAAGCATCCTTTTCCCTTCCCCACACACCTCTTCCCATCCCCAAGACCAGAAATTAATCCCACCCTTAAACCCATTTTCAAATACCCTTTCCCTCTCTCCCTTCCAACCAAATTCGCAGCTCTCCCTCCCTCCACCTGCTAGACCACCTTCCAGCCCCCATTTTGCCACTCCCTCACCTTGGATCACCCCTCCCAGACCCCCCTCACAGCCAGGGTTCGCCCCACACTCATCCACCCCCATTTCGCCCCCCTCCTACTCCATTTCCCATCGGCAAGTTGAAGACCTTGCACCAGTTCGCAGGCAGCAAGCTAAGGTCCTGGAAACAGTGTCATCTCCGGCCCTTCCCCGATCCTTCTGGTGGAAAGTCATATACCTCTGGAAAGGTCATCCAGAGAGATTTCCATGCAAGGTGGTTTCATCATCGTCCAAGCACCGAGCGGCTCGTGAGAGCGATTCTTCCACGACTGCGTAGAACCACTCAGGTAGAGAACCAGAGCTCCAGATCAAGTTCGACCACAGCCACTCCCTTGCAGATCTAGGTGCAAAACTTTGCTGAGGGCTTCTCCTTCAAGTCCTTTTCCATCCCCAAGAAGCAGAGCTAAGTTTGGACCTCGGCATCAAAAGTTACAAATTTTCCATTCCAAGTGTGTCAGGTCAGTTTTTTCGAGCCAGAACTGACACATCCCTGTTGTTCGGGCCTTCACGATCAGCTCCCACATTTGCCAAGGGCGCCGTTGGTCCCGACAGAAAGAATACTTGACCACGATTGCAACGGTACCAATTTCGCCTCCAATAGAGTACGGGACAGTTCGTGGCGCTCCCGTCTTCCAGCTGCATCACCCTTGAAGCAACCAGAACTAGCAAAGACCATCCCTGTTCCAGGCTCTGCCCCGGCCAGCGACATCGTCAAGAAATTCAAAGAAAATTCAGGCGACATCCTGGGTCAGTCTGAAAAGTTTCGGCACTAGTTTCGACTAATTCTGAGCTCGGCTGAGCCCGTGGTGGCCCCGACATCAACTACCTATCAAGCTGTTCCTAAAGCCGGCAGAATCGATGAAGCTCGGCAACTCGATTTTTCTATCGTAGTTTCCCCACCCCGCCTGGCCGGATTACAGCCCCTCCCTGCGTGGAGGTAGTGTTTGACTGTATCACATTAACCCCAACCCCTTGTCCCACCCTCCTGCGCGAGGAGTAGTGGTGTACTCTATAAATTTTCAGGTCAAGCGGCATCGACGCAGCGTGCGGGTGCGTACCCACGCCTCCCCGCTCGCCCTTGTCTTCGGCCGGGAGCGGTGTCTTCACGCCGATCAGGTGAGCTACTGAACACTTCTCTTTGCTGGTTTCATTTGCTTAATTAGTATTGCATCTTAGTGCCGTCGGCGGTGAGAGAGTGCCCGATCCCGAATTTGCTTATAATTGAGCGACTACCGCAGGCGAGTTGCGAGAGAGCCATTATATCCCACGCCCTCGGCGTGCTGGCCGCCTGCCAGAGTGGGCATCCCGGGACCCTTGGGGGTTCAATCTTAAGCTAGCCAACCCCCTGGAATCTCAAGGTCCAACCTCGGACCCTCATCCCCATTGCCGGTCCACCTATGGACCCGGGTGCGCGCTACGCGGGCAAGTCCGCTCGAGGGAAGTTGCCGGTCCGTTGCACCGCTTGCTTGCTAGGTCCGAGGGATGTTTGGTCTTGTGATTATCACCCCCAAGGTGGTTTCACATCACTAGGGCACAGAGCCTTGTGCGAAAAAAGGGGTTTATTCGTTGGTAAGGACGAATGCCAACGCAAAGGGGGGAATATCCGACGATTCGGGTGTAAGGCCCGCAAAGGGCAACATTGTGGACGTAGTTGGCTAGGGCACGAAGCCTTGCGCCAGAGAAGGGTTTATTCATTGGCAAGGGCGAATGCCAAGGCAAGGAATTGAAATTTCGCCGATTCGGGCGTAAGGCCCGCATTGGCAATCATTGTGCATAAGCAGACGGCTAGGGCGCGAAACCTTGCACCGAAAAAGTGGTTTATTCGTTGGCAAGGATGAATGCCAACGCAAAGGATAGAATTGATGCCGATTCGGACGTAAGGTCCGTAATGGCAATATGATGTATAAGCTGGCTAGGGTACGAAGCCCGTTGCTGCCACGATGTGTATTCACAAGCATGGGGTTAATGCCTGTGCAAAGGAAAGAGGTTTCTTTACCCTCATGGGCATAAGGTCCATCGAGGGCATTTATGGGGGTAGTATTCAAGGCATGGTTCTCTTCATCCATGCAGACGTAAGGTCTATTGGATGCCTTGTAAATAGTGTTCACGTGCATGGGTTTAATGCCTGAGCAAAGAGAGGCTTTTCTTCTTAGAGACAGACATAAGGTCCGTTGGAGGCCATATGAGTAAGATTCACGGGTATGGGGTTAATACCCAAGCAAAGAAGAGGTTTTCTTTACCCAGACGGACATAAGGTTCGTTCGAGGCATTATGACCCGGTGGGACTGTAATGCCCCGAATTTTTCGGATCATTTTTGTGTGTCCCGGAGTGTATTTTGTGCTTTACACGTGTTTTTCCTTGATGTGCCTTCGGAACACTGTGCAGCATAAACCGTTACGTTCTCCGACGCCAGGACGGTACCAGAGCGTTGTGCTCTTCCCGAGGATCGCGGAGGTAATTTTTCGTATTTTTTTGAATTTCTGAAATTTTTGGGTTTTTCTATATATATAACCTCCTTTTTCTCTCTCTCTCTCTCTCTCCCCATCTCTCATTTTCTCTCCCTCACCCTCTCTCTTCTCTCACGCTCTCTCCTCTCCCCCTCTCTTCTTCGGGCGGCCGACGGAGGCAGACGAGGGCGGGGCGGTGTGGCTCGTGGGGCGTGGAGCGACGGGCACGGGACGAGGATCGTGATGGTGGAGGCGGTTCGTGGGATCGCGAGCCGGAGAGGGTTTAGCGGCGTTTTCTTCGTGGATCGGCGTCCACGGCGCGTCGAATCTTCGGTGGAGGTAGGGAGATGGACCCCCAACTTGTGTACTTCATTTCTCGCGAGTTTTGTAGGTCGTGGTGAGCCGGACGGGTTTATTTGGGCGTTTTGTAGAAAAACCATGATTTTGGGGTGAGCGATGGATCTCCTATTTTACGGCATTTTTGGCCGATCCAGGGGTTTAGATGCATGCTAGGAGGCTTGGGGATGGATTCCCCATTGTTTCCCCATCATCGGGTGATGATTGGGGTGTGGATGGCCGTTTTTGGGATTTCCCGCCGATTTCGTGCTCGGGACGTGCTAGCGGTCGTTCCAGTGACCGCTACACTCCCTTGGCAGTCTCTGGGAGACCGTTAGGTGATTTGAAACGTTGGTCGCCCTTAGCGGTCTTCTTGAGACCGCTAGGGTTAGGGTGGCGGTCACACGATAGGCCGCTACCCTTGGGCTAGCGGTCGTCTTATGACCGTTTGTCTGCATTTTGGTCAGTCAAGTTCAGTGGGGTAGCGGTCTCGCGACTGACCGCTAGGCTACGCCTAGCGGACGGATGGACGACCGCCACCTTCCTTGGCGGTCCGGGAGCGATCGCTAGGGGTCCGAGAGTTCCAGTGTGCTTAGCGTTCCAGGGGTAGACCGCTAATCTTTCCTTAGCGGTCCAGGGGTAGACCGCTAGGCTTCCTGGCGGTCCAGAGGTAGACCGCTAGGCGATTCTTCGTGTTCGCCGTGTCCGTTTTGTGGGTGTTGGTCTCCGGTCAACCCAGTTGTGACCCAGCAGTTGACCTTCGACCTCGTGGATGTTCCGGACACCCCGTGGGTTCCATGTCCATGTTTCTGGGTGTCTGGAGGTACCGTGTTATCTCGTTTAGCGTGCCCGTAGGTTTGGTGGGTTCGGGTGACCCCATGTGTTTCGGGCTTCCGTGTTCTCGCTAGATCGAGTCACTGTGCATCGGTATGAGTGCGGTGGGGTTCCCCGCACAGCGTGGGTTCTCCAAAAAGTGTTTTTTGTGTGGGCCAAGTGTATGGCCTTGGACTGTGAGTCCAGTTTCCCAGCCTGGGGCTGGAGGTTTCTTAGTCCCCTTGTAAGGGAATAGTCTCGGCAGTTGTGAATTGCCTAGTGAGTCATTGTGCCATGGTTTCAGACCTAGGGATTATGCTATATTGACGGCGCTGTGCCGTCACGTGCGACGGTCTTGACCTCGAGTCTTGTGACTCAAAGACCGTTGGCTTTAATAGGTCTAGTGGGCTGTCCAGAGTCTGGTGGTGTCGTGCCACTTGTTACTCCGTGTTACTCGCGATGGGTACGTGAGTGGCTTTCTGTGTTCGCGTTTAGTGACCTCCCACTGGTCGTAGCCTTCTTACGGCATGCGTGTGCTGACTCACCAGAGAGTGGTAGAGCGGCTTACTCGAGAGAGACATTTTTTAGGCTGGTTACCGTAGGGCCCCCACGCACAGCCTGAGTCCGGGCTTCAGGGGAAGAACCAGCTAGAGGACGGACCTAGGGAGTATGGTCTGTGTGCGCACACTTGGCGGAGGGCGTTGGGCACACGCTGGCAAGCACGACCTCAGTTAGTCCTTGTTTTGTGTTCGTAGTTACAGTACGGTGTCTCAGTCTCCACCTGGGGCATTGTAGGGAGACACCTGAGGCTGCGGACTAAGTCATCAGTGGACGCATCCGGCCTTGCTTCTAGTGGGCAGGTACTCCTGTCACGTGACGTGAGTTTCCTCGTGAGTCTAGTTCCGCTTCACGTCGGTGAGACGTGGTTTGGCGTGGAGTTCCGGGGGTTTTCCCCATACCGAGGTCTAGGGGTTCCAGTGAGCGTCACTGAGGGCCTTTCCCTAGACAGTGTTGAGTTCCCGACAACGTGGTCATTTTCCTAGTAGCGTGACTGGGGTGGTCCGTTGTCTGGTGGTCCCCTGATCGTGAAAACAATGGCGGCCCTTGTGAAATCCGTCGCAAGGTGTTTTGCGACGGATTTTGAGACGGATTTCCGACGGAGTCGGTCCCTCACATTTTCTTGGTCATAAATTTCAGACAGTTCTAAAAATCCGTCACAAATTTGTTGACAATTCAGAGGGGGGTGAATGAATTCCCCTCTAAAAATCTTGTCCCGATTATCCTTCAGTAAATCAAATTATGCAAACTAAGACAACAGGTGCAAAGGAAAGCATGGAAGCTTTCTTCTAACAGCAACCTAGTCTCACGGATGTGCACTTCAATCGGAAAGCTGAATAGAGAAAATAGTGATTCCTTATAGCAGTCTTTGACCAATTTAAAAACTGATATGAAATTGAAAGCGGAATTAAGCTTCTGATTGAGTTCTCACAAATGAGAAACTCAATGGAGTACTAAATCAAACACCCCCTGTGTACAACAATCAAACGCTAGATAATAAGAACAGTGAACGGCCTACGCATGCATCTAGCGAATCAGATATTAGACAGGCAAACCACACAGCGCAAGGGAATTTTTAGGTGGTTCGGCCAGACACCCGTTTGCCTACGTCCACCCCACACTCAACCCGAATGTGGCTTCCACTAGCCAGGTGCTAGACTAGCAGACTCAGTCTGCAACAGACGCTGCCTCACAGCTTGACTAGGGGAACAACCTCCCCTCTTCCTCTACGCCGGAGGGAACCCACAAATGGCACCAGCCACTTGCAACCGAAGGAATCAACCTCCCTTCCTCCAATCCCAGAGGGAAACACCTAGCAGCACCCAGCTGCTGGCAGACCAGAGGCCTAGCCTCTCTTCCTCCTCAGACGGAGGGAACCCACTCGCGGCACCCTGCTGCAAGCAAACCGGAGATCCCACGATCTCCCTTCTCCTGATCAACCAGGAGAAAACAAATGCCCAACTGGGTAAACGGAAGAACAATGATCGAAGTAAAAAGAAGGAATACAAATCAAACTGAACCGGATATGGAATGAAATGCAAGAACCAGACTGGCTCTGGATTTGATCCACGAGACCAGATCTTCTCTGCTGCTCAATCTCTCACAGGCTCTCTCTATTTCTTCTTCTCTGAACTTTTCTTCTTCTTCCTTCTTCTTCCTCACTCTGCTGCTTCTCTTCTCTTCTTTTGCTCACACTCTCATATTTCTTCGCTGGAGAGCTTCCTCTTCTTCTGTGGAGAGTTAACCCTTTTCGAGAGGATGATGGGGTGCTTTTATATCAGAAACAGAGCCTCCGAAGGTTGAGTAGAAAATTCCCTAGTGACTACTGATTGGTCCACTTGGCAGGGTAGCACCCCTTATCTAACACGTGTCAGCATCCTGCCCCTTTTTCCCATCGGATCACGTGCCCCCTCGAATGGTTGGAGGCATCCTCAGACTTGAACGAAAGTTCCTTCCTCGTGGCAGGGTAGCAGTCAGTGGCTTACACGTGTCTGGCTCGTAGGGTTCGTACCAATCAAAACATTCTTACATTCAGTGCAATATTTGAGAGATAAAAGGCTTGCACGGGTTTTGCACATATTTGAACAGAAGGTGCACGAGGTACAGGCCAGTGCGTCAACACATCCAACGGAAGCGTCGACGCAGTCACATATGTGCACGGACAACAAATTTGGCCAAACATGCAAGAGGTTAGAACAGTACTGGCCTAATCAGCATGCAACAAGCAATATAAACGACACATGAACTATGTTTGCCTGAAACAGACACTAACTGGAGAGCAGTGAGGCAAGAGCGCACCAATCCATTTCTGCACAAGGCAGGGCAGATTAATACTGCAGAATCACACCAATGCGTTAACGCAGATCCTGTAGCGTTAACGCAGTGGATGGACAGACAGAGGATGACAGCTCAGAAAACACTCCATGGCGTTAACCCATTCTACCACTGCGTCAACCCACTGCAGTGGCTCATAAATGAGTGAATCCTAATATACCCAGGTCATTCAACTAGGCAAATTCCAAGCACAGTTAATGACCCGATATTGAAGTAATCATTCGAGCATAGACAACCAGAATAACCACGAGTTCCTTTAAATTATGAGCAATGCAATGTATATAACCAAATAAGCAGACAAAAATAGGATCCCATTTTACCACTGCGTCAACGCAGTACATAACTGCGTCAACGCTGTGCAACCAATTCATGAAGGATGCATCAACGTAGTGGCTTGCTGCGTCAACACAGTGCAACCATTTCATGAAGGTAATAAGCAGAATTCATGCTAATAATGTGCAGAGATGAGCAAGACTTACTAAGCAGGAAATCATGAAGTCAAGCACTCGTGCAATACTCACTCACTCAAAGCAGCCAAGCAAGCAGTTCATTCAAACAGTAATACAATCAATGCAGTTGAGACAAAGGGCACATCACAATGTCACAGTGTAATGTCACATTGTTACTTAAATTCATCAGTGTAATTCATAATGTCTGCTATCATCAAAATCACACAGGGGCACAACAATCTCCCCCTTTTTGATGATGGTAACACTATGAATTACACTGACTCACACTGACTCATGTCAGATTCTTCTCCCCCTTTGACTTCATCAAAAACACTGCAGTCAGGCAAAGAAATGCAAGAGGCACTCTTACGAGCATTGTCCCTTCAGAAGTAGAGCATCTCATCATCAAAACATACTCACTCAAAGTCATTCAAATGCAATCATTATATCATCAATCACGCAGGGCTCTCTTAAACAAGGTGAGATTAAACAGATTAAGAGGTGAGTGCTCAGCACATCTTTTTGGTATTTTTCCATAATGAGATGCATTTAGCTACATGAGTGCAGATGCATGATCTAATTAAGTGTGAGATGAACCTTATGCAGAGGACTTTAACCAGATAGACATGAAATGCAATTTATGACTGACTCCCTCTTAGACCTTGACCAGCATATGAATGCAATTGAGGGCAGAACACTAAATCAGGGAGAACTTCAGTTATACAGTGTGATACCCAAATCATATATCCATGCGTTTTTGTTTTAGAATCTGCCATTATAAAAGCTTATGACATTACTCTAGTGGATAATCATGGATTAAAAGTAATGTATACTAGGTTTGACAATGGGGGCAAATTACTCATTTCTGAAGCAGTCTTTTAATAAAAGAAAACCATTTGCACATACCACATTCTAGTATAATCTCCTTTCAACTTTCTCAATTAAAACCAATGGTTTCTCTATATAAAGCAATCGAAGGTATTGAGGTTAAACAAGCTCATGCTTTGAAAAAAAAATTGAATAACATAGATAACAACAATCTTTTTCAATTTGAGCTTTTAACAAATATCATGGTGAACAGTCAGGTGACATTTATGCCTTTAGCATTAAGGGCACACGTGGGTTAGACGCCAGAACCCCCAGTTACTAAGCATAGACTACCATGTCTGTTTCAGATCAGAACAACTACACAGGGATGGTTTTCACCTTTGATGTTAAGAGTACACCTTGATCAGAGGCCCGTACCCCTAGTTACTCAGTGAAACTGTCCCTATGTTTATCTGTCCATCTGAACAGAGATTAACTGAAACACTTCATGACTTGAGATCCTCTCCATTTCATTGGTGGAGGGTTCAGTTTCTCAGTGCAATTCAGTCATTGCTCTGGCACTTTCAACATTTTTTTTTTAAAAAAAATTATTTGTTGCTACCATTAAAACATTTCAGGAAGGCATGTTTAAAGACAATACAGTTCTCATGCAATTCAACCAAAGTAAACCATGGTTTCAAATTTTTCAGTTGATGGAGAATCTTACATGAATTACATGTAACAATCAGTTTAGGTTTATTAAAGACCTATTCAGAAATTTTTAGAATCTCCATGTTCAAACTTAGGCATACAAGAGATTTAAAACAATTCATATCAAGGAGCTTTCTTAAGCCTGTATAATAGAAGATTCTTCTTTAAAGATGCTTTCAGATTTGAAGAGGATACACACAACTGAAATTTCTCTACTTTTCTGAATTAGAGACTGAACAGTCTAATCAGCTCCCCCTATCTAGATGCAACTTTTCACCTATATGCATGTGAATGAAAAAAATGAGGATCATGCAGGGAATTTTGAACTGATGCTTTGACAAGTTCCTTTTGATTACGTGCATGAATTGCATGAGATGAGACACAAGAGAAGCTTCAACTAACTCCCCCTGACTACATGCATTCTGAGACAATGATTTAAGATCTACAAACCCACACATCATGTAGTGAAGAAAATTTGAAGAATGCTCTTGAAGCATATATGCAGTAAAGGCACAGGACAGGATATTAAGCGTTATGCTCAAGGAGAGTTCATGTTTTTCAACCAAATCAAGAGACTATCATGGATATCAGATTTAATAGTGTCCTCATCCATCTTAGGCAAACAATTTCAGATTATGGAATTTAAGCATAGGAAAGGAAGCAGATGATGCCAAAGCTGAGAACTATTCAAATTTATATAGAGTAGACACAAGCAGAAATGTTCTCATAGGAGTCGACATGAGATGTCGACATTTTGTTAGAGACAGAACATATTTCCATATGAAGCAAGACCCGGTCTCAACAAAAGTTCAGCATGGTAATTGAATGTCATGAGTTATCATCAATTACTCCCTGGCAAAATGCATATGCATAAACACAACGAAGTAACAAATTAAATAAAAATGCAAATGCAAATCTACATACTTGAGAATTTAAACTAACAGATCAGACATGAATGTTCAGTTTTTCAAAAAAAATAGCCCCAACAAGCTGATTAGTACTGAATAAGCAATTCAGTAACACAATTCCTAGAGCTTCAGACAAGTTGTCTCCCTTAATCAGTTCTATGTACACTTAGCAAATTGATCCACGATGATCATGCATAGTAGTGTAGCACATGCAGTTTTAGCATAAAAAAATATTTTTGAGAATGCAGGTTTAACAGTGCTGATATACATATATGACCATGTGTGCGTGAGCAGCTCCGAAGACAAATTTGACAGTGCAAGTGATAGTTCAGAAATATGTAAAGCAGTGCAAATGTCAAAGCACTTGAGAGTGTATGCATGAGAGTCCCAAATGATCATATTAACATGATATTCAATCATCAACAGTAGAGAGAATCATAAAATACGATTTGATCACAGTTTTTCGGAACTGACCTGAAGGTTCACAATTGGGGCTTTCTTCCTTCGGTGCCTTGGTTTGTTCAACCCCTTTATCTTTCCTTCCAATGCACACCTGCCGCAAAACAGTTATTTTGTTCTTGCAGGAACCCAAACAGTCTTGGGTCCTGTGTAAGCCTTAACAAGAGTTCTAGGCAGATTTTGTGCACGAAGGTCATCAAGTCTCATTAATTTGTAGTTGGACATAGAATGCCCATACTCACCACAGTAATAACATGATGCAGCCATTTGAGGACACTTCCTATGCACATCATTATTAACTTGGAACCTATGTGCCTGTTCATGAAATTTTCTATTTACATGCCAACAGTTTCCAACTGTATGGCCATGCCTCAAGCAGTGAGAGCAAACAATCGAATTTCTCATTTTAGTATGTGAATAAACATGATATGACTGTGATATTTTCTAGTTCTTAGCACACCAACATTGTGAAGCAGTATGTCCCATTTTACCACAGTTGAAATAATGACTCTTTTTCTTCAGATGGGCATGCTTCTTAGCATTAGAATTCTTAGCTTTCATATCATCTTGTTTCATTAAATCACATTCATGCATGACATGACCATTTATCTGACAATAAAAACATTTAACAGCTTTCCTTTTAACAGAAACACTTTTGGTCTGAGATTTTTCAGCATGCAAAGCTTTCAAGACATGAGCATGCAAGTGTAAATGAGAGGTATGATTGTCATGCACAATTTTAGCAGAGTTATTCATGGATGAGGGAGTTTTATCCTTTTTCAATTTTTCACCCTTTTTCAGAAGTTGATTTTGAACCTCAATTCCTTGAGCAGTGGATTTAGAAGCTGATGAAGTTGAGCATGAACCCACTGAATTGTGATTTGAGTTTTTAATTTTCCTTTTATTCATATCTGGATTTTTGTCACTCAGGGTGTCAGTCATTTTCTCTTTCCCTTTGATTGTTTTTGATAGGGAGGCAAGTTCAGATTGCATGGAGGATATTTTCAATTCAGATTTTGTTAACTCTTCCTCACAAATGACAATCTGTCTCTGCAAGGCAACATTCATGTTTTTCAATGACTCATTCTTTTCTCTTAAGGATCTGATTGAATTCTTTTGGAAGTTATCATCAAACTTAATTTCTTTAATCAAATCCTCTAAGACAGTGCGTTGCTTGCATGAATCTTCTTTTTGAACACTTTTTCCTTTTTCAATGATTAACCATTGCTTTCCCATCATAGTGTTCAAGACCATCAGTTTTTTATTTTGATCTTTTAGCCTTTCATTTTCCTTTTGAAATTCAACATTGTCATGTTTCAGGTTATCCACCATGGACTTAACCTCAGTCAAATCTTGCATGTTCTTGAGATGTACCTTCTTTTTCTCATTCAGTTTATCTTCCAATTCAGCAATCTTATTTAGGCATTTTTGGTTCTCAATTTTTAAAGACACATTTTGTTCTTTAAGATTGTGAACATCTAGCATGCAGATATCATAGGAATGTTTCAAGGCAGGACAGTTCTCACACATGAATTCAGAATTATTCTGTTCAGATTTCACTTTCCTGTATTTATCTAGCAGCTCATCATACAAATCTATCAACTCATCATAAGAGATCTCTTCAGATTTGGAGCTTACCTGGGATGGTGAGTCATTCCAATGATCACTTCTCCTTTCCATCAGACACTCTTCTTTTTGGTTCATATGTGCTGCAGCAATTGTGTCCAAAATTTCCTTTCCAGAACTGCAATTCGCAATATGAGGAAACATATTAGCATTTACTGAGTCTCTCAGAATATTAAGGACCCTAGCGTTCTGTCTATGCTTGATCATGTCCTCTTCAAGCCATCTGGCCGGATTCTTAGGTAATTTATGTGGGCCTGTCGAGACAAGATTCCATAGATTGGAGTCAATGGAATTTATGTAAACAACTAGGCCGCCTATCCAATGACTGTAGTTAGAACCATCAAATATCACTGAAGAAGCCATTCAATCAAACAGTTCTAAAGCAATGAATGAATCAATGAGAAATCCAAGCAAACGGCAAACACTAGCAGAAAAGCACTTGATCAGAGTAGCAGGATCCCCTTCAGATCGTTGAATCTGTTGAGATAGGGAACCGCTCTGATACCAATTGTTGACAATTCAGAGGGGGGGTGAATGAATTCCCCTCTAAAAATCTTGTCCCGATTATCCTTCAGTAAATCAAATTATGCGAACTAAGACAAGAGGTGCAAAGGAAAGCATGGAAGCTTTCTTCTAACAGCAACCTAGTCTCACGGATGTGCACTTCAATCGGAAAGCTGAATAGAGAAAATAGTGATTCCTTATAGCAGTCTTTGACCAATTTAAAAACTGATATGAAACTGAAAGCGGAATTAAGCTTCTGATTGAGTTCTCACAAATGAGAAACTCAATGGAGTACTAAATCAAACACCCCCTGTGTACAACAATCAAATGCTAGATAATAAGAACAGTGAACGGCCTACGCATGCATCTAGCGAATCAGATATTAGACAGGCAAACTGTAGACACGCCAAAATTGACGCTATGTTGATCAAATCTCATGTCACTATGATGACACCCCAAAGTGAACTTCAATATATTCATAATATGAAGTTTTTCTATTTTTTGTGTGTGGTTTTTATTTGTTCTTGCATTTTTGTGATTCGCGACCTGAGGAGGGGCGTGTTTTAAATAGCGACCTAATATGGGGCGTGTTCAAAGAAAGGACGACCAAATGTCAGGGCGTCAATTCCTGGTATTATCCGATTTCAAAATAAAATTCAAAATAAATTTAAATTATTGATTAACGTCCTTCCTCAGGGCGTGGTTTCAATTAACGCCTTCATCTCAGGCGTGTTCTCATAATTTTCAAATGAAGTAAGTTTTATTGCCAAAATTAAATCCAAGAAGTGACACCCTTGATTGTGGTCGTGTTTTGAGTAGCGTCTTGATGTAGGTCGTCAATTTGTGATTTGACGCCCTTCTGAAGGTCATGTGTTATCTTTCAGTGTCGTGTTTGAGTATGCCTTTCCTGAGTAGTTCCCTGCCTCCAATGGTCTCCTTGCTCAAATTGGAGTTAGAGTCCTGCCTTCTTTGATCATTGCCTATCCTTATCTTCGCAAATTTGAGCTTATCTTCGATTGAAATCCTATAAAAGGATGCTCTGGTCGATCTAGACAGGGGTTGATGGGTCAGAGAGTTCACAAGTTAGACAGAGTTAGAGAGGTTACAGAGTTTACGACAAGGTTACGATCAGAGGTTTACGGGTTACGAGATCAGAGTTACAGAGCTTCATCTTCCTCATGTGCGATCGTTTAGAAAGGGCTCTGCTTCCTCTGCTTCCGGTCAACCGCGTCCACCTTGGTTTCCCTTTACTGTCGTCAGGGACAGCAGGGTTTTTCTTTTATTCTTTTTGTGTTGCTTCATCTTCATCAATCGTTCATCACGTCCACTGTGTTGTTTTTCTTCTTTTTGACATTAGCTTCATCATCACTGTGTTCTTCTTCTTTTACGTTTGCATTAGCATCATATCTCCCCCTTCCCTATCTCTTTAGGGGTTTTAAAACAAAAATAAGGTGCGCATGTTTTATTCTATATTCATCATCATATTATCTCCTTGGGATTGATACTACGTGCACTTGGCTGATCCACTTCTTGTTTGTTTTGTCTTTCTTACAAGGGTAATCAATAAAGAAAAACCCCCTTCATCGGCCGGCCGATTGAAGGAGGAGGAGGAATTCACAATCCAGCCCGCATTTTCTTTTCCACCAGGTATTCGCGATCTTCTTTGTTTCTTCTTGAGGTAACCCCTCTGGCGATCACCCTCCTTAGTAGCACCACGTGTTTCTTCTTTTCCTATTATATTATCATCTCCCCTTATTTCTATTATGCTTTCTCATATTTAAATTCTTCTTCATATGTGGATTTATCACGATCTACAAATTAGCGATCACGGTGGGACCTCCACTGTTTTTCTTTTGATTACCATCTCCTATTGGCACCCACGTGTGCCCTTTCCTATTGGCACCCACGTGTGCCCTTTCCCCTTCGGCACCCACGTGTGCCCTTTCCCCTCGGTACCCTCGGTACCCCTCCTTTGGTGCCCCACGGGCACCCTCCATCGTGCACGCTGCACACTCCCGGGATCAGCCAGTTTGTGATTGTTTGATTATTTTCCTGAATTAACGTCTCACCCAGAGGCGCTTTTTCTTTTCACGCCTTCGTCTAGGGCGTCTATTTTCTGCGTTACGTCTTCCCATAAGGCGTCTTTTATCATATCTGCTGTCTTCTTGTTCTGTTTGATAATTCACGCCCTACACTTTGGGCGTCTTTTTATTTGCCAGCGCCTCACACCAAGGCGCGTGTTTCCTCGACCGTGTGCACCACTGATATTTGACGCCCTTTCGTAGAGGCGTCCTTTCATATTACGTGCCTCACACCAAGGCGCGTGTTTTGCACTACCTGTGGGCTACCACAGTGATTCACGACAGCAACCCTGTCGTCTCTTTGGTTTATAGCGACCTGCCCCAGGTCGTCTCTTTCCTGCGTTTTTACAGAAACCTGCTTCCTGTTGCTGTCTGTGATTGTTGGATTGATTATTGCATTGCTTGCCTATATTGCTGTGATCTGATCATATTATTTTACATCTTGCGGCATTTGGTTGAGAGACCTCCTCTCTCTACACTAGGATTCCACACACCTCTCTTGGAATCGGGATAACCCTCCATTGAGCACTCCGTCTCTTTGGACCGGAAATCCCTTTTCCAAGACCTCCGTAAGTCCCCGCACCCGTGGATTCCCTCACGGACGCCAGGCTGGTTGTACCCTTGAAGTACCCGGAGTATAGAGAACCCATCGTTGGTAAAGAGAGAGAAAGAATCTAGTTAACCCGGAGATCAAACTTGGATGAACTAGGTTTCACTTTGCAAAAGAGGGAAATTCTGCAATTTAATCCACTCTAATCTCAAGCGGAACACTAAAATCTTGCGTTCATCTCAACTTGGTTGCACAAACTCGTTTGGGTTCATTTGGCTTGCTTGGATTGAGTGGGTTTTGTTTGATAGTTCCTTTATAAGGTCGTCTCTCCTCTTAAACATGCAACTCCGTTCAGGTAAAATCATCAACATGGCAGGCTATGGATATTCTTATGATGATGAGGATGAGAATGTTTTTGGTCAATATGAAAGTCCCCTCCAAGATTCCATCTATCATGAGGGAAATTACCCTCCTCCTCAGTCTCATTACCCTCAAGTCCATGTGGTTGATACCACTCCTCAAGAGGTTGTGCCCTCTTCTCAGACTTTGCCCTCCAACACTTCGGGGAACCCTTCCCCATCCTTCAATGTCACGGATTTAATTAATGCACTATCTCAGTTGGATGATTCCCAGCGGCAGGCAGTTCAGGCCGCCTTGAAAGGAAAGGTTGTTCCTTCTTCGTCCTCTAATCCCCCCCCCCCCGGCCGAGAGTGGCCATCACCCCGTTAATGACCAAGCGGTCCTGCATAAACCTCCTTCCCGTCCACCAACGCCCGGTACGGCCATGTCGGCCCAATAGGCGAGCCACTCTGCGGTTAGGCACCAATTTCTCCAACCTCCCCGAATTCTACGGACGCCTATACCGCATTCTTTTATTCAAAATTCGGCCCCAGTCGAGTCCGACACTAATGTTCTACTGCTTCAGAAGTTGGCTAGCATGGAAGAGCAACTGAAGAAGGTCACTATGGCTAAGAATGCCCCGGAGATCTCGCTCCCTACATTGCCAGTCTTCCACTTACCACCATCTGAGATGCCAAACTTCCGGCGATATAATGGGACTGGTAACCCTTTTATTCATCTAAAGGATTTTATGTACGAGACCTCCTTTTGGCAAGACAACAAGGCCTCTTTGGCTTACTTATTCAGGAGATCTCTCGAGGGGCCAGCCCTTGAATGGTTCTATTCATTGGATCCTGCTGATGCCGGTGACTTTGACATCGTTCAGAGGAAGTTCTTGCAGAAGTACAGAGACCGGGTCGGACCCTCCCTCTCACTCACGGACCTGGTTGCGGAGAAAATGAAGCCCGAGGAGGACTTCATAATGTTTGCTGATAGATGGCGGTTGATGGCCGAAAAGCTGAAAGATACACTGTCGGAACAAGAACAAGTCAAGATGATAATTTCCAATGCAACTCCTCAGTTCCGGCATATCTTGGCCATGAATAGGTTAACCACCATGGAGGAGCTCTATGAAAGGGCTCGTTATATTCAGACACAGATGAAGGATTCGCCCATTATGGGCATGTTTGAGCCGAAGCCGCGGCTATTCAAGAAAACCACAGCTGTCAACAACAGCGGGCCCACGACGGAGGGCACTATTGCAAATGAGCAGGTTGGCGTAGTTGGCCACCCCCACCACCA
This sequence comes from Amorphophallus konjac, assembly GCA_022559845.1. NCBI lineage: Eukaryota > Viridiplantae > Streptophyta > Magnoliopsida > Alismatales > Araceae > Amorphophallus > Amorphophallus konjac. Next base: position 157,410,213 of record CM040129.1, read on the forward strand.
AGCTAACCCACGACCTAACCTTCCTCCACCACAAAGCCACCATTTCAACTCCACTCCACAAATCCAATTCGCACCCCAACATTCCTTTGCTTCACCACAAAACCAAGCGCCCCGTGCTAACCCTCCAGCTCCGCAACAGTACCACCAGGTACCACCACCTACCAACTATGGCCAACAACAACAACGGAGACCACCACTTGGCCCCAAAAGGGACCGCTACCCTCCACTGCCAGAAAGTCTCTCGGATATTTTCAATGCTTTAATGGCCGCCAATTTGCTCATGTTACCAAGGGAAAGAACAGTGTGGCCCGCTAATGTTGACACATCCCATTACTGCGCTTTCCATCGTGCACCTGGTCATAACCTTGATCGTTGCTTCCACTTCAGAGATTACATTTATGACCTAAATGACCAGGGTGACATCAATTGGGATGAGATGAGACAATTCATCGCCACCATGAAAGAAAGAAGGTCTCCTCGGCAGCAACAGGCTCAGCAGCCACAGCAACCAGCTCCACAGCAGCAACAACAAGCTCCAGCGCCTCAGCAGGATATGGGGATTGCCCACAATCCACTGCCGGAACACCCGCCAAACTAGCACGTAAACCCTGTCACGTCTCTCTATGAGGTGGAGAGAGGGCAGGGATGTCATAAAGAAAACGCCTCTGTCGGGGCACTTTATCATAATCAAAATCAACCTCCGCACCTCTTGCGCACCCCTTCTTCTTCTCCTACCCCTCAAGTGGGCCGATCTCTTCTGCGCCCCATTAATCCACCTACCCCCGCCTATTCTCCGACCTTGCCGGTTCGCCCCCTTCTTACACGCTTACCACCTCCACAGCTTACGCCACAACAAAACCCATCCACCACCAACCCTTCGCCATTGCCATCTAGGCCACTCCTTATCCGCCTGTCGCCAACGCCCACTGCACACGCCACCATTACTCCTTCACCGGCAAGGATCCCCTCACCATCGGTTCCACCACCTTTTGTACCCAGAACTCTTCTCATTCCACCCCCCACCAATTCCCCCAGCATACGGGTATCCCTTTCTACTCCTACGCCTCCTACCAGGGCACCAACACCCCCTACGGGGATTCCCTCCGCGGGAACTCCCACTCCGCCACTTCTTAACACCAACACACCTTCTTCTTCTTCTAATCCTCCTGCCACACTTGCCCCGACAGAGGCACGTCAAGGCGTGGCGCCGCTCCGCAGTGGACGGATGTTCTACCGTATTTTTCCACAGAGAGAGCTAGAGCCCGTACAGGGGCCGCAAGAGCAAGAACAAGAACAAGAGTCAGTGCCAGGGACTCAGTATGATTTGCTAAAGCACTTGGACCGAACCCCAGCAAGGATTTCAATCCTGGAACTAATTAAAAGGTCCACCACTCATCAGCTAGCTTTGAAAGAATATCTGCAAAAGGTGATGGTTAATGAGGACATTCCAGTTGAGCAGATAGTCACGGTTTTAACGCCCGCTAGCAGTCAGCCGGCAATTACTTTCCATGAACATGAACTGGCGCCACTCCCAGCAAGAAAGTATGCTCTATGCATCACAGTTGACATTAATAAGGTGGATGTTAAGCAATGTCTGGTGGACACTGGGGCATCCATCAATGTCTTACCACCTAGCACCTTGAAATTGTGTGGCATTCCAGAAAGCCAAATTCGGCCGTCTACTATCACAGTAACTGCATATGATAACACGAAGAAACCTCCTCTAGGCATGATTACGTTAAAAGTAAGTTTGGGTCCTGCCGCCATCACAGCAGATTTTCACATTCTGGATATGGATCCGACATTTAATGGCATTCTGGGACGCCCCTACATTCAGCAACTCGATGCGGTGTCCTCCACAAATCACCAATGCCTTAAATTCCCACACAAGGGCCACATTATTAAAGTTACCAGTATGCCGATTTTGCCAGAGGAGGATATTCATGTGGCTTCATCAGTTCCATCCATGTGGCCGGCCAACAAACCACTATTATCTGTGCTGGACATCCCTTGTCCACAACCAATGCCAGAAAAAGTTACAACAGTTGCTATGACACCCCTGCCTCCCAAGGAAAAAAAGAAGAAACCAATGATGAACACCTCTGGCTGGAACATCTTAATGAAAATGGGGTATCAAAATGGCAAAGGTCTGGGTGCCAATTGTCAAGGCAGGATTAGGCCTGTTAAACCTCAGAAGCTGATTACACGAGGTGGCCTAGGTTACAAAGGGCCAGGCAAAAACAAAGATGAACCATAGGCATTTATGACATACACATTAAAAACAGATCGCCAGCCGCTCACTTGGACATTGAAGACACATTTTGTCACGGGTGGCTTTCAAAATAATGAGCAAACTACCGTAATTACTTCCATATTAGACTGTCAGGATGTCCATGCTAGACAGTTTGCCCGTCATATTGCCCCGTTGGCCACTTATAAAGCCCTGGAATCCTTAAGGCCCGACAAAAGAAGGAAAATGGATGATCCAGAATGTGACTGGTACCGGTGGTTCGATATGCAGGATATTACTATTTCTTTGAGCCGCCTCTTCATGCCGACTGATCCGGAATGGCCGTCACTTATTCATGAATTGATTGAGATGCCAGCTGCAATTACAGATAAGAGGCAGCTGCTGAGTGACTACACTGATACTGGAGAGCCAGATGTTCCGTTTGAAGAAGGATTCACTGTGGACAGGCTGTGGGCCGGCCTCTTTTCTCTCACTTCCATGCATCCATATGTGCTTGCCTCTCTATATTCTCATCAGTTTGGTCGCATGCCAAGACCGCCTCCGATTATAATCAATTTATCTCCAGATTCAATCCAAGTTTCTTTCCCCATTACTCCTTCGCTCCTCGAGCGATTTTCTAAACTCTCCATTGCGCCCCCGCGTGGGCCATCACTAATTCAATCTTTCTCCAAGCTTTCAATTTCCACTCCTCCTGCTATCCTCCCTGCACACTGCTTCCTTCTTGAAATAGAAAATAAAAATAAAGAAAAAGACAAAAACGAAAAAAAAAAACGCCGAATTCCCAACTTTCCAAACCTCCATTTCTGTTGAGGAGACCTCCTATTTTTCTCCCGAGTGTGTCCCGACCGAGGGGCCGCTCTCCCATAATTCATTGATAAACCTTTTCTCCCCCTCTGGCGAGGGGTCTCCCTCTGTATTACCTCATGTATCCACTTTTTCACCTCCTTCCCTTCCCTTTTCTGGTCAAGCTAGTTGCTCCTCCTCATCTTCCGCTAACGCTAAAGTTCAAGGGGTAGATTCACATAAGAAGTCCAAGGGTAAGCAGATCCCCCATAGGTTTCTGTTGGAGTTAGCTATCAGATGCCAGGCTTGTTTAGCTCTTCCTGAATTTATAGAGAATCCAATCATCCTGCCAGAGTCAGAATATGAGGATGCTGTTGTTTCTTATGAGGGTTTGGGTGTCTATGAAATTATGAATGATGAAGACCCTATTGAAGAGGGGGATGAAAGTTATGAAGAATATGAGGACGAGGCTGATGCCTTTGCTAGTGGCATTAGATGATTTGACGAACCATCAGCTTCTGTAGAAGAGCCTACCAAAGAAATTAATTTGGGTACCGAGGAAGACCCTAGGATTGTCCTCATAAGCAAGAATTTACCGCCCTCCGAAGAGGAGGCACTCATTTTGGTCCTGCAAGAATACAAGGACACGTTCGCATGGAGTTATGAAGATATGCCTGGATTAGACCCTGCACTCGTTGAACACCGCCTTACACTTAAGCCAGGGTCTGTGCCGGTCAAGCAACGGTTGAGGCGTTTCCACCCTAATATGGCTTTAAAGATGAAAGAAGAGGTCGACAAGCTCCATAAGGCTAGATTTGTTAGAGTTGTCCTCTACCCCAATTGGGTGGCTAACATCGTCCCGGTTATGAAGAAAGATGGAAAAGTTCGGATTTGTATAGACTTCCGGGGCCTCAACCGTGCGTGTCCTAAAGATGACTTCCCCCTCCCTCATATTGATGTTTTGATCGATAATACGGCAGGATTTGAGACTCTCTCGTTCATGGATGGCTTCTCAGGTTACAATCAAATTCGTCTGGCTGAAGAAGATTAAGAAAAAACATCATTCACTACACCATGGGGTACTTATTGTTATGTGGTCATGCCTTTTGGACTTAAGAATGCTGGAGCCACCTATCAGAGGGCTATGATGGCGATTTTTCATGACATGATTCATATTTATATTGAGGTGTATGTGGATGACCTGGTTGTGAAATCAAAGACAAGGATTGAACATCCTGGGGTTCTAGCTAAGGTCTTGCAAAGATCACGAGAATATCAGTTGAAGATGAACCCCAAGAAGTGCGTATTTGGCGTTTCCTCAGGGAAGTTGCTTGGTTTCATTGTTAGCAAGAGGGGAATTGAAGTTGATCCCAACAAGGCAAAGGCCATTAGAGATATGCCTCCTCCCAAGAATTTGAAGGAAGTTCGAGGATTAATCAGGAGGTTACAATTCATTTGCCGCTTCGTCTCCCAGCATTCACAAAGATGTAGGCCGTTTTACTAGCTTACTAAGCCGGGAGTCAAGTTTAATTGGGATGACGAGTGTCAGGCAGCCTTTGACGGATTGAAGGATTATTTGGCCAATCCTCCTGTCCTGAGGCCGCCGATTCCAGGCAAACCACTCGTTCTCTATGTCTCAGTCCTGGATGACTCTGTAGGTGCTGTCTTAGCTCAGGTAGATGAAGAAGGTAAGGAGAGGGCAGCATACTACTTGTCTAAACTTCTTAACCCCTGTGAGCAGAGGTATTCAGCCATGGAGAAGACTTGCGCTGCTTTGGTCTGGGTAGTTTAGAAGTTAAAGCACTATTTCCTAGCTCACGAGGTTCACCTCATTGCTCGCATGAATCCGATTAAATTCCTCCTTGAAAAATCTGTCCTCACTGATCGATTAGCACGCTGGCAAAGCTTCCTCTCTCAATTTGATATCACTTACATTCAGCAGAAAGCTATCAAAGGTTACGCCATTGCCGAACACCTTGCTCACCACCCTCTACCTCGTTTTGATCCTGTCAATTCGGAGTTTCCAGATGAAGAACTGATGTCCATTAATCAACCTCGTGATCCTATGTGGACATTACATTTTGATGGAGCTCTAAATTCTCAAGGAAGAGGGATCGGCATGGTTCTTTTAACACCAGAAGGGGTCACCATCCCATTTGCTGCTCGGCTCACTTTTCCCGCCACCAACAATATAGCTGAGTATGAAGCTCTTTTGGCCGGTCTTCAAACCGCTCATCAATATGGTGTCACCCATTTGAGGATTGTGAGTGATAGTCAGCTTATTCTGCGCCAGGTGCTCGTCAAGTGCCGCACTATCGATCCTAAGCTCAAACCCTACCAGGAACTTGCTTCAGCTTATGCAAAACTCTTCGCCAAATTGATCTTCGTCCATGTTCCTCGTAGCCAAAACATCCTAACTGACGCTCTTGCTTCTTTGGCCTCTGCTTTAGTCTTCCCTCCTGAGCGTGATTTTCATGTTCCCCTGATTCATCAGCGTGACACGCCAGCTATTAAGGATCGTGCATTCCTCGATATTAGGGATAAGGTGCTTGAGAAGGACAAGCGGAGGGAATCTCTTAAAGGCAAAGAGGTCATGCTTTTAGACTGGGAATAAGAATTGGCTGACGAAGAGAAGCCTTGGTATTATGAGATTGCCAGATATTGCAATGATCAGTCCTATCCCGAGGAAGCCACTGCAGAAGAAAAGGAAGCAATTAGAAGAGTGGCTGAGCGTTATGTTTTGATTGGAGGTGTGCTCTATAGGAGAGGGCTCACCGGTGTTTTATTAAGATGCCTTGACGATGATGAATCATGGAAAGTTGTGGAAGAGGCGCATTCTGGAGTGTGTGGTGGTCATGTAAACAGCCAGATGTTAGCTAAGAAGATTCTTAGGCTAGGTTTCTATTGACCCACTCTAGAAGAAGATTGTTCCATCTATGTTCGAAGGTGTGTTAAGTGCCAACTGCACGCCGAAAAGATTCATTCTCCTGCTTCTTCACTCAATCCTACGTCCTCCCCATGGCCTTTCTCCATGTGGGCTTTTGATATCATTAGACCTCTTGGTGATTCGAACCTCCTGACCAAGCAAAAATCATTCATCCTCACGGCAACGGAGTACTTCACCAAGTGGGCGGAAGCAGAAGCTTACGTGGAGATTAAAGCGTCGACCGTCTGCAGGTTTATAATGAAGAACATCATCGCAAGGTTCGACATCCCGAGCACCATCGTCACCGACAATGGACCTCAATTTATCTCTCAAGAAATCAAGGATCTCTGCAACAGGTATAACATTGCATTGCATCATTCTTCTCCCTATTATCCACAAGGCAATGGCCAAGCAGAGGCAACTAACAAAACTTTGATCAAGATTGTTAAAAAAACGTGTGAGGCTAATAAATTTTCGGACTGGCCAGACAAGCTAGTCGAAGCTCTCTGGGCCTATCGCACTTCCATTCGTACCCCCACTGGGCAAACCCCTTTCGCCCTTACTTATGGAATGGAGGCGGTAGTCCCTTATGAGATTCTCGTTCCCTCTCTGCGAGTACAATTGGATAAGGAATTTTCTATTGATGAACGTCGTGATTCACTCCTTGCCCAATTGGAACTCCTAGACGAGAAGCGTCTGGTCGCCGCTGAGCATGCGCGCGTTTATCAAAACAGGCTCTCGCGTTTTTATCAAAAGAAAGTAATTGAGAGAAATTTTAAAATCGGTGAGATGGTAATCAAGAGAATTTTTGTAAAGCCGGGTGGCCCTCGCTCAAAACTCCAACCCAATTGGGAAGGACCGTTTATCATAAAAGATGTTTATCCTGGCAATGCTTATAAACTGATTAATGTTGAAGGGGAAGAGTTAACTCACCCTTGGAATGGTTTATATCTTAAGAAATACTACCCTTGATTCAACAAAAATCCAAGAAAAATATATATCTTTAAAATCCAAACAAAATGAAAATTGTTTCAAAAATCTAAAACAAAGTGGAATATTTCCAAAAACCAAAAAAATAGAAATTCCAAAAGGCAAGTAAAAATAGAAATTCTTCAAAATCAAAAAGAGGTCAAAATTGGTGCCATGGCACATGAAGGATCAAGGTCCGAAATGTCAAAATTCAGAATTCATTCATCAGTCTTGCTAACTTAAAAGGGGGTTGACTCCCGCACACACTACACGCTTTATTCTTGAACTCAAGCAGTGCAAAATCCGATGGAAAGTCAAAAACCTGACTAAAAGTGAAAGATAATACCCGTTCTTTTCTTCTTCGGCCCATAAGGGAGGAAGGGAGACCTCAGGGTAGACACGCCAAGCCTATCCGCCGCCCTAGTAGGTGGAAGTCAGGGCCCAAAAGGGAGCAAATGCCACGAAAGCCCAAGTACAATTAGGTTTATTTTCATCAATGCAAATCAATTCCAAAGTTCAAGTCAAATTGAGAAAAGAAAAGCATGTCAAGAGGGCAAAGTCCCCGCAAGGAAAACCTTGGGCGTATGCGTGCAATATAAAAGAGGCAAAAAGGTAACAAATTTCCCTACGCCAAAGACCGAATCCCAACAGGCATAGGGTAGGGGAGGTAACTTTACCTTGAGCATCTCAGAATCTCTTATGGGCTTCCCTTATATTTTCTTCCATCCTTTCTATGTGGTAAATCACGAACTGGCAGGATGGTCAAGACGGACTTAAGAAATTGCACTGTGCGAAATCTCGAATACAAGTCAACTATGACCACGTCAACCCCCTTTTAATTACTCAAGAAAGGTTAATGAATTTTAGATGGTGACCGTGTAGGACCCGTGGTCTTGATAGCCTTGTCAACCCTTTTTTTTGCAGAATAATTCAATTAACGCCTTTGGCTAAGGCGCTTTTTATTAACGTCCTAGATTAGGTCGTCTCTTTCAAAATAACGTCCCTACGCAGGTCGTTACTTTTTCAAAAAATCAGATTTCCTTTTCAAATTCACGCCGTTTTCTAGGGCGTCTTTATTCGAACCACGACCTACTCTAAGGCGCGTTTTTCAGAAAAAATAACAAAAAAAATATAAATGAGTGAAAAAAGAAAAAATGCATTTCTTCACGATGTGTGCTTGCATTCTTTTGCATGGGCATCTTTTATTTATGGTTGGCATATGCGTGCTTGCATGATGCATCTCCCCGTTATCAGATATTTTATTTACCTTGTTCGATTAAAGGCTTAGCCCCTTGACCCGCTATCCAGGTCAAAAGTAAAGCAAGTCGAACAGATGAATTAACCTGTTTTTTCAAAGTGTGGATTACAGTCGCAGAAACAGGGCAAAGCAAAACGTGGAAAGAGTAAAGTACACAAACACAAAGCCACGACTACACTAGTGCTCAGGTAACAAAAGCATGTCAATCTCATATATATGTATATACATCATGAATGTCTATCATGTACAAGTGTGAGGGTGGAGGAGTACAAGTAAGTCGCTCAGCTCTCGCCTCCACCCTCCTCTCTCCTACTCCCAACCTCCTCCTCGCCGTCCCGAGCTGGCGCTGGTGGAGGAGGCATGGGCCCCCGTGAAGAAGCTGGAACCCGAACCTGACCCCCTGCCTCGCTCCTCTCTCGAAGGGAAGAGCCCGCCACGAAGGTGGAGCTGGTGAAGGAGTACCCCGCGGCCCGTGCTCGCTCACGCCCTCGCTGGAGACGCTCCTCAGACACTCGTAGCAGCTCCTGAGAAAGGATCAACTGGGTCCTCGAGTCTGCCAGCTCTCGCTCGCGTGCTGCTACCTGCTCCTGGTACCGAGCACGCTCCGCCTGGTACTCCTCTCGCTCACGAGCACGCTCCTCGCGCTCCCGGGCACGCTCTCGTCGCTCCAGCTCAAGAGCCACCCGCAGCTCAGCCACGTCCTGAGGCAGCTCCTCTCGTCGCCTCAGGGACCTCTCTAGCTCCGAGATCCGTTGATCGCGGATAGCCAACTCGGTACGTACCGCCTGGAGCTGAGTCGTCTGCAAACAGGTAAGCAAATCATCAATTCCACAATTAAATGCAATGATGCAGTAATCTAGCAATTCAAGCAATACATGATTTAAACCACTCACATGTGTGCTCGACGCACGGAAGCCCTCATCAACACAGGTAAGAGTGGCTCGAAGCTCCTCAGTCTGTAAAATGATTTTCATCAGTGCACAATTATATAATCAATATTTGAATGGATCTGTGTTTTGGAATTTACCCGTGAAGCGAGATCGCGCTCTGCCGCCTCAGCTCGTGCGATCGCTCCGGCTAGCTGCTCTGCCAGTGCAGTCACCTCTGCACTGGGCCCTCTTGAGCTGGAGGCCTCCCCTGGGTCTCTCCTCACTGCTCCCTGCTGGGCACGCTGCATTCATTAAGATCGTCAGTGGCTAATCATCAATAATTCAACAAAAAAAAATATACATGTGCATATAGAAATAATTTAAACACTCACCAGGGTCTCTAGGTCAGCCCGTGTGGCGGCCAGCTGGTCCTCCAGGCTGTGTAGGTGGGCCTGGGCATCCATCACCGCTATGTCCCGCGCATCCTGCATTCATTACATATTAGTCACATGATAGAAACATAAGTATTTGAATTCAATTTAGAAATAATTGCATTCATACATACCCCTAAGACCCTCATCGGGGGTCGGCCGGCGTAAACCTCCCAATAGCGTCGGAGGTACTCGGAGCTGTCTGTCGCGTGAGAGGTGACTCTGGTCCCGCCTCGCTGCCAGTCGGCGTACTGCTCCTCGAACCGCACCCTCAGTCGGTCGCCTTCGTACGACCGCGCGTCTTCTTCCCGATGCCCCGCGGCTCGCCTACCTCTATCCACTCCTGGTGAAGGCCTAGTGTCCTCATCACCAACCTAAGCCGTAACGGCTCGATCTCGCTCAGGCAATGAACCCAAAGCTCATTCCTAAAACGAGGTCGGCCCGCTACGACCCAAGGCTGGCCCTCGTCTGTCATCCCCTCATAGGGTCTCCACTGCACCTGCATTCATAAACATACATGTCATCATTTCATCATCATCATAAACAAATTCAAAATAAATGCGAAAAGAAAAATGCATAACATTCATACATACCAGCGAGGGAGGGAAGTCTCGGAACTCTCTCCGCAGCACCCACAACTCGTAGCCGAGTGGGGCTCCGAAGACAACCGGCAGCCAGCGCCGCGCTAGAGGGAAAGCTCCCTCATTTCCAGGCCGTGGGTCAACGCGCCCCATCGGCATGTATAGATGGCTCCAAACCTGCATCCATGCATCATATTAGTAAGGCATTCACAAGCATGATAAAAATAAAAGAAAAGAAAAATAAAAAATGCATACCTGAAGAAAAGGTGAGAAGCCACTGACGGTCGTCTCTCGACCTGTCCCCGTGGACAGGTCGGCCATCATATGCGCCAGCAGTGCCGCTCCCCAGGCGTAGCAGCCAACTGCCTCCAGGTCCTCGAGTATCCCCAAGAATCGACAGTTGATGATGTCGCCCTTCGTCCCGAGCAATAGCCTCCCGAGTAGCAGCAGTAGGAACCTCCTCAGGTCTCGGTCCGCTCTCTCCCTGTCAGCTGGGTCCTGGCAGTAGACCGCCCTAGCCTCGTCTATCAACCTCTGCGAGAACTACTCTAGGGTCTCCCCGGACCTATGCCTAGCATTCCCTAAACCCATCACTGTAGTAAGGTCGGTGCGGAAGATAGTCCTACACTCGCTGGGTGTCTCGTAGACCATCTCTAGCCCTAGCAGCCTCTGGGCGAACTCAGTGTAGTCAGGGTAGGTGATCCCGCTCACAGCCTCACCGTCTACCCTCAACCCGGTGATCCTAGCCACATCCTCTAGGGTGGGAACCATATGCCCCCATGGCATCAAGAATGCCCGGCTAGTCCTGTCCCATCTCTCCCGTAGAACCTGGATAAGTGGTAGGTCGGGCCTAACTGGCTCTATGCTAAGGAAGGCCCCAAACCCCATAGCATCTACCCTCGCTCTCTGAAACTCGGGGAGGCCGTAGTATGCTGCCCGGACCATGACCCAGGAGATGCGCGTCCTCATCAAGCCCTGCATGTAAAGAAAAGAATTTTCACTTAATTATTTTGATTATTCATGCTGAATCTCATGTTGATTGCCTTGGATTATGTTGATGTTTGATTTTAATTAACGACCATCCTCAGGTCGTGGTTTGTTGAATTAGCGCCCCTGTGGAGGGCGTGGTTCTAAGTGTGCTTTGAATTCACGACCTACCCTAAGGTCGCTGTTATCTAAGAAACGCCTCTGTGTTCGGCGTGATCCTATGGTTAATTTCTGAAATTCTTAAAAATATTTCAAGTCACGCCCTTGGGTGGGGCATTTTCCAAATGGGTCCGTTAAATTAATCAGGAATTAATGAATGGACGACCGCTGGTTTGGTCGTCTGTTGTTGAATTAACGCCCTAGTGGGGGGCGTTGTTTTCAAGTTTTCAGAAAATAAAAATAACAGCATGCGAATAATTCATGGAAATAGTTAAAGCATGAACTTGATATAAATTAACAGCATGATATGAATTTAAATGGGCGACATGCTTTAGGGCGTGTTCTCATGGGGTTAATTATTTTTCAGGAAAATAATTTAATTAGCGCCCTTGGGTTGGGCGTGTCTTTTTTAAAACGTGACGCCCCTGAGGGCGCCTTCTTTCTGGGTTGCAGGGTTTATACCCCGAGGGCTATGGAAATGGCATAAAAATGAAATTAAAATGAAAACAAAATGGAAATTGGGTTGAGGGCCTACCTTCTTGTGTTTGGGTTCTTGTGACTGAGGCCGTGGCTGCCTAGGCCGCCAGAGCTGGCCGGTACAGGGAGGAGCCGCCGCCGTGGGCGGTGGCTCATCGCCATCTTCTTCTTCTTCTTCACCGTCCTCGCCTTCTTCTCCCTCTTCATTTTCTCCCTCTTCTTCGGCATCATCTTCATTTCCTTCGTTGGCCTCTTGGCCTCCTTCAGCTTCGTCACCGGCCGCCACCGCCGCTGCGTCTTCATCCGCCTCCGCGGGAGGGGCTTCCTCCTCGCCGTGGGCGTCATCGCCCAGGTCAACGACCTCGGGGGCGGCCACCTGTTGGCGTTTCAAACCTCCTCCGGCCATGGCTAGGGCAAGGGTTAGAAGGGAGAGAGATAGAGAGAGAATGAGAAATGGGAGGGTTTCGGTTAGGGTTGCAGAGGAAGAGAGAAAGAGGGGAAATGGACGGAGGAAGAAGAAGGAAGGAGGGAAAGTTAAGTCGAACGGTCAAAAAGAATTAACGACTTAAGGAAGGCCGCGTCTTGTGGAATCAACGACGGACATCAAGGCATTTCTTAATAATTGACGACATTTCTTAAGGCGTTATTTTTGTTTGCATGGGGAATGATAACCGTCGTCAGACGCATTTAATGGCAATTGATTGATTTGACGGGAATAATCATTACTGTTTATGATTAACGTCTGAGCTCGAGGCGTTATTTATATGAAACGTGGCTGTCCTGAAGGCGTTACTTTTGGAATCTCAACGAATATATTTTGGAATATGAATCGAATTAACGCCTTGCCCTAGGACGTTTTTCAGTTAACGACATTGGCGAAGGCGTCAGTTATGAGCGATCAATCATGGAAGCGACATTGTTGAGGCGTCCGTTTATGAATTCACGACATTGCTTGAGGCGTTATTTGCAACAGAACACAGAACGTTGGAAAAGTTAGTCAGAAACACAGTAATATGGCTCAATAAAGGAAATATCATTGATTTATTGGAAGGAAAAGATTGCAATGCTTAATGAGTCATTTTGGGCCTCATTTTTCTTAGGGCTATTACATAAGACTTCCATTCATCTTTGTCTTCTTCAAGCTTTCTACAGGTTGATGAGCCTTGTTGATTTTCCACATAGCATGAATAGTTGTGCATTCTTCTCCATCTTCATTGCTGCCAACGTCCCGTCTCTTGATAGGAGGGAGGTGTGAGGGGTCCTCGAATACTCGCCGTGGAAGTCCGAGTTGAAGGAGGCATCGATATGAATTGTACAAGACGAATTCCGAAGCGCCTATAAGTCGAAGGTCCGTCCTGGGAGAAAATCTTGCACGGAGCTCTTGAGTCTTGAGTATTCCCGGGGCGCAAGTGAAGAGGTTCTTTGGCATTACTTTGAGGTGCTCTCTCCATTCCGCTCTCTTCTTGATTTGAGGAATCCGGTTCGTCACTCTATTGCTTATCCCAAGTGAACCGGTCATATAAGAGAGTGGGCTTTTTGAGAAGATTCTCGAGGATTGTTGGGCTTCATCACATGGATCGAACTTGAAGTGGAGATCTACCCAACTAGAGAGTGCTAGCATGCATCCGTAGATGGGCCTTCCCATCGCCGCCGAGGTAAGCCCGCTATAGAGATAGGCTAGAATAGCCGGTCCCACTCTATCTCCTTCCCATAGGCTCACTACGGCGCTTAATTGTACCTCCTCTAGAAAGTCCTCCGTGGTTGGGAATAGGAGTGCTCCTGCCAAGCACACCACGAAGGCCTTTGCTACCCGCTCTATCTCTTCATCTTCTTTGGCTTGATCTGCTCTCTTGTACACCCATGAGGCGAGCTTAGAAGGTTGATTCCTTTAGTGGCTTTGATCTGATTCACTAGGTTGGGGCTAGATATCAAGCTGGTTAATAGTTCGTGAGAGGAGATTGGCTTTGGCATGATGGCCATCTTTTCCTCCTCCCCTTGCTTCATTCTCTTTAAACCCAATATCATCTCTAATTCTTCCAATAAAATCGTGGTTTCGAAGGTTGAGAAAAGAAGGTATGGGTGGAAGGGTGCCATATTTCAACTAGAGCTCCTATGGCAGCCCAATCAAGGTGAACTTGGTCATAGTGTTTGGCATGAGTAATTAAGCCTAAAAGATGCCATCTTGTTAAATAGACTCTCATGTCTGAAGAAAATTTGGAGAGTATAAGAGGCAGCCACTTAATTTTTGTAAATCTCCTTGCTCCTGGGACATTTGGGTAGTCCTGCATAAGAAAGAAAGGAAGAACAATGTAGAGAAAGAAGAATGAATATGCATACAGAAGAGAATACAATGTTTCAGTAAAGACAAGAGAAGACAAGAACAGAAGGATTTTCTCTCTACCGGGTTCATGGAAATTCTACTGCTAATATGCCCGTTAATATCGGTTAACCTGGGAGTGGAGGACTTGGACCTCTTAATCGCCCTCTCCATCTTCGATTTGCAGGAAGAAGTTCTGACGATTGCGATGCCTGCAGAAGACCAGACAGAAGAACAGGCAGCGGAAAAGAGCTCGAAGGATTGCTTTGATTGATTGGAATTACCTTCCCTTTATAGAAGTTCGGGAAGTCTCGAGGCCGTTCGGAGTTAGAAGTTGATTGCTATTAGGACTGGGTTTAGCTTTCGAGTCAGAAACGGAAGTTTGTGCCTAATTAACGCCTTCTGTTAGGGCGTCAATTGTTGAATTGACGACCTTTCAGAGGTCGTGTTTTGTGTAACGCCCTTTAGTAGGTCGTTTCCTTTGTGAACTCTCGATGCATTTAACGCCTCAGTAAAGGTCGTGTTTCATCAATAACCTTTCATACTAAGGTGCCTTTCATGTTTTGACGACGTTCAGTCCAGGCGTGAATTTGTGAGCTTATGAATTTGCTTCCCTACATGCTCTGATGAACTTAAGTGCTATTATTTCGTTGGAATTATTTTATTTAGCACTTATGATCATGTTATACTTTGAATTGAAGATTATTGATATTGAAATTTTGAGAGACTAATGAACTCTTGAGTGCAGAAGATTGCAGGTTTCGAGATGTCCGGATCACTGTGGAGGTAACATCTTGTTGTAAGCATTATTACTATATGATATTCTACACTATTATAGCATATCAAGGACCTTGTGGTTCTGATGAACCTGGAATTTGAGTTCCCCTTCATCAAAAAAGGTGATAGTTCCAGGAGAGTCTTGATCACACGGATAGGCCGTTGAGTCGTTAAGGTCTGGGACGATGGTTCCACTTTCTGAGTTGATGCGTGGACAAACGGGCTTCGGCTTAGTGTCAGCTTAGAGATCTGGATTCTTGACCAAATCTAGATGGCTTAGCAATATTATCCTTGATTATTTTCTATCTTTTAGTTTGTCTTATATTTTCTTTTAGCCCAGCATGCATCATGTAGGACTTTGAGCTTCATGCTGAAAATCTTCATATTATGGTAGTAATGAAGGTCACTCGCTCTTGATTGAGTTGACATGAGATATTCCATTCCAAATTGAGTACTTTATTCTCTTTGAAGCCGCTTAGGCTGATTACTTGAAAATGTCCCTTTGATGGGTCTTCCATCTCAATTCCCTTTATTTTTTCTGCAAATCCACCTTGGTTGTAGCACGTCCACGTTGGCTGGTAACCGCTCTCCAATGGTGTCTCCTTATCGTGCCATGCGCACATTTTTACTTGCTTAGTTTAATCTCCTTTATCCAGCAAATCGATACTTCCTTGGAATCACTCGGAGTTGTTTCACTTTGAATCTTGGAAAGATTTCCAATGCTTAGTGTCTGAGGCGTGTCACATCACACCTTGGCATCTACTTATCAGTTCGCTCCACTTCATTCCGTTTGTTGCACTTTCACTCCATTTCGTCTCACTCCCTTGCAAAGCAGACGCCAAGGCGGGGCAGCTGTAGACACGCCAAAATTGACGCTATGTTGATCAAATCTCATGTCACTATGATGACACCCCAAAGTGAACTTCAATATATTCATAATATGAAGTTTTTCTATTTTTTGTGTGGTTTTGATTTGTTCTTGCATTTTTGTGATTCGCGACCTGAGAGGGGCGTGTTTTAAATAGCGACCTTATCTAGGGCGTGTTCAAAGAAAGGACGACCAAATGTCAGGGCGTCAATTCCTGGTATTATCCGTTTCAAAATAAATTCAAATTATTGATTAACGTCCTTCCTCAGGGCGTGTTTTCAAGTAACGCCTTCATCTCAGGCGTTTTCTCATAATTTTCAAATAAGTAAGTTTTATTGCCAAAATTAAATCCAAGAAGTGACGCCCTTGATTGTGGTCGTGTTTTGAGTAGCGTCTTGATGTAGGTCGTCAATTTGTGATTTGACGCCCTTCTGAAGGTCGTGTGTTATCCTTCAGTGTCGTGTTTGAGTATGCCTTTCCTGAGTAGTTCCCTGCCTCCAATGGTCTCCTTGCTCGAATTGGAGTTAGAGTCCTGCCTTCTTTGATCATTGCCTATCCTTATCTTCCCAAATTTGAGCTTATCTTCGATTGAAATCCTATAAAAGGATGCTCTGGTCGATCTAGACAGGGGTTGACGGGTCAGAGAGTTCACAGGTTAGACAGAGTTAGAGAGGTTACAGAGTTTACGACGAGGTTACGATCAGAGGTTTACGGGTTACGAGATCAGAGTTACAGAGCTTCATCTTCCTCCTGTGCGATAGTTTAGAAAGGGCTCTGCTTCCTCTGCTTCCTCTACTTCCGGTCAACCGCGTCCACCTTGGTTTCCCTTTACTGTCGTCAGGGACAGCAGGGTTTTTCTTTTATTCTGTTTGTGTTGCTTCGTCTTCATCAATCGTTCATCACGTCCACTGTGTTGTTTTTCTTCTTTTTTACATTAGCTTCATCATCACTGTGTTCTTCTTCTTTTACGTTTGCATTAGCATCATATCTCCTCCTTCCCTATCTCTTTAGGGGTTTTAAAACAAAAATAAGGTGCACATGTTTTGTTCTATATTCATCATCATATTATCTCCTTGGGATTGATACTACGTGCACTTGGCTGGTCCACTTCTTGTTTATTTTGTCTTTCTTACAAGGGTAATCAATAAAGAAAAACCCCCTTCATCGGCCGGCCGATTGAAGGAGGAGGAGGAATTCACAATCCAGCCCGCATTTTCTTTTCCACCAGGTATTCGCGATCTTCTTTGTTTCTTCTTGAGGTAACCCCTCTGGCGATCACCCTCCTTAGTAGCACCACGTGCTTCTTCTTTTCCTATTATATTATCATCTCCCCTTATTTCTATTATGCTTTCTCATATTTAAATTCTTCTTCATGTGTGGATTTATCACGATCTACACAAACCACACAGCGTAAGGGAATTTTTAGGTGGTTCGGCCAGACACCCGTCTGCCAACGTCCACCCCACACTCAACCCGAATGTGGCTTCCACTAGCCAGGTGCTAGACAAGCAGACTCAGTCTGCAACAGACGCTGCCTCACAGCTTGACTTAGGGAACAGCCTCCCCTCTTCCTCTACGCTGGAGGGAACTCACAAATGGCACCAGCCACTTGCAACCGGAGGAATCAACCACCCTTCCTCCAATCCCGGAGGGAAACACGTAGCAGCACCCAGTTGCTGGCAGACCAGAGGCCTAGCCTCTCTTCCTCCTCAGACGGAGGGAACCCACTCGCGGCACCCTGCTGCAAGCAAACCGGAGATCCCACGATCTCCCTTCTCCTGAACAACCAGGAGAAAACAAATGCCCAACTGGGTAAACGGAAGAACAATGATCGAAGTAAAAAGAAGGAATACAAATCAAACTTAACCGGATATGGAATGAAATGCAAGAACCAGACTGGCTCTGGATTTGATCCAAGATACCAGATCTTCTCTGCTGCTCAATCTCTCACAGGCTCTCTCTATTTCTTCTTCTCTGAACTTTTCTTCTTCTTCCTTCTTCTTCCTCACTCTGCTGCTTCTCTTCTCTTCTTTTGCTTACACTCTCATATTTCTTCGCTGGAGAGCTTCCTCTTCTTCTGTGGAGAGTTAACCCTTTTCGAGAGGATGATGGGGTGCTTTTATATCAGAAACAGAGCCTCCGAAGGTTGAGTAGAAAATGCCCTAGTGACTACTGATTGGTCCACTTGGCAGGGTAGCACCCCTTATCTAACACGTGTCAGCATCCTACCCCTTTTTCCCATCGGATCACATGCCCCCTCGAATGGTTGGAGGCATCCTCAGACTTGAACGAAAGTTCCTTCCTCGTGGCAGGGTAGCAGTCAGTGGCTTACACGTGTCTGGCTCGTAGGGTTCCTGCCAATCAAAACATTCTTACATTCAGTGCAATATTTGAGAGATAAAAGGCTTGCACGGGTTTTGCACATATTTGAATAGAAGGTGCATGAGGTACAGGCCAGTGCGTCAACACATCCAACGGAAGCGTCGACGTAGTCACATATGTGCACGGACAACAAATTTGGCCAAACATGCAAGAGGTTAGAACAGTACTGGCCTAATCAGCATGCAGCAAGCAATATAAACGACACATGAACTATGTTTGCCTGAAACAGACACTAACTGGAGAGCAGTGAGGCAAGAGCGCACCAATCCATTTCTGCACAAGGCAGGGCAGATTAATACTGCAGAATCACACCAATGCGTTAACGCAGATCCTGTAGCGTTAACGCAGTGGATGGACAGACAGAGGATGACAGCTCAGAAAACACTCCATGGCGTTAACCCATTCTACCACTGCGTCAACCCACTGCAGTGGCTCATAAATGAGTGAATCCTAATATTCCCAGGTCATTCAACTAGGCAAATTCCAAGCACAGTTAATGACCCGATATTGAAGTAATCATTCGAGCATAGACAACCAGAATAACCACGAGTTCCTTTAAATTATGAGCAATGCAATGTATATAACCAAATAAGCAGAAAAAAATAGGATCCCATTTTACCACTGCGTCAACGTAGTACATAACTGCGTCAACGCTGTGCAACCAATTCATGAAGGATGCGTCAACGTAGTGGCTTGCTGCGTCAACACAGTGCAACCATTTCATGAAGGCAGTAAGCAGAATTCATGCTAACAATGTGCAGAGATGAGCAAGACTTACTAAGCAGGAAATCATGAAGTCAAGCAGCCGTGCAATACTCACTCACTCAAAGCAGCCAAGCAAGCAGTTCATTCAAATAGTATTACAATCAATGCAGTTGAGACAAAGGGCACATCACAATGTCACAGTGTAATGTCACATTGTTACTTAAATTCATCATTGTTAATGTCTGCTATCATCAAAATCACACAGGGGCACAACAAAATTCCGTCCCAAATTTGGGAAGGAATATTTTCCCTCCCAAATTCCATGCCAAATTCGTGTGTAGTTCCATATTTGGGACGGAATTTCAGACGGAAAATATTCCGTCCCAAATTTGGGACGGAAATTCCGTCCCAAATCCCGCTTTTTCTTGTAGTGTCATATGCCTCCCATTAGGAGGGGAGAACTGGACTGCGCCCTTGTGATCAACAAGGACGTAAGCGCCTCCTTCGTAGACCCGATTGACAATATACGGCCCCACCCAATTTTCAGTCAATTTTCCCTTGGGGTTGGCTGCCATCACTTCTCTTCTCTTGACCATAACAAGGTCACCTTTCTTGAATTCTCGCTCTTTGACCAGCTTGTCAAAAGCACGGGCAATGCGAGCTTGGTATAGCTGAATATTTTGTTGTCCTCGGAGCCGCTTTCCTTCCAAATCGGCATGCTCCTCCAATCTTCTTTCCACGTTGGTTTGTTCATTTCCGACTAGACCATGCTGAATGGCGACCCGCAGTGATGGGATTTCCAATTCAATTGGTACCACCGCTTCTGACCCGTACACGAGGGAGAATGGTGAGCAACCAGTTGCGGTCTTATAAACTATACGATAAGCCCAAAGTACTTTGTACATCCTTTCTTCCCAATCTCTGTTACTGGAGTTAACGATTTTCGCCAGCAAGGTGCACAGTGTTTTATTGAAAGCTTCTACAAGTCCATTAGCTTGAGGGTTGTAGGGAGACGAAGTCCTCCAATCAATTTTATATTTATCAGCCAACCGGTATACCTTCTGGTTCCTGAAATGGCTGCCATTGTCAGAAATGATTCGACTGGGAACCCAAAACCGGAATATTATATTCTGGCGGAAGAACCTGGCGACCAGCTCCCCCGTTACTTCTCTTAATGCCACCGCTTCTGCCCATCTGGAGAAGTAGTCTGTGGCCGCCAAGATGTACTTGCATCGAGAGGAGGAGGATGACAGAGGACCCACCACATCTGTGCCCCATTGAGTGAACGACCAACTTGGGATGGCGGGGTGTAGTGGTGTCGGAGGCCTCCTCGAGACATTAGCATGCTCCTGGCATTTTTGACAAGTCTTGGCAAACTCGCATCAGTCATTAAACATTGTGGGTCAGTAGTAGCCCAATTTCTTTATTTCGATTTTCATTTTTGGACCGGCCTGATGTGCTCCAGCTGACCCGGCATGCACCTCATGCATGACTTGCAGGGCTTCCTTGGTGGACAAGTAATGCATCAAGACTTTATTTCTGGCATCCGCCGTTATTCGAAACAAAGTCCCATTTCTCATTTCGTAAGAATCTTTGATTCTTATTAACTTCATTCTCTGTTCTTTTTCTTTCGGCAACTGTTGGCGTTGAAACCATGGTAGCAGATGCTCCCGCCAATCAGGTTGTCAGGCTTCTTCTACAGCCATAACGTCATTTTCTTCTCCCGTACTTGGGATATCCATCATACTCGGTACTTGCCGCCTATTGATGACGGTTATATTCAGGCTCTCATCCGGCGGGACTGCCAGGGAACTAGCCAACTTTGCGAGGGCGTCTGCCTGAGCATTCTGTCCTCGGTTGATGTGCTTTATCTGGATGAAATAAAATTTCGCCATCAGGCATAGCGCCAGCTAGTTATAGGGGAGGAGTTCCGGCTTTCGGACATCAAACTCTCCTTCGACTTGTTTAACAATTAACATGGAATCCCCATAGACTTCCAGCATTTGAATTCCCATGGATAGGGTGATTTGCAAGTCGATAATCAAAGCCTCATATTCTGCCTCATTGTTTGTGCAAAGCTTGTTGATTGAACAGGAGGTGTGCACGACCTCCCCCTCTGGAGATTTAAGGACTACGCCTGCACTGGCTCTAACTCTGCTGGGCCCGCTAGCCATAGTTTCAATTCTGGAGGTGCCGTCGAATTACAGCTGCCACAATGTGAACTGCACCTGGTTTGCTTCTAGTGTTTCATCTTCATGCAGCTCTGCTTGCAACAGAGAATCTTCAGGTATTGGCTGTGCAGCAAAGAAATCTGCAATGACTTGTCCCTTGATGGCTTTCTGCGGCACATAAGAGATATCGAACTCCATAAGTATGACCGCCCATTTTCCCAAATGGCCCTTCAGTGCTGGCTGAGATAATATATACTTCAATGGATCTGCCCTGGAGACCAACTTAATTTCATGCGACAACATATTGTGTCGAAGCTTCTTAACCGCGAAGACCAGCGCCAGGCAATTCTTCTCAATGTAAGAATATTTTTCTTTGGTCCTCACCAATCTTCTGCTGAGATAGTAGAGGGCCTGCTCCTTTCCTTCATCGTTATTTTGGGCCCACATCGCCCCCAGAGAATAATGCGTGGCTGCTATGTACAAGATCAGCGGCCGCCCTTTTACTGGCACGCCGAGCACAGGTGGGGTCTTGAGATATTCCTTCAGCTTTTCAAATGTCGCCTGACATTCTTCATCCCAATAAAACGGGACATCCTTCATCATCAATTTATGAAAAGGGTGACATCTTCCGGACAGATTCGATATGAATTATCGGATATAGGCCAGCCGACCTTGGAGAGACCGTAGCTCGGAGAGGTTCCTTGGTGGAGGCAACTCCTGAATGGCTTTAATCTTTACGGGGTCTATTTCAATTCCTCGATGCCTTAAAATAAAACCTAGAAATCTGCCGCTGGAGACCCCGAAGGCGCATTTCAACGGGTTCATCTTTAGCTCGTGCTGCCTGAGCCGTTGGAATATTATTCGGAGAACTTGCAAGTGCACCTCCCTCCTTCTGGTCTTAACCACCAAGTCATCAATGTAGCATTCGACTTTATGGTAAAGCAATTCATCAAAAATTCTGGTCATCGCCCATTAGTAGGTTGCGCCAACATTCTTCAGCCCGAAAGGCATCCTTTTATAATGGTAGATACCCTTGGGGGTACGGAAAGTAGTATGAACGCGATCATGCTCCGTGATCCATATCTGATTGTAGCCGGATGAACAATCCATAAAGGAAAGGGCCTCATGGCCAGTTGTAGCATCTATCATGACTTCTATTATCGGCACCGGGAAGTCATCTTTTAGGCAAGCTTTATTTAGATCGTGGAAATCCACACATATCCGGATCTGACAATTCTTCTTTTTGACGGGAACTATGTTGGCCAGCCATGTAATGTATTGATCTTCTTTGACGAAGCCCACCTCAAAAAGCTTGTCAACTTTTTTGCATATTTGAGTGATGAGCTCCGGCCTCATGTGCCGCGGTGACTATTTAACGTACCGGCTCCACGTCGGGGTTAATCGCCAGTTCATGTTGGGCGACTGCGGGGCTAAGCCCGGGCATTTCTTTATAACTCTAGGTGAAACATTCCAGAATTCTTGCAGCAATTGGACATATAGCTCTCGCTCAACTAAGGAAAGCTGAGCGCTAAGGAAGATAGGTCTGGGGTCATCTTCACTCCCCAGGTTAACTTCTAGTAGTTCATCAACTGTGGCCTGCCCACCGTCCTCAATTTTCGGAGGTGCGGGTTGAAGGTCAATGAAATCTAGAACATCATTACTATCGTCGAGTTCAAGGACTTCGGCGGTATTATCATTTTGCCCTCCGACCCCCTTGGGGCTTTGTAGTTTAGGGGACAGCCAGAGCATAGATTGTTCTGGTAGCGGGTCCCCCTTCATAGGATTCATCATCTGCTTTGGCAGGAGTCGACTCTTTCATAGCCGAATTAGGAAAACGGCTCTCTAGCTCCGCCGGGAGTGGGGACTGCCCGGTTTCCCCTTCAGCTTGTGCCGCTACATCTTTATGAGAGGCATCTTGTTTCTGCTTGGTCCCGTCCTTATTGACAAAGATTGTTCGACATATTGCAGCGGCCCCTGCATCGGCCGACTGAGAATGAGTTGTTGTGATGGTAGTGAAGGGACTGCAGGAGGGGTTGTACACCTCTTATTCAGCATCTTCGGCTTCGCTGTTATTAGCTGTATCGAATTTAGCTTGGAGAGTCATCTCTTCACCGTCGAGTTGATCCCAACATCTGCAGAGGGTGGCAGCCTTCAGATTTTGGTCCTCTTGTTGGAATACCTGAGCTTGTTCTTCTTCCACCGGACTTTCATCATAAGTTGCCCTCGAAGGCACCTCTTCTGTTGATGAGAGGATAGAGATAGTGTCTACCTCATATCGCCCGCTGTAATAGTATTCTTCTAGCGAGAATCCCAGCCCTGGATGCTGGGATACGCGTTTGAGCTGCTTGTCAATGCTGGCAGGATACCATAGCTTTTGGGAGGCCCCAGTTATCTTTTGAGATTGGCCAGTAGGGATGTGCTGTTTTATGAACATTCTTGCCATCTTGTCCGAGGTAAAAGACAACCTCGGAACATGCACTACAGCGCTCTCCAAGTCTTTAGGGAGGCAACAATCGGTATCTTCTCGCGTCGCTTGTTCTTCCACAACATAGAACAAGCTGGTCGGGCCTTCATCATGGGCCCCTTCCAAAGTTCTGAGAGGTCTGACCGTGGAATGGTCAAGACCGACTATCGGCTTGAAGAGACCCTCCGGCACCTTGATATGATCATGTCGATCTTCCATTTTGAGTTCATTTACCTGTGGGTAAATAGCAGGAGGCGCTGCCCTACCTACATTTCCTGTGGTGGTGATATGGGATACCCCTCGGTGGTTTACATAGCCAGGTGGCGGTGGCGGGAACCAATCATCCCCGGAAGCTTTCTTTACTGCCTTCACTGAGGCCTTTGCCTTAGGAATTTTCTGCGGGTGCTCTATGTAGAACGGTGCATCCAACATGTGACATTCGAATACTTCAAATGGGTGGAGGTCGGCAAATATCCTTTCCTCCTTTCCTTCATGGTTGTATTTGATACATTGGTGGAGAGTTGAAGGTACCACCAAATTTTCATGTAGCCAAGGGCGGCCAAGCAGCGCCTTGTACGTGGTATTTGAATTTATTACATGGAACTGGACTTTCATAGTGAAATATGCCATGGCAAGAGTGAATTCCGCCACACCGAACGAGACTTCAGACTTCTGATTGAAGCCCGTAATGCGCATATCCTCGACCTTGTCCAGGAAAACATTAAAGTAATATTTTTGAAATATCTTATAGGGGAGTATGTTGACAGCTGCCCCCGGGTCTACCAGAATCCAGCTCAACGGATGGCCATTCAATTGCCCACTTATGTATAGGGGTCTGTTATGATCAACAGTTGGCAACAACATGTCCTCCTCAGTGAATGTAATATTTGTCGAAGATAATGTCTCGGCCAAACAGTTCTCGTATTGGGCAGGCGTCTGCAGAGCAGTGACAATCGCCTGTCGGGTTTCTTCGCTTAGGGAGAGGATTTCCCAAATAGTAAATCGAGTAGGAAGCTTCTTTAATAGTTTCATGATTCTACTGCCCGCTCAGACATTTGACAGTTTCATCTCTTCTGCCCATTTTGGTCTAGAGGAGCCTTGCACAGTGGCCCCTGATGGGCCTGCTTCATCAGCCTCCGGTTTTGAGTCTTTTTGTGGCTTAGCAGCTTCACCTAGCTATTTGTTGGCATTTGTCTCCGCCTTGGCTTTATCTCCCTTTGTCTGGTTCGACAACTGCTGAGGCTGTGGGGGTATGCTCTCAGCTGCGGGGCTGGCTTCACGGCAGGGCTGCTTGCCCTGGGACTTGTTGAGAAATTCCAGAAAGGAGGGCTTGCTGCTACTGCCCCTAGCCTAGTTGTATAGCCCTGACGGGGGAGGGATATGGACTCCCCTAACCTCTGGTGTAGGTATCTTGTACGGCTGCTCACCCCTGAAGATGATATTATGATTGGCGGGCGGCGGGTGCCCCCATTTCCAACCTGAGCGGGTCGCGTGTGCTGAGTGAGAGGCTTCCGCCTGATTTGCCTCAGCGGCGAGAGTATAACATATGTCTTCGTTTTCATCCTCATCCCCAGGCAGGGTGAAGAGGGCGGATAGTGTGTTACAGGATAACACTATTTCCTTCTTGGCCTTTCGACCCCTCCTTTTCTTCTTCTTTTTCTTTTCAGTTGGTGCCTGCCCCCAAAACATGCTTTTGTCCTCTTTAGGGACTTCTTTGGGCTCTTCTTGTTGCTGCAGAGAGAGCTGCTCCAATTCCTCCCACAGAACATAATCCTTCACCAGTAGTGGCTGTAATGCGGGCTGTTCATATTCTTCTATCCCGTTTATATAGGCCTGTAGTCGTTAGAGTTCTGGGCCGACCTTTTTAGGCTGGGGCAACAGGCTCGGTTTCTTCCAGTTGCGGACTGGGATTTTGACCCTCACAGGCTGCTCAACCCAGACAAGAGCTGGGGATGGCGGGGTTGGCCGCGGAGTCACACCTCAAATTTGTACCCCTTTAGCTGATTGGGGTAAAGGCTTCTTGTTTCTTGCAGAGACCTACTGCCATCCCTGTTGGTCTTTTAGAGGTGTGAGAAAACACGCCTCATATGTATGCTGCGTACTAGCATAAGCCATTTCTTCAGGTAACGCCTGGTATAAAGATATCATATTAATAGCCGTCCGCTTTAGCTAAACTTCATGTGGTTGCGGGGGATCAACCTTGTACTCCCACATATCTATCTCTCCTTTCCTTATCAGGCCTTCTATGATGTCTTTAAAGACAAAGCGATTTTCAATTTGATGTCCCAGCATTCGGTGGTAAGGACAGAACCTGTGACTGTCTTGTTTCTTCAGGTCTTCCTCCCTTTTTGGCTCAGGTAGAGTAATTATGTCATACTGGGTAACCCAGTCAAACAGCACCTTAGCCTTTTCCTTGGGAAAAGAGTAAGCCTTCTTCATCTTGTCCCTGAGTGAGGGACCATCTTTCTTATCGTTTGCCTTATCTGGCGGAGGCGCAGCGACCTCTTTAGCCTTATCCATTTGCTTCTCAAAGGCCTTAAAATCGATGGTATTAGCTTCTTTAGGTGCCGGGCGTCGCTCGGCTGCCTTTGCTTTTGGTATGAAAGGCCTTAAAATCAATGTGGTAGCTGAATGTTTCGCCAGGAAGGCTTCAATCTCGGCTACTATATTATTAAGATGGTCAAATGACCTAATCTCCATTCCAATCATCATTTCTAGCACATCTCTGCGGAGGTTTTGTTTGCATATCTGTACAACGTCCTCCTGGTGTGGGGGCCGCTTGCATCTCATTCTGAGGTTCCTCCACTTCTTGATATAATCAAGAGCCGTCTCATCCGGCCTTTGATGGGTCGCATAGAGTTCGGCTACAGTAACTTCTCTTTCGGTCACGTTGAACCTTTCTCGAAATTTCTTTTTTGCATATTTGGCCAGTCGCTGATCGACCCGGCCGGTAAACCTGAATACCATTCAAATGCGAGCCCCGTCAGAGAGGACCCAAAAAATTTCAGTAGATATGACTCGTCGGAGGCCAGATCCCCCATGACGGTCGTGTAGTATGCTATGTGTTCCTTGGGGGACCCTTGCCCGTTGAACTTTTCAAACTTTGGTGGCTTGCTGACTCCCAAGGGAAGCCGCTTGGTAGCATGGTGTGGTGGGTAAGGCACCGGTAGGCATCAAAAGCCATGTATTCACCTTCGCCCCACTCAGCCAATTTCATCTCTATCATCTTTTTGACCATAAGTCAGTTTAATGTTGCAGGATCTACTGGCTCAGGGTAGAAGTGGGCCGGCTGTCGGTATGGAGTGTTTAATACAGTCGCCTGTGGGAGCGGGTGCAGCAAAGGTGCCTGATGCAACTATGGCAATATTGGCGGTATCAATGGCTGAGGAGCCCTTTGCGATGGAGCAACTTGGCTATGCTCAACCGACTGAGGCAGAGTGTATAGAGGTGGGAAATCACGGGGGTGAACCCCTCCTTGTGAAGATTCTGCTAGCACTTCCGGCTGCTTGGAAGTGGATGCTTGTTCATTTTTATCTTGCAATTGTTTCTTGAGGAGTTCAATCTCCTGCTGATATTTTTGCAACAACATCAACAAGGACGGGTCCAGAGTCGCCGTGCTTGAAGTGCCCTCCATTGCTTCTCCCGAAGCTCCCTCAGGCGAGGCATTCAACAAGACTTTGTCTTCCTCGATGGTCACCATATTAACAGCCAAGGTGGCAGTTACTTCGGGAACCTCCCGATTTTCTTTAATCAGCTGTAGCTTTTCTCTAGCAGCTGTGGCCATCCTGGTATCTGCCCCGGGCTGATTAGCTAGACGAGCTAGCTCTTGCGGTTCATCTGGCAAACCGTCACATCTTCTGGCCACTCCGGCCATATTGCAAGTAGCAATATTCAAGTTCCTCCTACATCTGGAGACACTTCTCTTCACCCGGCTTGGGTAGGCCAGTCTTTCAATGACCGACATTCTCCTCATCCTTCCTCCTTGCTGTGGTGGGGTTTCTATAGCATCACAATCTTGCTGGAACTGATCTTAATGTCCATTATCATCCACGGACGAGGCCTGACTATTTTCTTCTCCCCCGATCTCCATCGGTGAGTATTCTTCTTCTTCAGCCATAGCTGCTTGGAGCAGGCGCTGCTGGCCTAGTGAGGGGTTGCCTAAGCCCCTGAAATACCCTCTGACCATATCGGTCATTTCTTCTCGATCACGCCCTCCACGGAGGACAGGAGATAATGTGTGGCCTCACACCTGAGGCAGATTTGCCAGTCAGGCTATCTCCGATGGCTGATGGAACCTTCCCTTCACAATTGGGATATTAGCCTACCTGGCGCAGGCATGGAAAACTTCATGGTGTGGAAGCTCCATGACCACGTACTCCTCTTCTTCTGGGGCCGCACCCCTCTCATTTCTCTTCTTCCTGATCTCACTCGACCTGGGCTCGCAGGGACGGATGGGCGTACCTTCCTTCCCGGGTTGAACCCTTTTGGGGACCCATACTTGTTTAAATTTCTTTCGCTGTGTGACGAGCTCTCTTTGGCCTTGGCAACTTTCTTCTCCTTTCTCTGCCCTTCTTCCAGACAAGGCCTGAAAGGAATTATGAACAAGCACAACAGGGACTACCCGGTCAGGGATGGCTTGGGCATCACGTCCGTTAAGGAAGAGGCGGACACCTCCAATGAGAATAGACTTCCCGGACGCTGAGAGGCGCCCAGTGACAATAGTTGTAGTTTTCCTCTGGATGCTCCTCTGCTGACGGCCGCCGGGTCTTCTATTTCAGATGGGGCGAGCCCCGTTGGTGGCATGATGCACCATGCAGCTAACCACCCTCGTCGGCTCCTTCGATAGGTTTGCACAGCGTGGGGCCTCAGGGACTCTTATTTCTTCAGCCTTCTTGATCTCCGTCGGCTCGGGAGATTTGACTCCCAATAGTTCAATAAAGGCCAACCCCAAGAAGTTGGGGAAGCCGACAACGGGCGGGAAGGACCCAAACACTGTGGGCACCGCCAGGTACCCATGGTTGGCGTGGCTGTCAATAACACCTGGACCGAACATGAGGGCAGCTAATCCGATCTTCATTATTGCTCTCCTGTAATCAAAGAAATAGGCAAACGATCAGTATTCTTGGGGGAAGCCCCAAGTGGCTTCTTTTATTGGCAAAGAGATGAAGGGAGACTCGGTCCCACCGGACGTGCCACTTTGGTGACACATTTTATTTAAATGCATAGGCGAAGTGATAAATTATTGTGCGCTCGTTCTGACGTGGTCAGACGAATGTAAGATTCAGGTCGGGACCGGATGTCCGCTATACCGTAGAGGCTATAGCATTAATTACATCCTCTAAGGAGGAAAACCCTTGATTAATTGTCAAGATAAGCGTCACTCGGGGTCGAATAATAACGATGTATGAAAAGTGAAATAAACACGAAGCTACGTGGGATTGTATGCCTCCTTTTATTCATGTAAGAGGAATTAAGATTTATTACGTCTGAACTTCGGTACGAGGCGGAGAATTTAAGTTCGGAGACCATCATCGCGCATAGCGACACTTTTAGTCGGGCGGGACCCGGCCTTCTGTTGAGTGTCATTTTATATACCGAAGTTTGGTCATACATGCAAGTAGGCACTATATTCATGACATGGGTGATTAGAAATATTTATGTACCAAATGCATGCAGCATATGTGGCATTGGCATGTTTATATGGATATCTATATATTTATACGTGTATATGCGAGGTTTATATGTGGCATTGGCATGTTTATATGTGGCATATGGCATGACATGCAGCTTGCGATCATCCCTATGCGAGGGAAACGCTGGACCGTGCGTGGTTGAGAAACCGGCAGTGAGTCTCGGGTATCGACTTTTCTGCGTGTACTCGGATTGAGTCATGGGACGGGTCACTCACTCACTCTCGCAGCGGTGAATAAAGCATATATCGGGCTAAGAACCTATCACTCGCAGCGGCATATACGACTAAATATGAAATAAGTAAGATGCGATAAAGAGTGAGGCGAGTTTACCTCCATGCTCCGGGCATGGGGAAGACTTCCCGGCCAAGTACGGTAACTCTTGGTACAACGGTTGAAATTTAATTACAACAGTAAAATTTATGGCCCACTCCACACAGGGAGGTAAAGGGAAACAAGTGGGTCCGAGAGGACCGTTCTTGGGTTGACGGGCAGCAAGTGGGAGGGGCTCTCGGGGCGGAACCGGGCTGCTGGTCCGACTCGGTACTGCGCCAACTCGGTGCTGCACCGACTCGGTTCTGAGTTACAGGACAGCAAGGAATGGCCTCCAAAGGGACGTCGCCCTCCTAAGATCTTCTGAAGGCGGCACTTGGATGGGACGATGGCGGGGTGTCCCTGGTCGACTCCCTGAAGTGGCGGTTCCTGAAATTGAGCTTTGATATTTTATTGGGAATTATTTCCCAACACTTTTCTTTCTGGCCTGACTCGTATCTGCTCTGCGCGCCTCCATGATATGAATTTCTGCGGCCAGATCCGATGTCGGATCGATGCACAAGAGGTACCGATGGATAGATGACTCAAAGATCTACAACATATATTTTTGACAGATCCATCAAGTGAATGGATTGAAAATGAAAATGACTGCAACACTGTTTTTTTTTCTGACCCGGACTGACAGACACATAGGATAGACTGAGTTTTCCCTAAAACTAAATTTTAACTGAAGAGAAAATGAAATATCTAGACTCCATAAAAATTATCGTGGAAGGGGTTGTACGTGAGGAACACTTGGTAATTGTTGTGGATTTTCTGGAGAGAGATAAGAGGGTGGGAAAAATACCACAACAGGACACTGTCCCGCAGATCTATAAAATGGCAGATTACTTAAGGGAAGAACAAAAATACGGAAAAAATACCAAATAACGGCCAAATGGCACGAAATTTGAACTGGAGATTAGGGGTGACAGGGAGAACGAACCCTTAAAGTTGGGGGTTGATCAGACAACAAGAGAAAAAAAATAAAATTACAGGATTGAGGTTCTGTCCTGATTTGGATAGAACTCCGGCGAGTGGCGGTGGCGGCGTGATGGCGGCTCGATGGTGGTGGCGGCGGCGGCGCTGAGCTTCACACTCAGGAAGGGGGAGGGGGAGGAGGTTTCACACCTCAGAAATTCACAGCTTTCACAGTAGCTAGGGGTTGGGAGAGAGAGAGGGGTGCCCTTGGGCTCTTGGAGGCAAATTCTAATTTTCTTCTCATTAATTCTAGTAAAATGGGAATTACATTGTATTTATATGAAATATAAAATGACCTAAACTAACCTCAGATCTAGGTTAGGGGAGGGGCACTTAGGGGATATAACATATTTAATTCCCCATGTTGTTTGGAACAAAATACAAAAACATTAAGAGGGGGGGGGGGCTTTGAAAAATGGGGATGGCATCTTGGACATTTTAAGCCCATTGTCCCCTTTGAATGGTCAAGCTTCTAGAACCCCACCTTGGACCTTTGACTGGCCCTACATGGGCCCTAAGGCTTAGGTGGACCAATAGGGAAGGAGATGGGGGCCCCTTGCTGGTCCTACTGGACTTTTACATAAAAACCCAAAGATCCTTAAGGAATGACAAATTGACTTATAATGCCTTACAATTGCATACATATTTTTCCAAGGATATAAATGTAAATAAAAGGACTCAAATGTAAAATAAAAAGTTAGTGATCTTGCTCTGATGTCCCCATCAGTCCAGCACCGTGATAACCGGTCAGTTCAATGGGATAATTGGATAATTTGATATTTTATTTATTTACCACCGACATCAGTGGACGGTCTAGCAGTGGACCGTGTACATGACTGGGCGGCCTATCGAGCGACCGCGCATGCTCGAGATATGTGGATTATTTGGATTTTCTCTCTCCATCCGTGGCTAAACCCCTAACTTCTTCCACCCATTTCTCCGCGGTTTCTTAACCAAATGGGGTGCCGTTTGATATGGGCGGGAGATTAGAGTATTATCTACGGATTTTATTTAGTAATCTCATATTAATATCCACTGAAAAACCCAATTTCAAGTTGGACTTTTAGGGATCTATAAATAGAACCTCTAGTCCAAGCTTGAAAAGGGGGGGAGATCCAACGTCGACGTCGAACCTCTGCCGAATTCTTGAGCGAGGTGTAGCTAGGGTGGGAGACTTTCTACACCCTTTTAAGCCTCCGGTTCAAGGGAGTAGTCTTTCTTTGTGTTTGGTCTAGGCTTTTAGTCATTACTTCTTCCATTGCACGATCATCTTCTCCACTTTCTTCCCACATTTTTCACTATTTCATACCATTTTCACACCTTCCTATCTTTTCCACGCCCTATAGGAGTTTAAAAACCACCCCAGGTATCGCCCATTCCACACTATTATCTTGATTTTCCATCCTTTTCTATAGTTGCTACACATTCCAGGGCTACTTTGGGTGTTATTCTCTCATCTTCTACGTTGTTTTGTAGGTCAGCATCAGCACAGCACGAGGCCCATCCGCTCTAGTCGGCAGGAAGGGGTGGAGGATCAAGTCCTACAATCTTGAAGTTTGGCAGCGTCACACAGTCGTCATCCGTCCGTCTGTAAGGATACACGGCCCAGATTGGACCATGCAAAGCCTTCCTGCGGCCGTCTTCGAATCGTTTGGGGCCAGACCAGTCTTCGTCCTGCTTCCTTTTTCAACGCTATAAGCGGTCTATCGAGCGGCCATTCCATCCACTGAGCGGTTCTTCCTAGACCGTGTCCGACTGTCGACGATGTACTTCAGGCGAGTGTCTTCTCCCTTTTCCAAGGTGCGTAGTACTCCTCGGTACTCCGTGTCTTGGTGGCAATCACGATCACACACACCTCTCCACCCTTTCTTGCCTTCATTTTGATTGTCTTTTCATCTTGACCAAGAAAGGTAAAAGAGAAAGAAGGAAATAAAGGGGGGGGGGACATGTCAACACTCACCAGAGAAGAGGGCAATATTATGAAGCCGGTCTACTATGTGAGCCAAGCACTAAAAGGGCCAGAATTTTGCTACTCGCGGACTGAAAAGTTCACACTGGCCCTAGTCACGGCCGCACGCAAGCTGCGACCATATTTCTTGGCACACCCGATCGCTGTTCTCACCGATCAACCTTTGCGTCAGATTCTCTAGAACCCAGACGCTTCGGGAAGGCTCATCAAGTGGGCCATCGAGTTGGGCGAGTTTGATATTAGCTTTCACCCAAGGTCCGCGATTAAAACCCAAGCCCTCGCCGACTTCGTGGTTGAATGCACGCTGCCCGAGGAGGACTTTCCCGAGCAATCCCTGGGAGCCATAATGGAACTCTATGTTGATGGTTCATCCTCTGTCGCCGATAGCGGGGCGGGGCTAGTTCTGGTGTCACCAGAGGGTGTAGAGTTGCAGTACACCCTCCTCTTCATCTTTCCAACCACAAACAATGTGGCCGAGTATGAAGCACTACTTTCTGGCTTACGGATGGCAAAGCACTTAGGGGCGACCAGCTTATGAGTCTACAGTGATTCCATGCTCATCGCCAATCAAGTTAAAGGAGAATTCCAAGCCCGAGACTCGGCCATGGTTAAATATGAAGTTCCGCGATCAATGACACCCAAGAGGGGGGTGAATTAGGTGTTTACAAATTTTATGAAAACTTTTGACCTTTTTTTTTTGAAATATGTGATAGAATGGTAGTTAAGAGATTCAAAACTATTTGAACACAAATTGGATTTATCAAACTTTGTATGATGAGATATAGAATATGCAAGATATACGTAGATAAATCCGTAACAACAACTAACACATACACTCACTTAGAATGGAGGTAGAAGAAACGGACCAAACTACACAAATCAAACCATAGTGCACAGTGGTTTTTAAGGTGGTTCGGATGCAACGACGGCAATCCTACGTCCACCCCTCACCAAACTCGGTGAGACTTCACTCGGGGATAAATCCCCAAACGGAGACGACGCTCCAACCACACACGCAGGACGACACCTGCCCACACACACGGGGACGCGCCCCAACACACACACACACACACGGAGACGAGGTCTCCAACATGATCCAACAAGCGGATCACCAACACAAACACCCGCTGTCACAAGTGCAGCAATCCACACACACGAGACAGAACGGATCTAAAGACCCACACACACACAAACGCAGATCTAGGAAGATCCACGCACACACACGAATCAAATACGACACACACACATACGACCACGGATCCAACAATGATCCACACACACACAAGTTCTTGCAGTTTATGATGAACACAATTACAACATCCAAAACATAAAGACGATGAGGCTTAGTTTAGAAAACTCCTGATTTGGGTTCCCTTTGAATGCATGATGTGGGGTTGAGAATGGATGAAGTACAATTGCTGCACGGATTACTGTTCACGGCTATAGTACCCTTCTTCTTCACTTGGACAATCTTCCTTTGATCTCTTCTTGAAAACCTTGCTTTCTTCTTGATAGCCTCCCCCTTGATCTCTCTTTATTGGTTGCTTGCTTCTTCACTTCATAGATGCTTGTTGGCTTCAGAAGTACCTTGAATGGGTTGGAGATAGATGAAGAACTTGCTGCATGAGGTACTGTTCACGGAGCTACAGTACCCTCTTCTTCCTCCTTGGACAGCCTCCCCTTGGATCTCTTGGATGGTTAGGGTTATGACTCTAATAGGATTTTTTATAACCCTTGGAAGGTCTATGGACAAGCCCTAGACCAGATCCACAAATTCTGGAGGGTTTAGTGGCTTTGGGATTAAACAATATCAAGAGGAAGGGCTTTCCTCAAAGTGACAAAAAGTCAACAAAGATGGGCAGATCGGGGCTGGCGGTCGACCTGCAGAGGCCAGCGGTCGACCGCTCTGAGAATTCATGTAGCCATTTGGTTGTTGGAAAAATCGGTCGACCGCTAGGGGTCTGGCGGTTGACCGCCAGTTTTACCGGATGTCTTCTTTATATTCTGTGATTTCAGGTCGACCACCAATGGTCCAGAGGTCGACCAAAAATCTCCAAACCTGTAAAATCCAAGTGTTAGCTCAAAGAAACATGTCCATAATTCAAGGGCTTCATGTCCATATCAAATCCATGCATTTTGGGATTGGATTCACTTGGTTTATGCATTTGAAACGTCTAAACTATTTGAGCATTTCTAAATTTTGTTCCGGGGGCTCGGCCCCTGGAAACCCCCGCAAGGGGCGCTGCTCCCTTGACCCCCGCGACCTGACCGCGCAGGTCGATCCGCGGGCGAGGGCGTACGATGGCCAGAAGGGTTTCATGTTTAATGTGCATGAATGATGTGTATTAAGGAGAGGTATATGAGATACACATGGTGAGATCGATGCTAAGACAAGGTAAGAGTCTCACCAATGGTTCTTGATAATAAATGACATATATCACATGTGTTGTATTGTAGAGAAGCAAGGTAATTATCCACGCGTTTGGTTCACCAGGTGACTGCCATGAGTTTGATCCTGCATACAAGACAGTCAGGGTTAATACCATACTTGTTCACATTAAAGAGGTTATGAAATCTCTTGTCTCTTGTAAAATCAACATATGCAAACCAAGCATCAAGACCATGTAACCGTTACCATTTGCCATCTCAACCAAACATAGTTAACACGAACATGTGCAATCAACCATAAGTTTAGTTATCATCACTCAACCACACATTAAGTTTAGTTATCATCAAAATCATGACTCAACAATCATTACAAATATAGCTCAACAAAATATGTCGAGAAGGCCAAAGCAGCGACCCTGGAGTTCTCTCACTTCGAGATAGTGCATATCCCGAGAGAGGAAAACGTCTGAGTAGACACCCTGTCCCGTCTGGTGTCATCAACCACCACCTCCAATTCGAGGGCCGTCTTGATAGAAGAACTGTCATCCCCAAGCATAGAAGAGCCGACGCCCCAAGTGAATGCCATAGACTACGAACCCTCATGGATGGATCCTCTCCTGCACTTCCTCCCACGGTAGTAACTCCCCAATGATCGAGCTGATGCCCGCCGCAAGCGAGCATGATAAGCACACTTCACCGTCGTTAATGCCCGCCTATTCAGGTGCTCGCTTTCAGCCCCACTACTGAAATGCTTGTTCCCCATGGAAGTCAAGTGTCGCGCCCCGATCCGATAGCAACGAAACGTGTCATTGCTCGGAACGTGGTAGTTAAATAGTCGTGTCAATCATAAGATAAGAAATAATTTCATAAATATAATTTTATTTCAAATATAAGTTTATTATAATTTGGACCCAATAAAGAATGACTCAATAAAGAAAAATTACAAGAAACTCTTGACTAGACTTGATAATGAAAGATCTCTTGACTAACTAACTTGACATAGAACACTAGACTAAAAGACATAAGGCGTGTCTAAGTTTGTAGAAGCTCTCTTCACTCTTTCCCTTGCCCATCTTGTTCGGTCTCGTCATCACTATAGTCATTACCTGAAAAATATTAAAAAACACTAGGTGATCGAACGCTCAGTAGGTCTTAATATCTCAAGCTCCAAGCTAACTTTAAGTAATTAACAATTTAACATGCATATGCCGATCATGCGAAATATCATAATCAAGAACTATAATGGCACGAGCTAGAATAATAAAATCATAGATAAATTCATGAACTTTAAGGACAATAGATAGTGCAATGTGCTAGTTTAAGAGCTATAAGGACACTGGACAGACGAGACAATCTCGAGGACTTTCAAGATAAGATTCCAGTAAGGTATTCAAGAGCATTCACGACGGGACAATAACATTTATTTCAATAAGCATTCACTTTCACTAGAGTATAACTATCACTTTGTAGGATTGGCCACATTAATAG
Source organism: Amorphophallus konjac (assembly GCA_022559845.1). Classification (NCBI taxonomy): domain Eukaryota; kingdom Viridiplantae; phylum Streptophyta; class Magnoliopsida; order Alismatales; family Araceae; genus Amorphophallus; species Amorphophallus konjac. The sequence continues at coordinate 157,446,416 of CM040129.1, forward strand.
GAGTTCAATGTTGAGTAACAATCACTTGTGGAATGTCATAGATCAATCTTACTTTTGATTGGTGCAATGCCACACCCGATCACTCATGATACTGGTATACGTTTGGACTTTCTCTCATCCATGGGATCAGATCTAGACCTTGCCACTTTTCTTTCTAGCATTGAGTATCATTTAATTGGACCCATAGCCCCTTTTTGTGTCTAGACCAATTCCACTTCATTTAATGGCCAGAGAATTCCAAGGATCAAACATGTAAGAACATTAAGGTAGATTCACGGAACATAGAGTCAGGACAGAACTTTGTACAAGATAACATGACGATGAATCATATATAAAAACCATGACAATTCAAGAATCTGGATAATTGGCGACCACTCAGTCACCATCAATTACAGAAACGGCGTCCACTGTATGGTCGCTCATTCTTATAAACAGTACATGCACGAAGAATTAGCGACACTTCAAATGGTCGCTCATTCCGAATTAGCATCCAGTCTAAGGTCGCTAAAATAGTAAACTACGCCCCTTGCCTAGTCGCCAATTCCTTTTGGCGTCCAAGTCATGGTCGCAAATTCAAGACAAACACAGACTTCTCAAAAGAGGGCAGAACAGTTCTCTATGAGGGCTGGTTGTCAAGTTTCTTCAGAGTGACATGACAAGACAAGATTTCCAGAGTTTTTAGGGTACAACCAACTCGACTGTTTTGAGGGAATCCAAAACTTAGCGGAGAATTATAGAGGTCCCAATGATGAAAGCACTAGTACGAAGGAAGGAATATCCCGCAGAGGGTCCAATCATCACCGAGAGTTAGTGTGTAATCGATAAAAGTCAAAACATGGACTCTATCTACGGACTGAGATAAGAGTGCCAATAGATCCAACGATATAGGATCAAAACGTGATAAAAATTGAGAGAGAAGAATTGACGTCCATTCAGAAGTCGCTATATCCAGAACTAGCGGCTCTCTAAAGGGTTGCTCAATCTTATATTTAATAGAATATCATGAAAATAATAATTAGCGACACTATGAACGGGCGTTAATTATAGAGTTTTCTACAAATCAATATTACGTAATTATAATTGGCGACCTTGTAAAAGGGCGCTTAATCTTTAAATAGCGTCCATATGTGGAGGCACCAATTCTTATAGTGTATTTGATTTTTAATTTAATCATGATGAACAATAGTCCTTTTCAAATAAAAAAAATTGTTAGAACTAAATTCATGATAATTAAGAGAAAATTACACGGATAACGATTATATATTTATTGTAATTTTTACTAACTTTGATCATAAGGTATTAATTTTCTAAGATTTAAATATGATTTATTGAATTTAAAATGAGTGACTGTCACGTTAATTTAATAGAACAGACTGAGCGCCCGTATACACGGTCGCACATTCTTATGTAAGTTATATATATATATATATATATATATATATATATATATATATATATATATATATATATTGAAAGAATAAGGACAAGAATAGGCTTTAAGAAGAACAAAGGTGAAGGGGGGTAATTAAATAGGGCATGAAGAGAATATGTCATTCTACGAGACTTTTAGAAAAACTTCACAAGAATGAACGGCCAAGCATGTGCCGTCCATTAGTTATGGATGAATAGTGTCACTTTTTATTTAATAAGAATTTTATGAAACAAAATATAGATAATTAAGAGAAAATTTTAAAGATTTTAATCATGAAATATCATAATTTTATTTTATCTGATTTAAAAGATAAAAATCCCTAAAGTTTACACGGTATTTTAACCAATTAAATAGGGCTACTTTTATTCCGACATGATTTTAACAAGACCAAAGGTATGAAAAACATGAGAAAGATCTAAGGATCATGAAAATATGTATTTCATTATTTTTATCAGCATGGCTCAATAGCTATCAAATTTGTAAGATTGTAGCAATTATCAATTAACAAAAAAAATCCACGTTTTAAACAAAAATCATGCGTAACGGTGGTCAACCTGAGAACAGAAGATCATGAAAATTAATTTATTTTGCTTGGAAGAATATCTACCTTTCGTGCTTAACCGATGAAGATGAGAAGAAGAAGAATAGGGGAAGACGACGATGAGTAGTGGCAACTCACACGGTAGCTGCAGCAACAGGAAGAAGAATACTAAAGAAGAAGCAGCACGTAGGAAGAAGTCCTCCAGCCGCAGCCCACGACCTCAAGCTCAGGAACGACAGCAGCAGCACCGTGCTCCCGCCAATCGCAGGGATGCTATATATAATGTTTCGAGGCTCTAAGAGTCCAACGAGAATTAAAATCCTAAGGGGTTTCCATGTTTCCTACTTGAATCTCTTCCCTGCCATATCCACCGCCGCTATCCGTGGTTTAACCTTTAAAGCTTAATCTTCCATGCCCATACACGTCTTCTTACGCGAGAAAGGTTTGGCCCTTAAGAGAAAAATCTATTATTAGTATATTTATATATATATATATAGCCCATTATATGTGTTAGACGCAGCCTCTCAAGGCCTTTAGGTTTCTTAAAGTCCATTAGTTAAAAGTCCATATACAATCTATCCTCCCAACCTCTTTATATATGTGTATATAAGGGGTTTTGAGTTTACGTTACACTTTTTAGGCCTTATAAAAAGCCCATTGGTCCATTAATCGTGGGGGTTTTGTTTCGTTTCAATAGCCATGTAACCGTGGGCCTCTTCCTATATTTCTTTAGCTAAGGCCCATTTATAGATTGGGTTTAATCTATTGAGGTTTTATCCATAGTGGATTTTAAAGCCCACTACGGCCTGTATTCTTTAAGAAGGCCCATTAACTTAATATTAATGCTCATTTTAAGTTCTACAAGTTCTAATACATGGTTGGGCCTTTATCTTCGAGGATTTATTTGTAGCCCCCTTATAAATATTCAGGCCCATCATTTATTTTAGCTATTTCCACCTTACTTATATTAGAATTATACTTCCCATAATTTGTCATATGACCAATATTATATAATCATTATTATTCATTTTAAATTTTTTCCGGGTTGCTACACCAAGCAAGCGATACAGGAAGTACACGAGGGGCTCTGCGGAGGCCATATAAGAGGGCGAGCACTCGCACGGACTCTCATTTGACAAGGATACTGGTGGCCCACACTGCAACAAGATTGTCTTGACTATGTCCGGAGGTGCCCTCAATGCCAGAAGTTCGCGAACCTACATCACCACCCAGCAACTCAACTGCACGCCCTGATGGAGCCTCGCCCATTTGCTCGGGAGGGGGGGTGGACATACTGGGTCCCTTCCCCGAGGCTCAGGGGAGGAAGAAATTCCTCATCGTTTCTATTGATTACTTCACCAAATGAGTCGAGACGAAACCATTAGGAAAAATTACAAGCGAAGTAACATGGAAGTTCGTGCTACGGAGTATCATTTACCAGTTTGGGATCCCACGTGTCCTCACAACCGACAATGGTAGGCAATTCGCAAGCGCGGCCTTCCAGGAAAAGTGCTCGGGGATGGGGATTTGGAATCACTACACATCGGTGGGCCACCCCCAGGCGAACGGTCTAGTAGAGAATGCCAACAGAACACTTCTTCATGGCATCAAGACCCGCCTGGAGCAAGCAGGCGACTCATGGATAGACTCCATTCCAAACATACTATGGGTACACGGGACCACCACTAGGGCCGCCACAGGAGAGACTCCGTTCCACCTTCCATATGGAGCAGAGGCGGTCATACCAGTTGAAATATCCAACCCATCTCTATGAGTTGGACAATTCAACGAAACCAGAAACAACCAGGCAATGCGAGAAAACCTGGACCTGCTCGAGAAAGATAGAGAGTGCACTCAGCTAAGGCTCGTAGCCTATCAGTAGAAACTGGCCCAATACTACAATGCTCGGGTCAAAGAAGGCCACTTCCTCCCCGGAGACTTGGTGCTGCAACGAACGAGCATGGCGGACCCTAGAGTGGCCATGGGAAAACTATCACCAAATTGGGATGGCCCATATAGGGTAACGGAAGTGCTCGACAAAGGAGCATACAAGCTAACGACGCTGGAGGGGCGAGAGGTACCCAAGACATGGAATTCTGTAGACCTCAAAACTTTTTACCAATAAATCATTTTTTACATGTCACCTCGCCAGTTTAATAGAAGCGTCGCCAGCTGAGCTCAACTATGATGGCTTCCGAGCCCCCCAAGAGGTGAGCACTTATGCCCCCTTAGAAATTCTGGTGGCTTCTAAGCTTCTAAGAGGCGAGCACTCACGCTCCCTCAGAAATCCTGGTGGCTTCCAAGCTTCCAAGAGGCGAGCATTTGTGCTCCCTTAGAAACTATGGTAGCTTCCAAGCTTCCAAGAGGCGAACACTCCTTCCCCCTCGGAAACCATGGTGGCTTCTCAGCCCCCAAGAAGCGAGCACTCATGCTCCTTCCAAAACAATGGTAGCTTCCGAGCTCCCAAGAGGTGAGCACTCATGCTCCCTCAGAAACCATGGTGGCTTTTAGCCTCCAAGAAGCGAGCACTCATGCTCCTTCGAAAATAGTGTTCAAACCCAAGGGCGAGCAATAGTCTTTTCCCACTAAGAAAAGACGTACGCTCTCACCTAAAGTCGATCATGAGCAGTGCATAAGCCTCCAAAGGCGAGAATGGTGAGCGTGAAACCCTTGGAATGGAACATGCGCACACGACAGGGATGGATGAATCTGTCTACTCTCGCAGCTCGCCACACACGAAGATTCCCCACCAAAAATGCATACAACATAGGCATGGGTCAAGGGGCCTATGCTTTTATTCGAAATACAAATCGCCAAACTCTAGCGCGGCTCCCTCATGCGGCCAATGTACATGCTTACGGGAATAAGTGGGGCAAACCAGGGCCATAGCGGCGTCGTAGCCCTCCCAGTATCCAACCATCCAGCCTTGGGCGTAATCACTCGCCCAATCAAACGGCTCGTCAGCGGTGACCGGAGCAACGTCAATGACAACCTTGTCCTCCGTCGTCACTGCTGTCGGAGGAGGCGAAGCCGCTGGAGGATCATCTGCCTTGGCACCCACGCTGGGAGGGGGGCTTGAAACCTTCTCTCCAGTGGCCATGGCTTTGGGAGAACTCTGAGCTATCGTAAAGACGTGCAAAATTGAAGATGGGCATTAGGCACACCCACAAGCCCTACTATTTATAGATGAAGGACGCTTCATCTCCCTTACCAACGGTGGAAAGCATCCATTTACTCCCATGTGAATCAGAGAAAGGAAGGGGATCGTTGGGAGGCAAGCACACACCACAAAGCAAAGAGAAGATGGCAAAAAGGAAAGTTTTATTTATAAGTGGGGGGGGTACAAAAGGGTTACTCGTCCTCCTTGGGATAGAACCTGTCAAGAAGGAGGCTCAAGACCCCCTTGTTGCAGTAAAGGCAGTTCACCTTGGCGAAGGCCTCCTGCCATCCATCCAGGTATCCCCGCCTATAGTCTTCGGAGATGCCGCTGCCGCTGCTCTCCCCCGCCGCTGACTTCGGGGGCAGTACCTCCTGGTAGAAGCACAGACGTTTGCGAGGGGCCCCACCGGATGGGAAACCAGACCCCTTGCTTGAAGAGGAACCAGACTTCTCCGACGACATCCTGCAAAACCTCTTTCTAGCAACACAGCAGACCCAGGATGGCCTTAGAGTTCATCGCGCGAAGCTATTTATAGGTAAGGAGCAAAGCCCCCAGGAGGAAGAAGGAGACTTACCGCCTCTCCGATTTCATGGGAATATAAGCGATGGACTCCGAAAGACGTGCTCCCTCAGAAAGCAAGTCCCTAGCCGCCGCTTCGTATCCCCAGAAACATTTAAAGCAAGTTGCGTGGCAGATGCCAAAGGCTCCAGAGTTTACGAGAAAAAGGCAAGTCTTCCATTCAAAATTGAAAAGGTTTACAGAAGAGCGGGACGATTTCCCTGGTGCACCCCAACTGAAAAAAAAGGGGAAAAAGACAGTGCAAAGAAAATAGAAAAGATGAAGGGATGGCAAGCACTTTTTTAAGAGCTCGCCCCAGCAGCAGTATCACATGACCCTTGGTCTTGGACTTCGGGCACGCTTCCAACAGTGGTCTTGGGAGGCAGCGGGTTGTTGGTCAAGTCAACCAGGTCTTCCTCCCCCGACGAACCAACCCCAGTTGCACGCTCCCCTCGCCTCCTCCTCGCCGAGCTCCTCCTCGCCATCACTGGCCTCTGGGATAAACGGCATCAGCGGAGGATGCAGGGAAGGCACTGGGACACCCAAGTTGTCAGTCGCAGCCTAGAGAGCAACCATCCCGCCTTCTTGGAAGCCTCAGTCCCTAGCTGGACTGTAGACCTCGGTCCCAAAAATCTAAAGATGAGTGATGCGGGATGATATGAGGGCCGACCCGGGGTGTGGACCATGGACTCTAACTGACGACTTGACTAAGGTAGACAATTACAGCCAACAAGAACACGCATAATGAAGCTACCTCGGCTCGACACCAAGTGCTCCTAAGAGGGAGTATGTCCCCAACAAGAATCACAAACTCGCAATCGTCCCAAGCGTGGGAGGCGCGTGGATCAGCGCGGTTGAGAAACCGGCAGAGTCAAGGGTGGTCAATTCACTCTCGTGCTCGGATCGAGTCACGGGACGGTCACACTCTCTCACTCGCAGCAGTGAAATATCATTATGGGCTAGGGTCCTATTCACACAAACAGTAGTAGCAAGAGCACATATGGAACCAGCAAGCACAGTATAGCGAGGGTGGAATGTCTACCTCCACGCTCGAGGCGTGGGGAAGACTCCCGGTCAAGGCACGTGACTCCTGGTACAACAAAAACTAAATGAGTACAGACCCAAATCAATGGCCCACTCCTCGCAGGGAGGTAAAAGGCTACAAGATGAATCCGGGAGGGATGTGCTTGGGTTGACGGGCGGCAAGTCGATGGCGTGACGGTGGCACGGCACACTGTTGGTCGTCACAGGCTTGATGGTGTCTTCTGAACAACCTATGATTAGCAACATGGAAGAAGCATCATGAGGTGCTGAGACCAGAGCAAAGGGTCTCTGATGATGATCGACAGTGGATGACGAGTGCCCCGCACGAAGATGGCGACCAGGAGGGCCGACCAGTGGCTCCGACGTCACGACGGTTCGGCAGGCTGAAACAGGCCGGCCTGCACAAGGACAGGTAACCAGCAAGATGGGAAGCCTGGAATAGTGGCTTCTTGTCATCCTCTGAGTGTGAAATTTGGCGTGGACGTTGGCGTGGATGACCTCAAAGAACTCAGCGAAGATGGAGTGCTCGAAGCAAGCGTGGAAGTCGAGACGGCCTGATAAGTGAGTGACTGTCTGATCTGGTCTGTCTGTAGGCAGTCGGGCATATAGCAAGAGATGGGCGTGGCAATGGAGTGCTCGGGCGGAATCTTGGGCTGGGATTTTGTGGAGAGGCAGTGTGGGGATGTGGGAAGATGGCAGAGGGTTCCCGGGGTCGTGCGTAGAAAAGGTTTTGGGCGTGGGGCGAGGTAGAAGATGGAGATGTCTGTCTGTGGTCCGGTGGAGATAGACTGCACACAGCAGACGATGGCGATGGTAAGAGGGTTAAACGGGCTCTGAAGGGCAAAGGGTGGCGTTGGCTGATGGCTGGGGATGTGGGGAAGGTGGTGGCCAAGTTTCGTGGTGAGTGGTGAAGGTTTTAGGGGCGGAGCTATGTGGGGTACATAACCCTATCTCTGTAGATCTGCATAGAGGTAGACTACACAGATCGGGAAAGAGGGCCTGGTGGGGAGGGCATTCGGCGGCCTGGTGGTGTAGGGCGGCTACTGGAGATAGGGGGAGGTGTCAGAAAGGCGCGGGGGTGAGATGGGGGCGAGCAAGTGAGGGGAAGGGATGATTTCAACCTGTTCTTCAGGGTTCTATCTCAGCAGACAGACAGGGAGGGCGACCAGACCAGCCAGGCTCTTCCACGCTTCCGTGCATCAAGCAGCCTTGGCTGAGGACTCCACGGGCGAGGAAGAGCATCTAGGATGAGAGATCTTCAGCAGCACAACGAAGAAGGAAGGGAGGAAAAGCTTGGGCGTCGCACCCAGGGGAAGAGGAAGGGGAAGGAGGGCGTCGCACCCTAGGAGAAGGGGAGAGGAAGGGGGAGGCTGAATTCTCCAACAAAAAGATTTTTTACGTCTTGTATTCCTTCCACTAGGGTACAAGAGAGTATTTAATGGGGGGGAGGGGGATCCACTAGGGTACAAGAGAGTAATGGGGAGGGGGATCCACTAGTAATGGGGAGGGGATCCACTAGGGTACAAGAGAGTAATGGGGAGGGGGATCCAACTGGGCCCGAAGGGAATTAGGAGAGAGAGAGGGAGGGTGGCCCAAAGTTGGGCCCAGACCATGGCAGCCAACCCAGCCCTCCTCTTGGGCCTTATGCAACTAATGAGGCCCACTTCCCACTCTAAAGTCCTCTAAGCACATATATGACCCAATTAAGTACAAATGGCCTCAGAATGGCCTACAAAGGCTCCAAAAATGAACAATGAAAATAATAATAAAATCCTTCCTCAAGACTAGGACTCCAAGCTATCTCCTAGCCACAGGGATGCCTGCAAAGCCCGAGTCGCACTGTGCGTCCTGTAGTGTCGTCATATCGAGTCACGCTGATCCTAGATCGTGCGTCCTCACCAATTCTCCCCGGGTGGGAAGAACTCGACCCCATCGAATAGGGGTCTATGTCGCTCAGGTACCGCTCTAGCATATCTGGATCTATCCCCTCTAGGTCCGCCTGGGTGATCCACGTGTCATCAGATGCGGGCCGTCCCCTCCATCGCATCATCACCTGCTCATCCAGTATGTGCTCTATCTGCTCATGCTGCTGAGATAACGAGGCTGGAGGTGGACACTCAAAGCTGGGATCACTCACAAGGGGTGGAGACGGCGCAAATGACTCACTATGAATAACTATCGAGCCTCTATAAGTGACTAGATCCAAGACATTGAAAGTGGAGTTGATCCCATAATCCTCTGGCAAGTCTATAACATACGCATTACACTTGACTCGCGTCACTACTCGGAAGGGACCGGCACCGCGAGCTTGCACTTTCTTCACGGTTTCAAAGGAAAATAGTTCAGGCCTGACCGTGATCATAACATACTCGCCCTCTTGGAACTCACGGTGGTGCCTATGAGCGTCGGCTAACTCCTTGTATCATGCATTGCTGGCCTCCATATGACGGTGATGTAGACTCCTAACAAGCTGTGCAGACCTATACATATGTGAATGTAGTGGTGGTCCAGGACACCCATATGTGGAACTAGTATACACACGATGCCACCCAACTTTGGCAGAATTGGGGAATCTTAAACATATAAATATGAACCTATCATGCACTGGCTTCCTATCAGATTTGAGGGACGAAGGACTAGGAGATCCAAAGTCACCTACTTCATCACCCCTATATGATGGTAATGCTTGTAACTCTTTCTGATGAATGGGCTTCTTGCTAACCAAGCTCCTAAGTGTGGGTGTGTGCAGAGAAGGGTGTTGACTGACCCATTTGGAAGGGGTGTGATAGTGGACCTCCTTGACAAAATAAAGCAGAGATTGTGGGCCAAGAGGCTCACTAGGGAGAGGATCGAAAGAATCAAAGAAGGTGTGACTCCTTGTGACAGGTTCCTTCACTACACTTGCCCATGATCGACATTCTTCAATGTGCAGATGGTCGCCTTCAATCATTATGGTAGATGGGGCAGTGGGCTCATTTGGAAGATGAGATTCCTCCCTCGGGACAATAATATCATAAGCTGGGATGGAGTTAAGCTCATCAGGCATGGGGAGGAACAAAAGAACCTCAGTGGTGACATGGTCCACGGTGCACACAGATGTGATGGAACCCCTTGCAGGGTGCGTGAAGCTACCACTATTGGGTCGGTCGGACCCTAGGGCCAACATACACGTCAACTTCAACTGCCAATCTAATCCCCCATTAAGGTCTTCCAAGGTCTCAATAAGGTCGAAAGACTGGAATGTGGTGTGGACTGAGTTGACGGGTACTATTCGCAGTGCGGGATCCATGGATGGAAAGTAGGAGGCTTGAGGGACTAAGCCCTTCTTTAGCCAGCTAAATAGGGGCTCCTCAATGGCTAATTCGCCACTAGATAGGACATATGGTTCAGGATGGTGGTCAGAGGGTGAAGATTGAGGTATGGCCTCTTCCTTATGCATGTCGTCATCCCTACTGGGGGGTGGGTTGGGGAGAGATGGTGACACAGTAGAAGGTTTGGTTGGAGTGGGGAGCAGCATGTTATGAAATGTAAAGACTCTTGGTAGATGCGGAGGGTGCATTTGGCAAGTTCGCCGCTCCGGGTCAATGGTGGCTTTCCTCTCATCCAACCAAGCGCCACCGAGAATGATGCAAGGACCAGCTACGGTGCCTATTTGACACCACGCTCCATCAAAATAGAGATTCGAACCCAACCTTTTATGGAACTCCACAAAAACTAGATCGCCATATCGCACAATTACTCCAGTCTTGGAGAGCGAGGCAACGACATCCGGTGAAATCCAATTGTTGGCTTCCCTTTCAATGAGATCAATTTCTGTGTTCTCTCCATTTGGCAGAGATGCCGAGAATATGTTGGGAGCATGGAATGTAAGGGTGGGGGAAGCACGTGGGTGACTGGTAGGGAATCCCATACCATCGCACCCAAGGATATAGTCCCCCTTATCAATAAGAGCTTGCAAAGCATCAACTAGGGAGAGGCCTCCGGGGGCATGGGTTTGGGGGTCCGCCATGGGTAAGGATGGACATGCAATGGCTAATACACAAGACTACCCTAGATCCAACCGTGCTCTGATACCAATTTGATGTGGGATGATATCCGGGCCGACCCGGGGTGTGGACCTTGGACTCTAAATGACGACTCGACTAAGGTAGACAATTGTAGCCAGCAAGAACACGCATAATGAAGCTACCTCGGCTCGACACCAAGATCTCCTAAGAGGGAGTATGTCCCCAACAAGAATCACAAACTCGCAATCATCCCAAGCGTAAGGAGGCGTGTGGATCAGCACAGTTGAGAAACTGACAGAGTTAAGGGTGATCAATTCACTCTCGTGCTCGGATCGAGTCACGGGACGATCACACTCTCTCACTCACAGTAGTGAAATATCATAACGGGCTAGGATCCTATTCGCACAAATAGCGGCAACAAGAGCACATATGGAACCAGCAAGCACGGTATATGGGGGGGTGGAATGTGTACCTCCACGCTCGGGGCATGGGGAAGACTCCAAACCAAGGCACACGACTCTCGGTACAACAAAAACTAAATGAGTACAGACCCAAATCAATGGCCCACTCCTTGCAGGGACGTAAAAGGCTACAAGATGAACCCGGGAGGGATGTCCTTGGGTTGACGGACGGCAAGTCGATGGCGCGACGGTGGCACGACACACTACTGGTCGTCATGGGCTAGATTGTGTCTACTGAACAACCTACGATTAGCAGCGTGGAAGGAGCATCACGGGGCACCGAGACCGGATCAAGGGGTCTCTGATGATTATCGGTAGTGGATGACGAGTTCCCCGCGTGAAGATGGCGACCAGGAGGGCTAGCTAGTCGCTCCGACGTCACGACGGTCTGGTAGGCTGAAACAGGCCGGCCTGCACAGGGATAGACGACCAGCAAGATGGGAAGACTGGAACAGTGGCTTCTGGCCGTCCTCTGAGGGTGAAATTCGGTGTGGACTTTGGCGTGGACGACCTCAAAGAACTCAGCCAAGATGGAGCGCTCGAACCAAGCGTGGAAGCTGGGGCGGCATGATAAGTGAGTGACTATCTGATCTGGTCTATCTACAGGCAGCCAGACAGATAGCAAGAAATGGGCAGGGGAACGGAGTGCTCGGGCGGAGTCCCGGGCTGAGATTTTGTGTAGAGGTAGTGTGGGGACCTAAGAAGAGGGTTCCCGGGGACGTGCGTAGAAGAAGTTTTGGGCGTGGGGGGAGGTAGAAGATGGGGATGCCTGTCTACAGTCCTGTGGAGACAGACTACACGCAGCAGAGGATGGTGATGGTAGGAGGCGTAAACAGGCTCTGAAGGGCGAAGGGTGACGTTGGCCGATAGTTGGGGATGTGGGGAAGGCGGTGGCCAAGTTTCGTGGTGAGTGGTGAAGCTTTTATGGGCGGAGCTATGTGGGGTACCGAATCCTATCTCTGTAGATTTGCAAAGAGGCAGACTGCACAGATCAGGAAAGAGGGGCTGGTAGGGAGGGCAATCGGCGGCCTGGTGGTGTGGGGCGGCTACTAGAGATAGGAGGAGGTGTCAGGAAGGCGCAGGGGTGAGATGAAGCCGAGCAGGTGCGGGGAAGGGATGATTCCAACCTGCTCTTCAAGATTTTGTCTTTGCAGACAGACAGGGAGGGCGACAAGACTAGTCAGGCTCTTCGACGCTTCCGGGCAGCAAGCGGCCTTGGCTGAGGACTCCACGGGACAGGAAGAGCGTCGAGCACAAGGGATCTTCAGCAGCACAATGCAGAAGGAAGGGAGGAGAAGCCTGGGCATCACACCCATGGGAAGAGGAAGGCGAAGGAGGGCGTCGCACCGTAGGGGTAGGGGAGAGGAAGGGGGAGGCTGAATTCTCGACCAAAAAGATTTCTTACGTCTTGTATTCCTTCCACTAGGGTACAAGTGAGTATTTAATGGGGGGGAGGGGGATTCACTAGGGTACAAGAGAGTAATGGGGCGGGGGATCCAACTAGGCTCAAAGGGAATTAGGAGAGAGAGAGAGGGAGGGCGGCCCAAAGCTGGGCCCAGACCATGGCAGCCAACCCAGCCCTCCTCTTGGGCCTTATGCAACTAATGAGGCTCACTTCCCACTCTAAAGCCCTCTAGGCACATATATGACCCAATTAAGTTCAAATGGCCTCAGAATGGCCTACAAAGACTCCAAAAATGAACAATGAAAATAATAATAAAATCATGCCTCAAGACTAGGACTCCAAGCTATCTCCTAGCCACAACGATGCCTGCATAGCTTGAGTCGCACTACGTGTCTTATAGTGTCGGCCTGTTGAGTCGCGTTGAGCCTAGCTCGTGTGTCCTCACCAACGAGCGGTAGCATGCTACCGCCTCCAACCCGATGGTGGTCATTGACGCCTTCGGGTTCTCAAACCGCATCTCCGCCGCCCGAGCTCTATCCTCTACGGCATCTATCATGTTGTCAAGCTTGGCCGCTCAGGCATCAGCAACCTCGGCCCTCCTGGTCACCTCCCGGACGGATTCCTCAGAAGCCTAGGCCTGATCACGGAGAGCATCCCTATCCTGCGTGACCTCCGCCAGGGCCCTATCTTGCAGCTCGAGCTGCTCTCGGAGCCCGGTGAGCTCACCCTCGTGTGCCGCTTGACGTCTCAGAAGCTTGACACACTGGGTCTCCAACCCCTTCCACGCGTCCTGGCTGACCTCTAGCTCCCGTGCGACCCCGATGAAGTGATACCTCCATAGGCCAAAAGCCCTAGTGACCAAACTTAGGTTCTTCGCGGCCAGGTCAAGCAGTTCCTCTTGGGCCCCAAGGCCAAAACCTCGGTGCGTTTGCGCACCCCAACACCCTTGTCAATAAGGGTGATGGATTCTAGCCGGCCCGCATACCCCGATGTGGGCTCCTCGGCCGTCAAAAAGCGGACGGCGAGAGTGACCTTGGGCAGTAGGAGGCGAGCAACCTCATCTGAGAGGGGGGCCTTGCCCTTGTCAAGCACGACTCCTACAGGAATGGGGGCAGGCGGAGCAGAAGCGAGTACCTCAGCTGGCGCTGGTGGGGGAGGGACCTCGAACTGCGGCGGCGACGGAGTCCGGTCTTGAGGCGGAACGGAGATCTTCTTCCTCTTCTTTTGGCGATGTTGGATATCCAACGTCGCCACCTCATCTAGGTTTACTTGGACACGCTGGCCGCTGAACATGGCAGAACCTCCTTCAGGTGTGCTCTCCACACCCTCGTAAGTGGCCTGCCGGGTGCAAGAGTCGACGCTGACGGTAGGAACGGCGGGTTAAGACTCCGCCGGAAGCGCTGTTTGGAGCGGATACGGAAGGCGCCCCAATGCTAAGGTGACTGCCTCCCTAGGAGTAGCGACGGTCACCTGATCGGCCCCCGGCTCTATGTGGTTGATGGGGCGAGGAGTAAACTACGGCAACTCAACCGTCTCGTACCGCAGCTCTGACGACTCCAACACTCCTGTAAGACAGCATTGGATTGGTTAGCTCGACAGATAGCTAAGGAAATGCAAGAGACGACGAGGTTAGTACCCTTGGGTAGTGGGTGGCTTAACCCGAGCTCCCGAAGCATCGCCGGGGTCAGCTTGACGTTAGCATCAAGTCGGTGGAAGCAAAGAAGGGCCTTAAATGTCCTAAATTCCGCGACAGTAGGGGTCGACAGCTTGTCTGCCTAGAGAGGCCGGGAACCCGCGACAAAGCTTGAGTCGCTGCGGTGGCCGCTACCCCCGACTTTCGTAACAAAAACAAAGCGCTCAGCCCAATGCTTAATGTTGGACACCATAGAAGTGACTCGGATGATGCTCATGTCCTTCCTGGCCCGGAAGTAGAAAGACAACCTATCGGCGGGACAGCATTGGAGGCTGTAGAACTGTCGGAAGAGGAAAACATCAGGAACGATTGAGGCTTGGTTACAAACAAAAAAAAAATCACAAAGGATGCGCCAAGAGTTGGGGGAAAGCTCCCCTGGGTACCGACCGTAGTGGTGGAGAACAGACTCAATGAAGGGGGGTACAGGGAGGCGAAAGCCTGCCCGGAAAGATTCTATGGGAATCCTGAGACCACCCGGGGGACGGCTCCACAAGCTATCATCAACGATGGGGAATACAATGTCAAAATCAGAAGGAATATGAAAGGCCTCCCGCAGACCATGGACTACCTTATAAGCAACTAGCGACGGGGAACGGGGACGATTGGGGCCGGCGCCCGATGTTCTCGGAGCACCGCCCCTACCAACTCCCGCCTCCTTGATGGAAGACGTAGAGCCCGCACTGAGAACCCTCCTGCGAGGTTCCATAACTCAGGAAGTTAGAAGAAACAGGAAACCCTCACTAGGATGGAGGAGGAGGAGCGACTAACCAACCGCAGTAGACGCTGTAAGAGTAGGTGGGGTTCTCTGAAGGGCCCTGTCTAGGATTTTATAGCTTCCAAAAGCGAAGCCACCACTTCTAAACCACGCAAAAGGTGAAAAGGCACATATCGCCATCAGTGTACGATCGTCGAACTTAGGCGACCGTTCACGCTCGCGCTCCCAGAAAAAAGCCGCCCACATCATGATTACAGAGACGCCGCCTACCACCGTCAGGTACGCCTTGCGCGCCAAGCATATGGTTGGGACCACCAGCCCAAAGTAATATGAGGAGACCATCCTTGGAACCATCCTTCGATATATGCACCCTCTCGAACTTGACTCTCAGTTCCCGAAAAAGTGCTCGACATCTGAGAGTAGGGGGGCTAGTGAGGAGGGTAAAATCGGCTCGACCCACGTAAGGCCTATTTCCGCTAGGCCCAATCAGGCCCACAGACTACAACGCGCATGTCAGGCCTCGATAGCCGCAGCCCGATGCGGACGGCCCGTGACGGATCGTCCTTGGATCCGCCAGTGCATGAAGGGCTTTGACCCAGGCGCAACAACCGCCGCATTACCCTCCGGCGACCTAATGTTACCCCCTATGACGTCGGCCTCAACTCCACAAAGGACGAGCATGCCTCCCAGGCGTCGTAAGACTCGCCAGAGAATCGTTCGACTCCGGAAGAACGGGGCCTCAACGGGAATCTCCCTACGATCGTTTGAGACGTTACTCCGCGACTTACGCCCTTCTCTGCTAAGGGAGTGACACTTGCTACTAGGACAACCCCCTATAAATGGGACTTCGACGAACATGCGAAGACACGGTGATCTTCACCAACAAACACACACTCAGCTCCAGACAAGGGAAAAGAGAAGCCAACCTACTGTTAACAGAGGAAGTCCCTGCCAAGCACCGGCTGCCCTCCGAGCACCCTTATCACATAGCGAGCACTTTCTGAGCGCCCACTAATCACAGCGAGAACCCCCGGAAGACAGTCCGTCCCCCCAGGCTTGCTACACGACCTCTCAACTCTCCCTCTCTTACACTCTTCTTCCTGCTTCTCCGGCTCCCGAGTTCTGACTTAAGTATCGGAGAGTTGTTGATAAGTGCACAGTTTTACATGTTAATTAATGTTACATCACGCTTTTATGAGCTTTAATATGCATCACTATGTATTTATCACACTTAATCATAATTTAGAATAAAATATTTAATTTTTTTGAATTAAGTAATTTTAATAAATAAATTTACTCATTTTATAGGCACTCGGTACGATGAGGAAAGCGGCAAGATAAGTCTGCACAATAATGGGTCAAAGCCCGTCATAAAAAAAAGAAAAGATAAAAAAAGAGTATAAATGGGCCAAGGGCCCATAGGTTTGTTTAAAACAAAAAAAGAAAGAAAAAAGAGAAAAAACATATAAAAAAGAGAAACAAATAGCTTTATATATATATATATATAAACGGTTGCATGCACGTTGCATGTTGCATGCTTTGGTTTCATGCAGGCGGCATTTTCTTCGGGGTTCACATGCAGATGAGTTGGCGGGAGTCAGCGGAGGCAGGAGGCGGGCTTCACGCGTGATCTCACGCTGGCAGGTGCGTGGCTTCGGCGGACTGGAGACCAACAGTGGCTCACGCAAGTCAAAGCAAGGCGGGCACCCGGGTTAGCAAAGCGGCAGGTCGGCAGGCACGAAGAAAAGAAAGAGAGGACGACAACAAAAGTCTAAGCCAGCCAAATGCTTCAAACACGGCAGATGATGCGGCAGAAAATGAAGTAAAAGATAGAGGAAGTCAGTAAGGTGGGCTGCTAACATTGGGAGAGAAGAAAAAGAAGGAAAAGAATTTGTAAAAACTTATATTTGTGTGCATCACATGGAGGCCTCTCTTCTTAAGTCAAAATTTGTAACCATGGGTGTTCACATGAGGGAATAGGGTTAAGATTGGCCCTATAAAAAGGGCTCCTATTATAAAGTTGGGGGAGAGTTCTTCTTGGCCTTGGTAGAGTTACGTGAGAAGTGTTGGAGAGTGTGGTTTGGGATATTTTAGTGTAATATTTGTGGGTTTCTCTTATTATATTATTCTGTTCTTGGTGTTATTAAGAGTTTAATCTTTTATCAGCTCCTTTACATGTTGTTCTGTACTCCATTTCAATTTATAGTCTTCACAAAACGTGTTCATTATTCTGATTTCTACATTTTCTTATTTTATCTCCTCCTCTAAGTCTTCTCCATTTTCAAGTTATGACATGTTTTCCTAAGTTCTATCCTAACGTGTTACTGTTCATACGAGGTGATAGTCTCCACCATTCTTCCGTTTTGAAGCCTTTCCAATCCTATTTTCATTTTTAGTTCATCATGAAAGTTTTTATCCTCTTGTAGATCTAAGTTTTCTTCTTCTACCACTTCCTCCAATTCTTCTTCATTTTTAAGTTACAATTAATTTTTCACTGTTCTATTTTCTACCCAGTCACTATTCTCCCACGCCCATAGATGTTGGTTTTTTACATTTTTCACATTCTTCCTCTCGTTTTCTATCTCTGAACTCTTCATGCAACTTCTTCTTAACCCTCAGATCTTCAATTTTGTCTCTGTCACTTCTTCCAATTCTCTCAGATTTTAAAGATATTTCATTCCTTAACTCACCCTATTTTCAGTATAATTTTTCTTGCGTAGCTCTTCCATCTACCTCCCTTTCTTTATATCCTTCACACACCCCAAGGTGGCGTTCTACCAAAGCAGGGCGGCGAACAAAGACTCGGCACGGCGTGGATGGCGTCATTCTTCTAATTCATCGGCTTATTTCTTCCCTTATTCTTTTAATTTTACAATTGTGCTTTTGATTTACATAGTTATAATTTTCAAATCAAAATTTATTTTCATGCAATTTGATTTTTCAATAGTTTAAATCTCATTCAAAACTTCGGATTTTTCAAATACAAGAATTTTCTTCCATGCTATTTTAAAAATATTTCTTCTCCGTGGGATCGACCCGTATTCACCACTTTACTTGAATTTTAATAATTTTTAGTGAGTGAGTTCGGTTAATTTTTAAATTGTGGCACGGCATTTTTAAACGACGGGTGTCGAGCGCATCAATTTTTGGCGCCGTTGCCGGGGAGGAAATAATTTTTAATGGTTGGATATTCTTATGTTTGATTTGTATATTTGTATATTAATTTTTCTATTTTTATTTTTACAGGAAAAAGAAAAAAAAATTAGAAAATCAAAGACATATTAAAAATTCGGACCTGAAATTCAAGAAAAATAATCCATCACATAAAGCCAAGAAGCGTCGCTAAAGGTCTGTAAACGTAGGAATTCTGAAATGCTGAAAAATATTGAAAAATCAAGCGTCGCTAAAGGTCGGTAAACGTAGGTACAAGTCATGTTTTTCCAATTTCTGAAAAATCTTTAGAAAAATCTAAAAAATTCTTGAAAAATCTAAAAAAAAAATCTAAAATCCATAAAACTTCAAAAAAATATTTTTAGGCCTTATTTTACAGTAGTTTTACATGCTGCTTATTATTTTTAGTTCATAATTTCTTTTATTCATATCTTGTTAAAAAAATTAGAAAAACTCATGAAAAATTCAAAAAAAATCAAAAAAAATTGTGCTGGTTCGATAGGTTTATTAACTAAAAAAAAAGAAACAATACTTGCACCAAAATAAAAAAAATCTCATTTCAAGATTAGAAACCACGCACATCATGTTCTAGGTCATCCATCATGTAGGTTGCATTAATTTTATTATATATTTATGTTTTAGAAAATAATTATTCATGCATTTGCATATTAAAGCCCTTGTTTGAACATATTTGTTGCATCTCATTCTTCAAAACACTCTAAGGGCACTACCCCTAAACAAGATTAGGTGAGGATTTCATCACCATTCCTTAACCCACAAAGCACAATTTTCTTCATATTTGCATCACCTAAGCCATAAATAAAATTCAGTAGACGTTGGCCCTAGGATCACACTGTGATTCTTGTGTTATTTGAGTTTACCCTCTTATGAAAACTGGTACCTAAGGCAAGACGGTCGGACGGCAAACGCCTTAAGCGGGTTAGTGGTTTGACATAATTAGGTCCCTACGAAAGTAGGGGGAGCCTCCCACTATCCCACCCCTTACCTCGCCGTTGAAAATATTGAGGGTGAACTTAAGTTTCACTTTAATCATTTTGTGAAACCCCATTTGTAGGTCTAGGACACATCTAGGTCATTAGGGTAATTTGTGTGACAACTTGTTTGTGTTTGTATAAAAATAAAAATAAAAAAAATATAAAAAGGAAAAACATCATTCCCTTCTCTCTCTCCGTCTTAGTTGTGTCAAAAAAAATAAACAAACAAAGAAAATCATCATAAAAAAAAATCTCTCTCTCATTTTATCCTAGTTTATGCAAGGTAGGAGATCCATACACCCACCTTTGTTAGGTCCCATAGAAGAGATTGAGAGGTTAGTACATTCTAGAACTCACCATCAACCTAACCTCATGGCCGATCACAACCACAATCAATAGCAAGTTCAACAAGTCGCTCCCAAGCAAATGAAGGAATATTTCTTACCTGATCAATACCAACCTTCATTTTATACCCTAGCACCTCAAAATCAAGCAGCCCAATATGAAATTAAATCAAGCACCATTCAAATGTTGACATCCTTCTATGGCAATACCAATGAGGATCCCTACAGACATCTGGATGAGTTCCTCCAGATTTACTCAACTGTGAAAATCCCAAACTTCTTTGATGATGCTCTCAGGTTGACTCTCTTCCCATTCTCTCTCAAAGACAAAGCCAAATATTGGTTAGGAGTCTTGGGTAGATCAATTGACAATTGGGCAGAAATGCAAAAAGAACTTTTGAAGAAATTCTATCCCATAGGGTGAACCAATACCATAAGGAGAGCGATAGCTGAATTTACACAAAACCCTGGGGAACAAATCCATGAGGCATGGGATAGATTGAAAGATTTGTTAAGGAAATGCCCCCACCATGGATTATCAAGATGGCAAATTATCTAGGCATTCTATAAGGGATTGGCTGAAAATTATCGTCAAATAGTGGATGCATCTTGTGGGGGGCTTTTATGAGTAAGAGCGAAGATGAGGGATATGATTTATTTGAAATGCTCAGTGTAAATTCAATTAGTCATGCTTCGCTCTCCTCCTATGAGAGAACGATTGGGCCAGCTAAGAAGGGTGGGCTTTATGAAGTGAAGAGCCAAGGCGACTGTGAGAATAGGATGGACATAAACATATTAACTCAGAAATTGAACAAAATAGATTTCTTGGCGCAGAAGATAGAGAAGGTTGATCTTGTAACTCAGAAGCTAGATCAGCTGTTATCTAGACATGAATCTTCTTCTTCTTCAGCCCCTCAACCTCAACCATTCTCAGCTCCCAGTCATGAAGAGATTTGTGCTCTTTCTTCTAGCCCTGATCATGTGGTAACTGATTACCCCACTACAGCCCAGCTCCCCCCATTCATCCAAGAATAAATCTTTGCTGCTCAGGGTGTCTCTAAGCCTCCTTATGATCCTTATTCCAACACCTACAATCCAGGCCGGAGAAATCACCTGAATTTTTCGTGGAAATCTCAGCAAGGTCCATCTACCCAATCTAATCACTCTTTTCAAAAATAACCCTTTCATGCTCCAGTTTAATCTCACCAACATTATCAATCTCCTTTTCACCAAACTCAACACTCAACTCATCAAGCTCATCATAATTTTTCTCAATCCAAGGCACCTTTTCCACAACAATCTCAACACCCATCACATTATTCTCAGGCCCCGTATCAACAAGCTCAACTTTCTCAGGGCCAATACCATCAATATCCTTATAACCGATTCAATCAAGTTCCCTTCCAACCCCCTCCTCAACCCCCGCAGCCCAATTTTGATGAAAAATTCGACCAACTCCAACAACTCATTCTTTCTTAGTAACAATCCATTGCTAAGTTGGAAGGTCAGATAGGACAATTAGCAGCAAGTAATGTGAGGAGAGAGGTGGGTCAGCTTCTTAGCCAGCCTATGGCTAACCCAAGGAACCAACCTCCGGGCTTCCCTCAAAGAGTTCCTATTCTTCCACAACCAAACCAACCTCAGCCGCCCCCTCCTGCAGGTCCCCAATTTGAGAATGCTAAGGCAATCTCTTCTCTTAGGAGTGGGAAGGCTTTAGATAATCCTTATAGGACTAAGGGAGTTGGCAGTAGTTCGGGCCAAGAGTCCCAAGAGGAGAGTGATGAGGAAGAGGAGCCTGTAATTGTTAAAGAAATGAAGAAGCCGGAGGGTGGAGAGAAGAGGTTGGATAAAGGAAAGGCAAAAGTTGATGAAGGACCCCAAGACTATGTGTCTAAGGTCCCTTTTCCCGATGCTCTAAAGTCGAAAGCTCATAAGAAACCACCGGTACAACAGGAAGAATTAGTGGAATTGTTTAAACATGTAAATATTAATATTCCACTCTTGGATGCAATCAAGCATGTGCCGGCATATGTAAAGTTTTTGAAAGAGCTTTGTACTCCAAAGAGGGAGCCAAGGGCGGTGACTCAAAAGATCCGCTTGTCTGAGGATGTGAGCATTGTTTTGATGAATCATTTACCAAAGAAATTGAAGGACCTCGGAGCCCGTTAATCTCATGTGATATAGGTGGAGTCACTTTTGATCGAGCATTGCTAGACTTAGGTGCTAGCGTAAATCTTTTGTCCACCTTCATCTATGAGCAGTTTGATCTGGGGGAGTTAAAATCCACTTCAATAATCCTTCAATTGGCGGATAGATCGGTTAAAACTCCAAGGGGTCTGTTGGAGGATATTATTGTCAAGGTGCATGAATGTTATTTTCCGGTGGATTTTCTCATTTTGGATATGGCCTCGACCCAGGATCTAAAGCACACACCCATCATTTTGGGACGTCCATTTTTAACTACGGCAAAGGCCAATATAAATTGTGCCACGAGAATGATGGATATATCATTTGGAGGAGAGAAGGTTGCTTTGAATGTTTTTAAGGCTTCTCAATACCCGGACCACGAAGAAGAATGCAATATCATTGATATCTTTGAGGAGGTGATTGATGAAAGTCCGATGATGTTGAGGACACCCTAGAGGAGGGTAGCAAGCTTCAAGATTCTTATTCCGCTTCTGCACTCTGGTCTACGGGTAGAGCCACTTCCTCCATTACAATTCGAACCTACTCTTCCATCTCTGGCTCATCCGCCTACTCTTGAATTGAAATCTCTACCTAATTCTCTTAAGTACGCTTATCTGGGTCCTGACCAAACTCTGCCCGTGATTATTGCTTCTCATCTCACTTCTACTCAAGAAGCTCAGCTCTTAGATGTCCTTAAAGAGCATAGGGGGGTAATTGGTTGGTCGATGGCGGATCTCAAGAGGATTAGTCCAGATGTTTGTATACACCACATTTACTTAGAGGACAATGCCAAGCCGAGCAGGGAGATGCAGCGCCGGTTGAATCCTAACATGAAAGAGGTGGTTAAGAAGGAGGTGGTGAAATGGTTGGATGTCGGGATTATATATCCCATCTCTGATAGCAAGTGGGTCAGCCCCACACAAGTTGTTCCAAAGAAATTCGGGCTGACCGTGATTCAAAATGAGAAGGGTGAAGAGGTGCCAATGAGACTACATACGGGATGGAGAATCTCTATTGATTATAGAAAATTGAACTCAATGACAAAGATAGATAATTTCCCTCTCCCATTTATTGATCAAATTTTGGAGAAATTGGTTGGACAAAGATATTTTTACTTTTTGGATGGATACTCCGAGTACAATCTGGTTGCTATCTACCCGGAAGATCATGAGAAAACTACATTCACATGTCCTTATGGCACATTTGCTTTTAGGAGAATGCCGTTTGGGCTTTGCAATGCCCCTACCACCTTTCAGCGATGCATGATGGCAATATTTTCTGAAATGGTGGGAGAATTCTTAGAAGTTTTCATGGATGACTTCTCAATTTTTGGAGACTCATTTGAGTGCTGCTTGGAGAATTTGCAGAGAGTACTAGCACGATGCATTAAATCTAATCTGGTGCTTAGCTGGGAGAAAAGTCACTTCATGGTAAGAGAAGGCATTGTGCTAAGATACATTATTTCGAAGAGGGGGATAGAAGTAGACAAGGCTAAGGTTGATCTAATTTCCAATCTTCCTCCCCCTTCGTCTGTCAGACAAATTCGCTCTTTTCTTGGCCATGCGGGTTTTTATAGAAGATTCATTCAGAACTTCTCTACCATTACTCGCCCACTCACTAAGCTGCTAGTCAAGGACACTCCATTCCACCTAGATGAGTCTCGTCTTGAGGCTTTCCATTCTCTAAAGGTAGCCCTGACCCAAGCTCCGATTCCTCAATCACCGGATTGGTCGCTGCCATTCGAAATCATGTGCGATGCCTCGGATTATGCCATAGGAGCTGTTTTGGGACAGAGGATTGATAGGAAACCTGTGGTGATCTATTATGCGAGTCGCACTCTCGCGGATGCTCAATTGAATTATACCACCACAGAGAAAGAACTTTTGGCCGTTATTTTTGCTCTAGAGAAATTTCGCTCATATCTTTTGGGGGCTAAAGTCATTATCTATTCCGATCACGTTGCTTTGAAATACTTGCTCAATAAGAAAGATGCTAAACCCCGTCTGATTTGATAAATTTTATTACTGCAAGAATTTGATCTAGAAATCAAAGATAAGAAGGGGTTAGAGAATGTTGTGGCTGATCATTTGTCCAGAATAGTGATACCCGAGAGTGCTCCCATGTCTGATTCTTTTCCAGATGAACAACTGTTATCTATCTCTCACACCTCAACCCCTTGGTACGCTCACATTGTCAACTTCTTGGCAGTAGGACAGATCTCGGGTGGGTGGACTAAGCAGGAAAAGGATCAGTTCTTTGCTAAGGTCAAGCACTATTTTTGGGAGGACCCGGAACTGTTTCATATGGGTCATGATCAGATCATCAGAAGATGTGTCCCCGAAGAGGAACTACAATCTGTCTTGAATTTTTGTCACAATCTAGCTTGTGGGGGACACTTCTCAGGAAAGAAGACTGCGGCTAAGGTGTTGCAATGTGGATTTTATTGGCCCACTTTATTCAAAGATGCATATGAATTTGCCAAAATATGTTTGAGGTGCCAAGCTGTGGATAATAATTCAAAAAGGGATATGATGCCACTTAATCCCATTCTGGTTGTTGAAATCTTTGATGTTTGGGGTATAGACTTCATGGGACCATTTCCACCGTCCTTTGGGAATGAATACATCTTGGTGGCGGTCGATTATGTTTCAAAATGGATTGAAGCTATAGCCACAAGGACCAATGATCATAAAGTGATAATAATATTTGTGAAGAAGAACATTTTCTCTACATTTGGATGTCCCAGGGCTATGATTAGTGATGGGGGGTCCCATTTCACGAACTTCTAATTCCGAGCTTTGCTTCGCAAATATGGCATCACTCATAAGCTCGATACCCCCTATCATCCCCAAACCAGTGGCCAGGTGGAGGTTTCCAATAAGGATATTAAGAACATTCTGCATAAAACAGTTATGTCGGATAGGAAAGACTGGTATGATAGACTAGATGATGCACTTTGGGCCTATAGAGCTACTTTTAAGACTCCCATTGGAATGTCTCCGTACTGCCTCATTTTTTGGAAAAGCCTGCCACTTGCCCGTAGAGTTTGAACATAGAGCCTATTGGGCCATTAAGCAAGTCAACTTTGACTTAACTCAAGCTGGAGCGCAGAGAGCCTTGCAACTCAATGAACTAGAGGAACTAAGGAACGAAGCCTATGAAAATTCTATGATTTATAAAGCTAAAACCAAGGCTTTCCATGATAAGCATATTCATAGGAAATTTTTTCATGCTAATCAAAAGGTTTGGCTTTTCAATTCACGGCTAGCTTGTTCCCTGGTAAGTTGAAATCCAGATGAGATGGACCGTTCATAGTTGTTAAAGTATTTGACCATGGAGCCGTTCAAATTCTGAATCCACAAAATGGTCACATTTTTACTGTTAACGGTCAAAGGTTGAAACCATACCTGAAAAATGAGCTATTATCACCAAAAGAATCCATAGCATTATGTGATCAGGAATGAATTCCTTTTGAGCTTTCATGCGTCTGGCTGAAGACGGCAAACTTAGCGCTTCTTGGGGGCAACCCAAGGTTTTTGAGATTTGATGTTTTGTTTTAGTGTGTTTGTTTCTCAGTTACCATGCCAAAAAGAGAAGGAGCCGTCGTCATTTTACCCCGCCCACCAGGTTGTATCCTTCCATCCTAACCATATTCTCTGTTTACTTGTTCTCTGATCTTTCTATTACATATGCCATCGAGGACAATGTCATTCAAGTTGGGGGGGAGAGAGAAAATTTTTTTTCATGTGAATACAACCTGATATGAGTCCTTGCTTGATATCCTGCATTGATGAAAAGATGAAATCCCCATTTAAAGTTTCTTGATTCATGCTTGAATTGAAAATGATTCTAGAATGGAAAAGACTAGGGAGAAGGATGATGGAAATTTTATTTAATCTAGCCATGGAAAATTGATCTAAGAATCTCTTTAAAAGTTCATGTGCACTTTAGAAAAATGAAAATCACGTTGCACGCTAATGAAACATGCAGGACAAGTCTTCTGCTATTTTGGGTATGTTGCCTGATATTCTGCACTTCTTAAAAAAGAGAGCTTTTATAAGCTTTCTGCCAAGTTATCCATCAAATTAGTGCAAAAGCACAATTGAAAAAAAAATGATTGAGAAAAGAAAGCACCATGAAAAATGCTCTGAATCTGAGTAACCGGGCCTACTTCACCTAAGACGTGTTGAGGTTCGCGTCAAAAGGAAAATGGAACCTTGATCTGTGAAACTGGGCCTGCTTCGAGATTCGTGTTAAATAGTGAAGGGTAGTACAACATCATGTATGTGGAAAAATAAAAAGATCCCTAAGGGACAAAGCAATAAGGCAGACAAAAAGCTGATATGCTTAATGCTCGGATTGAGAGGTGCATGGTTGAAAGGCATTTATTTAGAATAGCAAATGAGGGATGTAATTATCCACGTTGTGAATTTAGTATTACACATGCACAAGTGTTATTGAACTTTGAGTTGAATTCTTGATCATGTACCTTAATTTCCAAATCTAAGGCTAGTGTGTGTTAACGTTTCCAGATTCCTAATCTTTAGTTAATTCTGTGAAAGAAAAGTTAGATATGAAGGCATGAACTTTGCAAACTATTGTTGGTCATAAATTTTTAATTATTTACATTGCTAAGGGACTAGCAATTAGTAAGTTGGGGGGTGTGATAAGTGCACAGTTTTACATGTTAATTAATATTACATCACGCTTTTATGAGCTTTAATATGCATCACTATGTATTTATCACACTTAATCATAATTTAGAATAAAATATTTAATTTTTTTAATTAAGTGATTTTAATAAATAAATTTACTCATTTTACAGGCACTCGGTACGATGAGGAAAGCGACAAGATAAGTCTGCACAATAATGGGTCAAAGCCCGTTATAAAAAAAAGAAAAGATAAAAAAAGAGTAAATGGGCCAAGGGCCCATAGGTTTGTTTAAAACAAAAAAAAGAAAAAAAATATATAAAAAGAGAAAAAAGAGAAAAAAAATAGCTATATATATAATATAATATAATATAATATATATATATATATATATATACACACACACACACGGTTGCATGCCAACGATGCAACGTTGCAACGTTGCATGCTACACACGGTTGCATGCCAACGATGCAACGTTGCATGCTTTGGTTTCATGCAGGCGGCATTTTCTTCGGGGTTCACATGCAGATGAGTTGGCGGGAGTCAGCGGAGGCAGGAGGCGGGCTTCACGCGTGATCTCACGTTGGCAGGTGCGCGGCTTCGGCGGACTGGAGACCAACAGTGGCTCACGCAGGTCAAAGCAAGGCGGGCACCCGGGTCAGCAAAGCGGCAGGTCGGCAGGCATGAAGAAAAGAAAGAGAGGAGGGCAACAAAAGTCTAAGCCAGCCAAATGCTTCAAACACAGCGGATGATGCGGCAGAAAATGAAGTAAAAGAGAGAGAGGAATTCAGTAAGGTGGGCTGCCAACATTGGGAGAGAAGAAAAAGAAGAAAAAGAATTTGTAAAAAAATGTATTTGTGTGCATCACATGGAGGCCTCTCTTCTTAAGTCAAAATTTGTAACCATGGGTGTTCACATGAGGGAATAGGGTTAAGTTTGGCCCAATAAAAAGGGCTCCTATTATAAAGTTGGGGGAGAGTTCTTCTTGGCCTTGGTAGACTTACGTGAGAAGAGTTGGAGAGTGTGGTTTGGGAGCTTTTAGTGTAATATTTGTGGGTTTATCTTATTATATTGTTATGTTCTTAGTGTTCTTAAGAGTTTAATCTTTTATCAGCTCCTTTACATGTTGTTCTGTACTCCATTTCAATTTATAGTCTTCACAAAACTTGTTCATTATTCTGTGTTCTACATTTTCTCTTTTTACCTCCTCCTCTAATTCTTCTCCTTTTTCAAGTTATGACATATTTTTCTAAATTCTATCCTAACGTGTTATTGTTCATACGAGGTGATGGTCTCCACCATTCTTCCGTTTTGAAGCCTTTCCAATCCTCTTTTCATTTTTAATTCTTCATAAAAGTTTTTCTCCTCTTGTAGATCTAAGTTTTCTTCTTCTACTACTTCCTCCAATTCTTCTTCATTTTTTAGTTACAATTAATTTTTCACTGTTCTATTTTCTACCCAGTCACTATTCACCCACGCCCATAGGTGTCGATTTTTCACATTTTTCACCTTCTTCCTCTCGTTTTCTATCTCTGCACTCTTCATGCAAGTTCTTCTTAACCCTAACATCTTCAATTTTGTCTTCTGTCACTTCTTCCAATTCTCTCCGATTTTAAAGATATTTCATTCCTTAACTCACCCTATTTTCAGTATAATTTTCCTTGCATAGCTCTTCCATCCACCTCCCTTTCTTTATATCCTTCACACACCCCAAGGCGGCGCTCTACCAAAGCGGGGTGGCGATCAAAGACTCGGAACGGCGTGGACGGCGTCATTCTTCTAATTCCTCGGCTTATTTCTTCCCTTATTCTTTTAATTTTACAATTGTGCTTTTGATTTACATAGTTATAATTTTTAAATCAAAATTTATTTTCATGCAATTTGATTTTCTAATAGTTTAAATCTCATTCAAAACTTCGGATTTTTCAAATACAAGAATTTTCTTCCATGCTATTTTGAAAACATTTCTTCTCCGTGGGATCGACCCGTATTCACCACTTTATTTGAATTTCAATATTTTTTAGTGAGTGAGTTCGGTTAATTTTTAAATTGTGGCACGGCATTTTTAAACGACGGGTGCCGAGCGTATAAGTTGTCCCCTGGGATATTGCCTGTGACTTCTTCTGACGCCCTTCATTTCTAGTGTTTGCAGGCTTCCACGAGTGTTGGGCGGTCTTCCCCAACAAATAAATAGAAAAGTGTGGTAACGACCCAAGATCCGGGTACTGGGAAAGGAACCCGATACCATTCGAATCCTCGCCCGCCGCCCACGAGCCGGGGCTCGGAAGGGCTAAAAAGGAGTGTGGAGGTACAAAGAAATACTAAATAAAGTAAGACAATTCAATACTTAACAGAAATAAATAATCTAACTACAACAGAGTCCAGTCCAGCACAAAGTATAGTCTAAGGCAGAAGAGCATACCCAACACCGAGCGAACACTTGGCCCGGCGAGCTAGCGACTGAGAACCTCCGCACAGCACCCCCAGACTTTGAGGAAGAACCGTCGCACCTGAAAGGCAGGGGTGAGCCTCCTATCACTGGCTCAGTAGGGGTCCCGCGGAACCCCAACAGTAAACAACAGCGGCAGCGGAAAGCAGCAACAACAACAGGACAACACTCGGTGGCCGATAAAACTCGACACTATAGCTACTCCTACTGTACACGAATATACGCCCCGATCTCACAGTCGGGGGACCACCAAACTACCTAACACTGTTGCCACCGAGGGAAAGCACATGGCAACTCTACCATAAAGGCCAGTCAAAAGGACATGGCCTAACCTGGACCACCTGGTCCACAGGTACCATCACGACCTCACTGTCGTGAATCCGACCCTGCCAAGGGGGTGAAGCCTCGGTAATCCAACCGAGCGTCCCTAGCACCAACCTCGAAAAATGCATAGAAACGGTCCGGGAAACCATGCCTCGTGGTCAAAAAATGGACTCTAGGGTCACGGAAACTCACGTCCTGTGATGGGGGCATCTGCCCACCAGAAGCAAGGCCGGATGCGTCCACTGATGTCTTACACCGCACCTCAGGTGTCTCTCTATGACGCACTAGGCGAAGATAGAGACTGAGTAGTAACCAGTACCACGAACAAGGACTAGCTGGGGCGCGCTCGTCGGCGTGGGTCCGACACCCCCCAACCACGTGTGCACACACAGACCATGCGCGCTAGGTCTGACTCTCAAGCTAGTTCTTCTCCCAAAGCCCGGACTCAGGCTGCGCGTGGGGGCCCTACGGTAACCAGCTTAAAAACCGTCACTCTCGGGTGTAGCTCTCCACCTACCCCCTAGGTGGGTTAGCACACGCGTGCCCAAGCATACTATTGTAGCTCTCCACCTAACTCCAGGTGGGTCGGCACAAGCGTGCCCAGGAAGCTATTGTAGATCTATTTAAAATCCACTTAAGGGAATATGAAATAAGCATAGCGTAGGATGCTATATGGAGGGTGTGATCGCCAGAGATGCGAGGGCCTCAAATGATATAATAATGATAAAAGGAGGAATCGCAAATATAAATACCTCAAAAGGATGCGGGGAAGATTGTGAGTCGACTTCCTTCTCTTCCAACCGGCCAACCGATGGAGAGAGTCTTCTCTTTAGATTACCCTTGCAAGAAAGACAAACACCAACAAAGAGTATGGATTAGCAAACCAAGATGTGTAGTATCAAAATCCCAAGTGAATGAGTATAGCGTGAGAGCATGTGAATGAACACACATGTTGGGTGTTGACCCTTTAAACCCCTGTGTGAAGGGAGGGATAAAATATGATGAATGAAAATATAAAAAGGTGTGTGCAAGTGTTGCACTAGGGAGGCTCAACGTGGTTGAGGAGGAAGAACTAATAACAGAGATATGATGCAAGATGTATGTGTGCACTGTGAACTAATTTATGCAATGAAAGAAGCAAAGAGGGGATAGCAAAGCCTGAGATTATTTTCTCTGTTGACGGCTTTAGATCTTCAGTTGAGAGAAGCCTCCGAATGATAGAGCTTTAGATGCAGGGAAGCTTCTCCTTAAGCCAACACTCAGGCAGCACCTCCCTGTCGTGAATGGAAATCGTCCTCTTAAAGCATGAGCCGTAGGGCTCTATTTATAGGGGAGATGTATGGGTTTAAATTTGAGTTTTAATAGGGAAATTGATTTTTAGTAGGAGACAAATATTGGAAGGAGTCCTCCTAGTCATGGAAAGTCATTAGAGTCCTTTCCGAAGTGGAAAGGGGCTCAAAGCGGAGAAAGAACAAGGTTTCGGCACGGTTTGGAAATCTGCAAAAAATGACGACCACTCATGTTGTCGTTGAAGAGGCGTGATCTCGCGTTGGACCTGAGCTGAGGGGATGATCACTGAATAGTGAACTGCGAGGAAGGGAAACGGATCAGGGGGCGTGTGGAAGCACTTTTTATTTAGATCTTTGTTTATTCATTTATTGGTTTTATTAAGTGCGTGGGCGTGCCAGTCACCTAGGTGACAATTTATTATGTGCTCGATCTGACTAATCAGACGATTGTGTAGTTCGTGTCGGGACTAAAACCCGCCGCGCCGTAAAGGTCACGGCGTCATTTACATCCCCTCGGAGAGGGGAACACCCTTGATTAATCGCCGGGAATCAGGGCCTCATGGCCAGGAAACTATATCGATAGAAACAAGCCGATAACGGTCTCGAATCAGTCGGAAAGCCGATGTCTAGGGAAGCAAGCATTCGGAATATGTCGGTCACTTAAGGGACCATTTTGATATTCGGACAAGCGTCCGGCTTCAGAAAATCGTGATCGTCACGGGAAAACCGAAACATATGTATGCCGGGGTACGATAAATTTATTGTTAAGAGGAATGAGAAATATTCAGTTAAATCCTGGTTAAAACGGTCAGAAACCAACAAGTTTGTAGGCTCGGTGCAAGATCAAGTCGCAACCATACTGCGATGGGCCCCCCGCGGTCGAAACAAGACTTGCATGAGCATCATTAATATTTTCGGTGCCAAGGGGGCAACGGGGGAGTGTCCCGGGATCAGATCCCAGAACCAATATGTATTCAGAGAGAGCGGGTTGTAGGCCGAGGATACGGGTCGGACAATGACCATGGTTGGGGCTAACCCGAGGTCTAAACGTGACTCACGAAGGTCTTATTGATATTCCCACACGTAGGGTTCGGGGAAGACGAGAGCCGTCTCATTCCATTCAGATTTTGTTGGTCATTCATGGACCACTTTATGTTCGGACAATGGTCCGTATTGAAGGTACGACGTAGATGGAAACAACCCCGTACAAATGTGTGCCGAGTTCACAGCAATTTTAATGCAAGTGCAGGATTAGATCCCGATATATATGTCGGTCACTAACGGACCATTCGTCGTTCGGACGAGAGTCCGCATTTGAAGCGTCGAAGACAACGACAAAGCCATACGGATGTTTGCCGTAGGTACAGCAAGTTTAATGTGGGTGTGGGATTAGATCCCGGTATATATATGTCGGTCTCTAAGGGACCATTCATTGCTCGGACGAGAGCCCGCATTTGAAGCATCGAAGATGACGACAAAACCGTACGAATGTCTGTCACGAGTACGGCAAGTTTAATTCAATACCGAGATTAGATCCCGGTATATATATGTCGATCACTAATGGACCATTCATTGTTCGGACGAGAGTCCGCATTTGAAGCATTGAAGATAATGATAAACCGTACGAATGTCTGCCACGAGTACGGTAAGTTTAATGGGATTGCGGGATTGGGTCCCGATAGAAGTGGGTCAAGTCGATAGACTATTGGCCCAAGACGGTTTCAGAGTATGGCCATGTCGGGGATTCTGGGGTCCACATCTGATACCCTGGGGCATCATTGCTTTCGTCTTCACGCATAGTCAGGGGAAGCGAATTGTTAAATGAAGCCCGAACTTGCCAACGTACGCCCTCGCACGCGGGGTTCACCCTCGCACAAGGGGTTCTAGCAGCTCATGGGTAGCAGCTTCGTAGGAGCCCCAATGGGGTAGATGTTTGCCAAGGAAGGCCATGAATGTTCATCCCCTAACGGACTCCTTCGAAGGCCATGCTATAGAGAAGCAGGTTTCGAAGGGCCCTGGATGAGGAAAAGGTAGAGAGAAAGCGAGAGAAACAGAACACCATATATTGCAAAAGGGGCTTTTCTTTTTATTCATCCGCAAAAGGAAGGGAGATGAGATACAGAGGGGGATTTACCCCAAAGCAAGGAAAGATACATCGAAGAAAGAAGAAAGAGATACATCGGTGGGGGAGGGGGAACGGAGCACAAGCCCCCCCTCCAAGCTTACCTCTCTTCTCTCACACTCACTCTCTTCTTCTTCACCTCACAGGCGCAGGGGAATAGAGCTTCTTCTTCTCTTCGGACGGAGACCCTAGCCGAACCACCTTCTCTCTTTTTCTTCCCTCAGCTGAACCCCTTTCAGAGAGAGCCGGCCAGAGAGCCCGCCTACCGCCCGAGCTTCCAGTGGAGTGTTCGTTGCATATATATCAGTGGAGCTGGGAGGAGAAGCCTCTGAAGCCAGCGACATGTGTCTTCTCTTTCCCTCCAACCGAAGGCAATCGAGTGGCCTGCGGCTAGGGGCGGTAGAGTAGGGCAGGTGCTCTTCAGGGATTGGCCGACAGTGACTGGTGGAGACGGGCGGCCGGTGCGGAGCTCGAAGATTGCCATTCCAGGGAGCTTGAGTGGTTCAGGCGGTTGCACACTGGTCGGGCGCAGGAGGCCTGGCTGTTTCAGGGAAATCAACGGCATTCTATTTGCAGAAAATAGGGGACCGCAGGTAGGATGGGATGGCAGCTTGGTTAAACTGGCGTGGGGGGTGAGCGCGCCGGATTAGCAGCATTAGTGGGGTGCGCCAGTTACAACCGATTTAATGGGGAGTGCCAGTTTAAATCTATTGAAAGGGGGAGCGCCGGTTTAAGGCTATTGAAAGGGGGGGCGCCGTTTTAAGGTTGTATAGGTACAGCCGCGCCGGTTTGAGTGTAGGCCACGTCGGTTTAGACTTCGTCTCGGAGTCGCGGCTATTCGGACGGACGCCTGTCCTCCCGTGTTGCTTTAGTTGTAATGCACTGCCTCCGGGGTGTTTAGTTTAGGGCCTTTGGATCCTGATTCGGAACTTTGAGTGATCTCCAGCGCGTGCCGAACATGTGTTCAAATTCTTGAGTTTCTTTTGATTCGGCCTTCGACACTATCGACTGGGGAGCCGGGGCCGTCTCTTCTGCTCGGGGGGCTTCTTTGTTGGGTGGCGGAGCACCGGATATATATTCGTCCTGCTTGGAGGAGGTACAGAGTTTATCCGGCCTTCCCGTCTTCGACTTGTTCTCGGGGCGTCGAGACGTCTATGCCGCAGGAACATTCTTTTTCTTCTCTCTTTTTTTGACATCCACAGGGCCCAGGGATGGTTCCCTGGGGTAAACCCTCCGATGCCTAAGTCAGTAGAGCAATGGTGGAAGCTATGAAGGGAGGAGGAAAAGAGAGGCACGAGATCCCTCTACACCAAGGTGGTGAAGTGGTTCCTGCTCAGGGAATTTTAGGCGTGTGTTGGCCCTTACCTTCCGCGGGAGGGAGTCCCAGGTTTAAATAGTGCGCAAGCCTCGCGAGTCCCGTAAGCTGAGGAGTTTCAGGCGGGAGTTACGTCCTCATCATGGGCTCTTTACGTCCTCAAAAACTCTTGCTCATAAATGGCTCTCAACGGCAGCGTGGATAAGCAATCGTCGGTTAAACCCAAACATGAAGGGTGCCAACCCTATCCGGGTGATAGGCATAGCTCGGATGAAGATAGGTCGGAGTGGGCGCTGAGCGCTTGCCTCTATCCCGGTGAGGGGATAACTCGGGCATGGATCTTCCTCCGTTCTGACCGACGTTTGGGCCTTCCAAGCCTAAGGGCCGCCGAGGAAGGGTTTGATCACGAGTAATCTTATTGGGCCTTTTATCCTAAGTGGGTCCTGCGGGGCTGTCACTTGGATGAGCTGAGCCTCGTTTGGTCCTGACGGACCTAGTTCGGCTGCTCTTAGATGGGCTATAGAAATCCCCCTCTCCACTTGTCCCCCTCTTACTCCCGAGCTTTAGTAAGCTCGGAAGAGTAGCCGTTTAGGGTTTTAGACTAGCGTGGCTCAGGTGGGTGGAGATCTGGCGGTGTTAGTAAGCCACATGTCGTGGTCACCTGGGCCCTTACTAATGATGATCCTGACGGATTTGAACTGAAGGGGCCCCCTTTTCTCGGAGGTCGGAACGACGCGCCGCCTTCCGCATGGGAATATGGGCGTTATGCACTTGCCGTTGCTCCAGACACACCCCGTTTTTAGGGTTTGGCTCTCCTTCATGCTTGCTTTTGGGACTTTTTGATGCGTCATGAAGACACGACGGAAGAGCAGAGGCTTGCAGCGGCGTTCGCGGAGATAACTGCAGAGGCAGTCTGACAGTTTCCTCTTCCTTCAGAGTCTTCGGGGTCCCGGGAGTATCTTTCTTCAAGTTCCTCTCCGGATTCCATGACGGATCAGTGTCCGGATGTCGAAGAGTGGGAGGGCGAGCCTGCGGTGAGGGCAGCGGCTCCAAACTGCAGCGAACTTGGGGCGGCAGAGGTGAAACGGCTGGAGAACCAGTTTCATCTGCCCCACAAGTTTTTCTTCGCCGCGGCTGCCCCACACGAGTTGAGCTTGGATTCTCGTACGGGCCACATCCGCACCTTCCTACTGTCGTGGAAGGGTGGGTTCCGCCTTCCTTTCGAGCCCTTTATTCTCAAACTTATCAATTTCTTTTAGTTGGCGTCCGTACAGTTGGTAGCCAACTCTTATCTTCTTCTTTCTGCCTTCCGCATCCTCTACCGTCAATGCGGAGTTCCTCCTTCCTTGGACCTCTTTCACTATTTTTTGAGTTGAAGGCGCATCCCTCGGCCGGGAAGGGCTTCTATTTCATCCAGGCGAGGCGAAATAGGAGCTGTATTTCCTTGGCCGCGAAGGATTCATCGCACAAGGAGTGGAAAACTCAGTTCTAATGGGTGGGGATCCTCTCGGTGGAGGAGACTTGGAGATGTTCCGTAATCCCTAATTTTCATCCGAACATTCCTCCAAGGCAGGATGAGTTTTCTCCGGACGTGGAGGAGTACGCGATCATTTTGCTGAAGCGTCGTCAGTCCACGGAGGAGCTGGTCACTCCGGAGAACATCGAGCGATGTCTTCTTGCGCGGCTGCAGCTGGCAGGTTCGGTCGCCACGAATCAGTTTCTTCTTCGGATGTTGAGACCATCTCCTTTTTCTGATCATATCTTTCTTCTGTGCAGACACCAGGCGGCCGACTTTGGAGGAGGCCACAGAGGTGATCGATCTCGGCGATGACTCGGCTGCCAATGAGTCGGCTGCTCCCACGGGTCGCTCCCGAGCCAGAGATAAGGGCAAGGGGGCGGCCCAGGGTGAATCTTCCAGGCTGCGAGGGTCCAAGCGCAAGGATCCCATGGAGGGCATGATCCGGGCCGCCGTGAAGGCCTGGAAGCAGGCCAAGAAGGCCGGGGTCATTCTCGCATTCGAAGGTGACCTTGCCGCGGCTCACCCCCCTACTAGGCGAGCTCTCCCACCTGCCGAGCAAGAGGGGGCCGAGGAGGTTGGGGCTGCTCCTGCGGTCGGCGACGATGCTGGCTCGGCTCCCCCTTCGGCTGGAGCCGAGGAGGCCGAGGCTGCTTCTGTAATTGGCAGCGGTGCCGGCCCGGCTCTCCCCTCGGTAGGAGCCGAGGGGACCGTAGACGAGGCAGGTGACGCTGGGACCACGGCCGAGATTGGGGCGTTGACTGAGGCGGGCGACGCTCCAGGTGGTGGTGCAGGTGTCTAACCGGTCCAGGCGGGGGGGTCGCAAGAAAAGGCGACGCAGCCCCGACCGACCGAGGCACAAGGGGCGGACGAGGCAGCGGCTCGATCTCGGCCTTCCGGCGGGACGCCGACCGAAGAGGGGGTCTCTATTCCGGCGGCCTTGGAGAGGCTCGACATCCAGGGCCCTCTGTATCAAATATGTAGTGGTATAGCCGCGAAGGTGAAGGGGGGAGACAGGCAGCACTCCTCGTCCGTGGCCCTCGAGACGGTTATGGAGGGCGGCTTGGTCCTGGCCCAGATGGGGGCCACTCTGGCAGAAGCTTACGCTCGGTCGGAGTCAGAGCGGGCGAACCTGGCCTGGACCCTTGGGGGTTCTGACAGGAAGATGGCTCGGCTCGCCGAGGAGCCTGATGGGCTCCGGCGCGAGCTTTCCTCAGTTAGGGAGCTGGCGCGGGCGAGCCAGGTGGAGGCTCGGGCATTGACCGAGCAACTAGCTGGGGCCCGCGAATCGCTCGAGAGGAAGAGCAGGCTTCTTGAAGAGGAGCGCGTTGCTCGCACCGAGCTAGATGGCTGATGGGAGGCCGAGCGTGCCGAGCTGGTGGACCGAGCGGAGGAAGCCGAGCACCTTCGGCGGGAGGCCGAGGCTGATCGGGCCGAGGCGGAGAAGCAGACGGCGGAGGCCGGGCGGAGGTTAGCTGAGGCGGAGCGGGAGAAGGCCGAGCTCGCTGGTAGGGTGGGATCGGCCGGGGCGGAGGCGCTCGAGCTATACAAATGCTCGGAGGCCTATTGGGTCGACCTTAAGGAGGTTGCCCTCCCCTACTACGAGTTAGCACTTCGCCGAGGCATCCACAAGGGGTTCAAGCAAGGCTACGACCGGGCCGTCTCTTATGCCGAGGAGCAGGCATCCGAGACACTCGATTTTCCATCCGGGCAATGCTATGACTCGAACTTGTCATCCTCCGGTTCCTCTGCGTTGGAGGAAGAAGATCAGGGGGGCTCTTTATCTGAAGGATCGCCAACTCCAGATGCCTCGGGAGGGCGCGCAACCGAGGCAGTTCCTACGCCGGTGGGGTCAGTGCCAGGGTCGGCCGTCGTCGAGGGTGCCAGGGGCAGACCGTCTGAGCCTTCCACTTCCGAGCTTCAGGGTGGGCCAGAGGCCTAATGTATCTGCTTTGCTTTCTCTTTTTGCATGTCTCTTCTTTTTCCGAAGGAAAACTTTCCTTGTTGTGTAGGAAAAAAAGTAAGGCAGTAGCATTATGATGAAGACTTAACTATTTCGTATCGCCATTGCCGTATTTTGTTCAGCGTATTTGCAGTGGTTGGAAAGTGCCAATACTTTCTGCGTGGATCTCGCCTGATGGTTGGGTGAGCGTCTGACATGGTGTCTTTCCATTTTCTCATGCTTTGAATGTTTGGCCGCTTCGTGTGTCCCGCTGGGGCGGAAACTAGAAGTTTGAGGTGACCGTTCGTAGGGAGAGGTCCCTTTGGCGTGTTTTCGAGGGGAGAATCATTTAAGGTAAATAGCCTCCCTTCGCCTATAAAAGGTCTGAAGGTCGTCCCTTCCTCTCCACCGCTTAGGGTTGTCCCCGACAGTCTTTTCTCATTCTTTCTTCACGTAGCGTTGTGCCGTTATATTTGAAGCATGGAAGACGCTCTGGAAGATGAGGCTGCTGACGACGGAGGGCAGAGAGTCTTTGCTGCTTCTGGTTTAAAGGGGGTTCGACAGCCTGTGGACAGGTTTAAAGAGGGTTCAACGTACGGAGGCACGTCGTCTTCTTTTATCAACTCCGACCGGCGCTTGCGGGGAGGGGCGTGTCAGCAGACGGATGGGGAATCAGGTATCCCCTTCTCCGCCCCTCCCTCTCCATTTCCTACTTTTCCCCCTCTCTCCTGCAGCCTCTTTCTCCCTCTTCTGCTCTCCCCGCCATTTCTTTCACTCTGCGGAGGATGCCTTTTGACGTCCTCTTCCCCGTCCTCTTCCAAGTTCAACTTGGAAGGTAGCCTTCTTCTTTCTAATCCCTCTATCACCTTTGTCACGAGCTACCCGA
Organism: Amorphophallus konjac; assembly: GCA_022559845.1. Taxonomy (NCBI): domain Eukaryota; kingdom Viridiplantae; phylum Streptophyta; class Magnoliopsida; order Alismatales; family Araceae; genus Amorphophallus; species Amorphophallus konjac. The sequence goes on from CM040129.1 coordinate 157,484,627, forward strand.
GCCAACGGGGTCGACTACCCTTTATCCGAGCCAGTTTCTGCGCGAGGCAGAGTCAGTGGCTAGACGTAGGAAGGTTAACCGAGTCAGTCGAGCGATGGGCTCATACGGTGGCGCCAGATGGATTTTTTGCTTTTTTGACATGTATTTTCTTGGCTTCGGCCTTTCTGATGTACAAGCGAGTTGTTTGAATAAAGGAAAGGAGGCTTTTGTTTTGTGTCGTTTACACAATGCTCAATATTCATAAGTAGAACTTGCATAGTGTAGTCGCGTTCCAAGTCCAAGGGATGGGCTCTCCTTCCATCGTGGATAGTCGGTATGCTCCTTTCCCTAGCGTCTCGACCACTCGGTAGGGGCCTTCCCAATTAGGGGATAGCTTGCCCGCCGCCTCAAGTGGTCGAGAGGCTTCAGCTTTCCTGAGCACGAAATCTCCCGGTTGAAAGTGTCTATCTCGGACTTGGGCGTTGTAGTATCGAGTGAGGCGGCGTTGATATTCCGTTGCTCGGATGCTGACAATCTCTCGGAGCTCATCTGCTAGGTCGAGGTTTTTGAGTAATTTCTGGTCGCTTACCTCGTGCGAGAAACAGATGACTCGGAGGGAGGGATTGGCAATCTCCAATGGTATAACGGCCTCGGCGCGGTACACCAACTGAAAGGGACTTTCACCAGTTGCTGTTCTGGGAGTCGTTCTGTGTGACCAAAGTACGTTCGGCAATTCCTCAAGCCAGATTCCCTTGGCTTTGCCGAGCCTGGTCTTGATGCCTTTTAAGATAGTCTTGTTGGCATTTTCGACCAGTCCGTTAGCCTGAGGGTGGGCGACCGAGGTGAAGTGATTGCGAATGTTTAGGTCGGCGCATCTGTCTCGAAAATAACGAGAATCAAATTACCGACCATTATCGCTCACTATCACTCAGGAGATGCCGTAGCGACAGATGATCGATTTCCAGACGAAACTCTAGACGACTGTCTCGGTGATTCTTGTTGTGGCTTCGGCCTCGATCCATTTGGTGAAGTAGTCGATGGCGACGATGATGAACTTCTTCTGGGCTTGAGCCGTGGGGAACGGCCCGAGGATGTCGATTCCCCAGCGAGCGAAAGGGTATGGCTTGGCTAGGATAATGAGCTCCGTTGCCGGCTGATGGACCAAGTGGTCAAATCGCTGGCATCGGCCGCAGTGCTGTACGTAGGTCGAGTAGTCGCGCTGCAGAGTGGGCCACCAATAACCTTGCCGTAGCAAGATCCTGGCGAGTGACCTTCCTCCCAAATGCGCTCCGCACAGGCCTTCGTGAACTTCTTGAATCTCTCGGTTGGCTTCGTCAGTATTGAGGCACTTCAGGAGAGGACCGGAGAAGGATCTTCGGTAGAGAGTGCTGTCCAGAATGACGAATCACCGAGCTTGGTACTTCAATCTTAGGGATTCCCGGGGGTCAGGAGGCTCTTGAGAGTCTTGGAGGCACAACAAGTAGTGGGTGTGCCAGTCGCTTGGGGAGGCCTGGTCAACAACCAGGAGCTCTGAATCGATGCTCGGTCGCTCTAGCTCTTCGAGAAGGACCGATCGAGTACCCTCGGGGTCAAGAGAGGAGGCCAGCCGAGAGAGGGCGTCTGCTCGGGAGTTTTCTTCTCGAGCTATTCGGACTACCTCAAAGCTCTCGAACTGTTGTGCCACGGCTCTGACCAGCTGGAGGTATTTGACCATCGGTGCTTATCGAGCTTCGTAATCGCCGTTGACCTGGCTAGCGACTAGTTGGGAGTCAGTGTGAATTCTGACTTGCTCAGCCCCCAGCTGTCGGGCCATGCGGGCTCCCGAGATAAGGGCTTCGTACTCGGAGGTGTTGTTGGACGCCTGGAAGTTGAACTTCAAGGCGTATTGTAGCTATGCTCCTTCGGGGGACTTCAGGAGGATTCCAGCGCCGCTTCCGGCCGAGTTGGAGGATCCGTCGACGAACAGTTCCCAGGTTGGCCCGGGCGTGGACGGAGACTTTTCTACGGTCGGGATAGTGCTCTTGGCGATGAAGTCAGTGAGCGCCTGTCCTTTGATAGCCGAGTGAGGCCGGTATGATATATCGTAGGCCCCGAGCATGATGGCCCACTTGACGAGGCGTCCCGAGGCTTCAGGGTGAGCGAGGATCTTCTTCAAAGGTTCGCCGGTCAGCACGGTGATGGAATGCCCTTAGAAATAGGGTCGGAGGCACTTGGCCGAGGTAACCAACACTAGCACGAGTTTCTCGGTTGTGGTGTGCCTTCTTTCAGCCTCGTTGAGCACGTTGCTGGTGTAGTAGACCGGTCTCTCGATTCTCGAGTCATTTCTGACCGGGACCGAGCTAACTGTAAACGGAGTCGCCGAGAGATAGAGACACAAGGCTTCACCTAGGATGGGGTTGGAAAGCACCGGGGGCAAAGCCACGAACTCCTTAACCTCGGCGAACGCCCTTTGGCATTCCTCGTCCCATACGAACGTAGCAGATGCCATTTTGGACCCCCTCAACAGCTTGAAGAAGGGTAGGCATCGTTCGGCCGGGCGGGACAAGAATCTGCTGAGCGCGGCAATGCGCCCAGTGAGGCATTGGACGTCTTTGTTGAAGGTGGGTGGGCGCATGTCCAGGATGGCCTGGACCTTGTCGGGGTTGGCCTCGATCTCACGCTGGGTGACTAAGAAACCCATTAACTTCCCGGATCTTACTCCGAAGGCACACTTGGTGGGATTGAGCTTTATATTGTACCTCGGGAGGGTGCTGAAGGTCTCAGCTAGGTCGGCGAAGTGATCCTCGGCCTTGGGGGTCTTGACGAGCAAGTCGTCAATATAGGCCTTGACGTTCCGGTCGAGCTGTCCTTCGAACATATGATTGACCAGCCTCTGGTACGTGGCTCCAACGTTCTTCAACCCGAAAGGCTTCCGGGTGTAGCAGTATACGCCGAAGTCGGTAATAAAGGCGGTCTGCTCGATGTCTCCTGGATCCATTCTGATCTGGTGGTAACCTGAATAGGCTTCCAGGAAATTGAGTATTTCGTTGCCCGAGGTTGAATCAACCAGTTGGTCGATGCTCGGTAATGGATAGCAGTCCTTTGGTGTGGCCTTGTTCAAGTCGGTGAAGTCCACGCACATTCGCCACTTTCCCGAAGCTTTTGGCACCAGGACGATGTTAGCCAGCCACGTCGGGTACATGACCGGTCTAAAAAGGCCAATCTTTTGCCCCTTGGTGACCTGCTCCTTGATGATTGCATGCTTCTCTGGCGCGTGCTTCCTTCTGCGTTGTTGTACGGGCTTCACGGTCGGGTCGAGGTTAAGCTTATGCATTACCGTCTCTTCCGATATTCTGGGGAGTTGATCGTCAGACCATGCAAAGACTCGGGTATACGCGGAAAGAAACTCTTTGTATTGCTGCTGAACCTCAGACGGTAGGTCGGCTCCAATCTTTACTCCTAGGGTCGGGTCGTCGTTTAGGAAAATCGTTAGCAGCTCGCCTCCAGGCTCGGAGGTTGCGGGTTTTTCCTCGACTTTCCGGGGACCCTTGTTCTTCCCGTCCGGCCTTGTGGCTTCAACCGAGATATTATAGCACTTTTTGGCCGTCGCCTGGTTACCTCGGACTCCCCCCACCCTATTTTTTGTGGGGAACTTCATCTTTTGGTGATAAGTAGAGGGCACCGCTTTCGTTCGGCTAAGGATTCCTCGACCGAAGATTACGTTGTATGCTATCATACCCTTGATCACTATGAAGTCTACCAAGACCGCAATGGTTTTGTGTGGGGTGCCGAGAGTAACCGCCAGGCTTAGGGCTCCCTCGGGATAAGTGGCCTGGCCATTGAACCTGCAAAGGGGGGTTCGGATCGGGCGGAGTTTAGACGGATTCTCCCCCATCTTAAGGAAACATTCGTAAGATAATACATCAGGGGCGCTTCCATTGTCAACTAGAATTCTGTCTATGTTACAATGGTTTATTGTGTCCAATGTGACTAGGGCGTCGTCATGCAGGGTGGTCAGCCCTTCCAGATCTTGGTCGGAGAAGACTATGACATGGGGCTCACTTGGCGGGGCCTTGGGAGGCTCAACGGCTCGGCTCGCCCGCTCAGTATGACGCTTCCTTCCTCGGCTACTGTCCCCTCCTGATGCAGCTCCTCCAGCGATGACGTTGATGTGGACCCCGCGAGGGACGTTGTCAATTTCCTCTGGGGCGCCTCGGTCTTCCTCATGCCCAGCCACGAACCGAGATAGGTGTCCCTGGCGGACGAGGTGCTCGATCTCATCCTGAAGCTGGTGGCAATCGCCGGTATGATGCCCGTGGTCACTGTGGAACAGGCAATGCTTGCTGCGATTGCAGTTTTTCGACCTCATTGGCTCGGGTTGGCGGAGAAGGCCCGAGCCTTTGATGTCTTCATATATCTCGTACACCGGAGCGGTTAAGGGAGTGTACCGCTCGTACTTCCGGGACGGCTCCTTGTGCTCTCTGTCTCGGTTCCGCCTTTTTCCTTGGCCCGAGCTTGACTCGGGTGCCCGCTTCTTGTCCCCCTCCCGACCCGAGCCGGTTGCGCCACGGCATGCGCTGAGTACTTCTTCACACTTGGCGTGGTGCAAAGACAGAGTCACTAGCTCGGCAGGGGTCGAGGGAGGGTGGAGGACAAGTTCGCGGCGGAGGTTCTCATCTCGGGTGCCCCCGGTCAGTGCGGTTATGGCCGAGGCTACATCCAGGCGGGGGATTCTCAGGACTTCCAACTTGAATCAGTTGATGTAAGCCCAGAGTTTCTCCCCTTGCACATGTTTGAGAGCCAATAGCCCCGCTACCGACCGCGGGGGGCCGTGACCGGTGAAACTCTCCTCGAATACTCACCCGAATTACTTGAAATCCTGGATGGGTCCGGGGGCGAGGGCCCGGAACCATGCTTGGGCACCTTGGACCAGGGTGGTCGCAAAGGCTCGGCACTTGATGGCGTCAGACGCTTCGTGAAGGGTCATCAGGGCGTAGAAGCTACCGAAGTGGTCGGCCGGGTCGCCTTGGCCGTCGTAGGACTTGAAGGTCAGAATGGAGGTTCTGGGAGATACCTCTGCTTTCAAAATATAATCGGAGAATGGGGGTTTCTCCTCGTCCTCTTCCGGAGAGACATTTTGCAAGGCGCGTAGGGCGTGCTCCTGCTCTGCGAAACGTCTCTCAAATTCTCACAGTCGAAGGGATAACTCCGGCTGTCGCCGTGTTGTGGGGCTGGGAGGACTTCCTTGGCGCTCTCCGGGAGCTTCAGTCTCTGGGTTTGGACGGCGTGCCGCAGGTCTTCCCATTTTCGGCGTGGAGGAGGCCTCTTGTTCCTGGAGAGGGGCTTGTGAAGGTCCCCCTGACCTGTTACGGGTAATCTGCCGGCCTCGGAGGGTGAAGCGGCCTCCGGCAGTGTGCTAGGACGTGTTCTCGCGGGGATGGCTCTCCAGAGGGGCACGTGACCTTCCATCCCTGGCCGCCTGGGTCCTCATGAGTTCAACGAGGATGTCCAGTTTTACGTTGAGGGCTTGGAAAGCGTCAGCGCCACCGTTGAGCGGTAGCCCTACCACCGCGGGAGGAGGGGGTGGTTCGTCGGCTGGGGTGTTGGCGTTGAGGCCTGAGAGGGGACTTCACCCGCAGCCACCATGGCGTTTCCCCTGTCACCGGCAGACCTCTCCCTGAACTTCTTCGCACCATACTGGCTCTTTGGTCATTTCCCACAGACGGCGCCAGATGAAGAGGCGTGATCTCGCGCTGGACCTGAGCTGGGGGGATGATCACCGAATAGTGAACTGCAAGGAAGGGAAACAGATCAGGGGACCCAGGGATGGTTCCCTGGGATAAACCCTCAGATGCCTAAGTTAGTAGAGCAATGGTGGAAGCTATGAAGGGAGGAGGAAAAGAGAGGCGCGAGATCCCTCTACACCAAGGTGGTGAAGTGGTTCCTGCTCAAATAATTTTAGGCGTGTGTTGGCCCATACCTTCAGCGGGAGGGAGTCTCAGATTTAAATAGTGCGCAAGCCTCATGAGTCCCGTAAGTTGAGGTGTTTTAGGTGGGAGTTACGTCCTCATCATGGGCTCTTTACGTCCTCAAAAACTCCTGCTCATAAAGGGCTCTCAACGGCAGCGTGGATAAGCAATCGTTGGTTAAACCCAAGCATGAAGGGTGCCAACCCTATCCGGGTGATAGGCATAGCTCGGATGAAGATAGGTCGGAGTGGGCGCTGAGCGCTTGCCTCTATCCCAGTGAGGGGATAACTCGGGCATGGATCTTCCTCCGTTCTGATCGACGTTCGGGCCTTTCGAGCCTAAGGGCCGCCGAGGAAGGGTTTGATCCTGAGTAATCTTAATGGACTTTTTATCCTAAGTGGGCCCTGCGGGGCTGTCACTTGGATGAGCTGGGCCTCGTTTTGTCCTGACGGACCTAGTTCAGCTGCTCTTAGATGGGCTACAAAAATCTCCCTCTCCAGTCGTTATTTGAAATAACGACTTCCAAAGTGTCATGAAATTAAAAAATCAGAAAATGCCAAAAAAGAAATAGTGTCCCTCTTTTGGGCGTCAATTTGAAAGGCGCCCTGGTGACAGGCGCTATTTAAGAAATTGTCATTCTCTTCAGAAAAGGGCCATTCTTATTTCTTTTTTTTATTTTTTTATTTTTTCGGTGGATGGACTTCTGACCGTGCTGACTCCAATTCCTATTTTTTCATATTTTTCTAAAACCCAAAAGGCCACCAAAATACCCCTGAAAGGGCCACAGAATATAATATAAAAAATTACCAAATTGAATGGACGCCCTCTTAGGAGGGCGTCATTTCCTTTTTAATTATTTTATTTAAAAAAAACAAATAACGCCCACCCCTCTGTCGTTAATTCTTTAAAAATTTGTAAAAATAGAAAAAATACCCAGAAAATCAAAAAAATAGGGAAAATAGAAAAAAGTGAGAAGTCCAAGAAAAGTGAGAAAACCCACTCAAACAAAGTCAATTTGAGGGTCAAATTGGGGCATTATGAGGTAATATAAGATGTACTCACAGTAATGTCAATTTTAGCGTGTCCACAGCTGTCCCGCCTTGGTGTCTACTTTGCAAGGGAATAGAGTGAACTGAAAAGTAGATGCCAAGGTGTGAAGAGACACGCGATCAACATCACCTGATGAGAATTAAATCTAAAACTCGAGATGAAGCAATCTCGAGAAGTTCAATGAAATCAACGATGTTTGGATAAAAGAGGGAGCGAATGTGCACGCGGGCACGAGGGAGATAAAAGAAGATGATCAACTTCCAACGTGGTGGAAGTACCCCAAGTCAAAAACCTATATGTTTCACCATTGGAGAGCGGTTACCAGTCAATGTGGACGTACTACAGCCAAGGCAGATCTAAGGAAAAAGAGAGTGAAAATAGAGGATAGAAATCCAAACAAATGGCTTTCGAAAAAACATCCCAAAACAGCGACAGGACAAACTGAGGATTTAATTTCGGCAATGAATATCTCATATCCGGAAAGAATAAGATCAATTTGACTCTCAAAATTAGCTTATCAGAATGATTTTTTTCAAAGTTTGTTTCAAAGTCCTACATGAATGCATGCTGGGCTAAAAGAGAAAATTTAAAACAAATGAAAATATAAGATAATCAAGGATAATATTGTTAAGCTGTCAAGACTAAGTCAAGAAACCCATTCTGTGAGCTGATACTAAGCCGAAGCCCGTTTATCCGCGCACCAAATCGCAAAAGGGAACCATCGTCCCCAGTCTTGGACAGCTCAACGGCCTATCCGTGTGACTAAGATTCCTCTGAAATCATCATTATTTTTGATGAAGGGGAACTCAAATTCTAGATTTACCAAAGTCACAAGGTCCTTGATATAATCTAATAGTGTAATAACATATAGTAAAATGCATACAGGGAGAGATGGTGATAGCAATAAGCATGAGGGAACTGAGAAACGAGGTGCAAGACACCGTGGGACCTGGATGATGATGCCCGGACGGTGGGTCCAAGGAGCTTCTTCCTGCGCTCAAAATTTTCATTAGCCAAGATATAATGAAGATAACAAGCAATGAATAAGGCAATAAAGCATTCAAATCAAAGCATACATCAAAGCATGAATCATAGCATGAATCAAAGCATCAATAAGTAATTACAACGTAGACATCAAAGCAATCAAAGCTTGGTGTGGATAGCATTCAAGCATGTATTAGCATGGCGAAGCATGTTTAGCATGAATAGCATGAGTTGAAGCATAGCATTGCAAAGCATCATTGCTTGTTGTTTGTCATGAGGATGATAATCTTGGCACGTGAGATTGAGATTGGATGATCATGATCAAGTAATGCCCAGTGGCTGAGTGATCAAGTGAAATCAGCAGTCGTTTATTAAAAGATTTGGCGATGAACGATCAATTAATCCCCAGTATGACCTGAATAGAGAGATGATAATCAGGAGTGCCCATAGTGACAAATCATGATGATGTTGGGAAGAATCAAACAATTGATGGCGGTGAATGGAGGGGACTCATCCCGTGCTCTTGGTCCTTGTAAAGTTGTTGTTCCTGCAAAAGCACCATCAGGAAAATATAATGCAATTTTTTTAGATTTTGAAATATGCAAATTTTTATGGGTTTTGAAAAAGTATTCAAATTTTTATGGATTTTGGAAAATATCTGAATTTTTGTTTAAAAATTTGAAAATATTCAATTTTTATATTTTGATCAAGAAATATTCAACTTTTTTTAGATTTTGGTCAGGAAATATTCAACTTTTTTTTGGATTTTAGTCAGGAAATATTCAACTTTTTTGGATTTTGACTTAGACATTGCTAGTGCAGCATCAACAGGATGTCTAAGCCACTGGCTAGGGGTCCTCGTTCCTCCCCCTTTCGCTAAAAACTGTTCAAAGTCGGGCGTGCATTGAAGGGTGGCGCCCTATAACCTGCTACCCTTGGATAACGATGCCCCTACCAAGGCCATACCCGAGAAACGCTCGGTCTTGAAGGGAGAAGCGAAGAATAATTTGGGATAAGCTTTATGCAGGATGGGAGATGTTAGGACTCGAATTCCTTCCAAGGTATTTCCCCTCAAAAAAGTAGTCGGTTGCGCTGGGGCTTTATGTCTTTAATTTTTAGACCCTTGACATGCATACGACCAGGGTTTTCCCTGCGGGGACTTTACCTCTCTTGACATGCCCTTTACTTCAGAATGTTGAATTTATCGAATTTTGATTTTGATAATCAAATTAGCTCTTTTTGACTAGATTTATAATGAAAAATCTCACTTTGTTCGGGTCAAGATTATCCCTATTTGACACTTCTCTCGTATTGGGGAGTACCTAGGTTGGTCATCTCATCGGTCAACCTCTTGCACCTGCACGCGGTCGAGTAAAGAAGAGAAAAGACTTTCATACATACTCATGGCATGGCCAAAGTAGCAACGGCATTTTACCAAAGGAGACGGCTAAGGACGCTGTGAAGTGTGTGGAGTGCCCAGCTAAAGGTTGCCCTTAACAAGCGGGGAATGAATGCTGAACTCCCAGCATGGGGTTCTTATAGCCAGTGGTGCTACAAAAGCAAGTCTAAAGACTTTTTTTGTATGTTTTTGTTGAAATTCAATAAAGACGAAGATAAAGACCTAGGATAAAGGCTTAAAATACCACTCATAATCATGTTAAGAAGCACTTCATTTTGAAAACCGCGCGTGAGAGATATTGAATGTAAGCCTTATGCGAAATATTACCTTGCAACCTTATAAAACAGCAGCCGCCGGAGGCGATCTTGATCACTGTGAGATTTGTCCTCAAGTGGCAGATAAAAGGATTGGAAGCCAATGCTTGAAGTGGCTTAATAAGAAGGAGTGGTACCAAGACCAGACTCAGACGAATAAGGATAAAAGAAAAAGAGGCGAGGGCTAGAACTCCCTCACTAAGGTGCAGAGACCCTGATCACATGAATGGTTTACAGAAGAAACGGTGAATCAAGAGAAGGGGTGAGGACTAAAGCCTCGGAAGCAGTGAGAGAACGGGTAGATGCCTAGAGCAGTTGATGTGGAAGAAGTTGGGTCGGACCCGGGATTAGGAGGGATTAAGAGGAGAAATTGGTAAATGGAGAGAGGTGGATCCGGAGGGTCCGAAGATAATGGAGGAGAATCATGATGGGAAGAAGAAGAGTCCGGAGGTTCCGGAGGAAGACAATCCCGAGGGACGCGATGCCCTGGGAAAAGGTATGGCAAAATATGCTTTAGGAGGAAGAAAATAATGAAGGACGTGATGTCCTGGAAGAGTAAGAAGATAAATCGGAAGAAATAGAGGAGGTCCGGAGGCTCCGGAGGGATAAGATGGAAAGGGGAGCGATGCCCGTTGTGGAGAGATAGAAAATCCGGGGATTCTGGAGGAAGACTAAGAGAAGGGACGCGATGCCCTAGGAAGAGAGAAAGAGGATCCGGGGGTTCCGGAGGGATAAGATGGAAAGGGGTGCGATGCCCGATGAAGAGTGAAGAATCTAAAAATTTCAGAGATGGAGGTGAATTAAGTGCGATAGAATCCGGAGGTTTTGGAGGCGGAAGACATCGTGGGCTAGGTGGCCCAAGGAAAACTAGTGAAAAATCCGGAGGTTCTGGAGGGATAAGATGGAAAGGGGCGCGATGCCTTGGGAGAAGGGATAAGGAATGAGATAGAGAATCCGAAGGAAGATAGAAAGGGGCGTGATGTCCTGAGAGGAAGTCCAGAGGTTCCGGAGAAATAGAATCAGAAGGGGCGCGATGCCCCGGGAGAAAGTCCGGAGGTTCTGGAGGAATAGAACACCATGGGGCACGATGTCCCGGGAGGATGAGAGAAAAATCCAGAGGGTCCGGATGTAAGAGTTGGGAGGGGGCACGATGCCCGGCCAATGTCAGGGGACCCAGAGATCCCGAAGGTAGAGGTGGATGAGATGGGGAATGCGGAGGATCCAGGGATTCCAAAAGGCGGGTAAGATACGGGTCCGGAAACTCGGGAAAGAAGGAATGCAAATGCAGTGCAATGAATGCGACAGAGGTATGGGATGCATGAAATGCAAAGAATACGAAGGGTGAGAGGATGAGAATTCCCTCTTCATCCCACGGATGGCCCAATCAGTGATAGATAGAAATGTGAATGAAATAGAATAGAGGGTGAGTAGGGTAGCGGAAGGCCCCTTAGCACCAGGATGATCGTCCCTCCATAGTAATGGAAATGTACAATCACTTGGCCCAATGAGTAAGGTAAAAGCCCCTGACGAAGCTTCAACAATAAACGCCAACTCCCTTGGAAGTCGAAGAGCAATAATGTGAGGGAGTTGAAAAGTGGGAACGGGAAGCATCGTCTTGCCCAGAGACTGTGCCATATAGAGAGTGTTGAACAAAACGGGCATTCGCCCCTTGTATGGAAGAATGGGTTTGAGATTGGAAAGTTGAAACAAGGGGTTCCCTGCCCGGCCCTTAAGCATGGACTTACACGGCATCAAATCTCTTTTGGTGAGCAACGACGGTGACCTGGCCTCTTCAACCATGCTTGGCACAAGAACATGGATTGCCATCCGATAAATGAACTCTTGATCTTTAAATAACATAACCGAAGCCAAATCCCTCTTGCCCGGCTCTTGATCATTTTCAACACATAAACTTGTAGAGACACACCCACTCTGTGTGGTTAAAGGAGGTGAAGCGAAGGCGGAAGGCTCCATGGAAGGTCGAGGTTTGATGGAAGGTGTTGGTAAAATGATAAGTGTGGGTGGAGGTTCGAACACGTCGAGCTTCTCCCCTTGCTCGAAAGCAGAAGGGATTGTCTCGGGTGCAAAAGGGGTGGACCCTACTCGAGATCTGCCACGGGTTTGGGTGAAGAGATAGGTGGAGGAATAGGCAAAGTGGGTTTTGGTGTTATAGTTATGGTGGAGGGCCGAGGTGGCGGCAATGGGAGGTTAATTGGAGAAAGTTTGGTGGTGGGTTCGGCAGATACCGGTGGAGTGGAGGCTAGTGAAGGCATAACGGGTGGAGATTTAGTGGAAGGTTTGGCAGAGGCTGGTGGTGTAGAGGCTATTGGGGTAATGGAAGGTGTAGAGGAAGGAGGTTTGGTGCAAAGAAAGCACCGGATGGGGCGAGAGGTATTAGGATAGGAGAAGACTCATGATGCGCCGGCGTAGGTGATTGGAGTATCGACCCATCGTCGTAACACCAATAAGTCTCAAAAATGGGGGTTGGTTCGTGGACGGTGGCATCATCCTGAGCAGGGGGTTTATCTGGTGGTAGTGGAGGGAGAGGAAAACGAAGGAAACTCGGAAGGGGCGCTTGCGGAGCTTCATTATGACGTGCTGACTTCAATTGTTCATGATAGTCAAAATCAAGTAGACACCGTAGTGGAGGCGTAATAATGGGTGGTGGTGGAGGTGTATAATGTTGAAGAAAATTTTGTGGAGGTGAATATAAAGGTGGAGGCGAAGGTGGAGAGTCATGATTTTGTGGAAAATTTTGTGGAGGTGAATGCGGAGGGTTATGTGAAGGAGTGGGATGAATGGGAAGAGGGCGGACGGCGTCCACTCGATCATCAAAGCTTATTGAAACATCTTGCTCACTTGTATTATTGATGTCATTATCTCTCCTCTCCTTCCAATCTTTTTTCATCTTAGTGATATTGTTCATGAAAGTATGAAGAGGGTTGACTTGAGGAGGAGGAGCGGGCCGCGGGCTTTTGACCCTCTTAAGTTGTTCCTCCATCGAAGTAATTTTATCAAGGAGATTTTGCTGGAGAGGTGTAACGTGAACATTGGAGGGTTGGCATGGCAACTTTGGAGGGGCGGCTTGATGTGGAGGCCGTGGTGGAGGGTTAATGGGCCAACCCACAAAAAGACTCGGACGGGCCGGGTTACAAGACGCATGTGGGCCTTGGGGCCGTGAAGGAGGAGGAATAGAAGGAGGTGGATGACGGATGACCCGAGAAGGAATATGTGTAGAAGGAGGAGACAGATGACAAGAGGTAGGCGGATGATGGGCCACCCGGGTATGAATGGAAGGAGGTGGGTGATGGGCCACCCGTGTGGGATTGGATGGTTGAGATGGAGATGCACCCTCAACAATAGCCTTAGGGGCTTGAATTTGTTGAGGGGTGAGGTGATCTAATGCATGCAAGACTTGGGAAACCTTCTCATCGTGTGGAAGAGATGGTCCCGAAGAAATAGTGGCTTGCGAAGGATTCAAGGTACCATGAGATTGGACATTGCCCATGGGTCGGGCAAGACCGTAGGAATGAGGACGTGGCCCCTTAAAAGAATTGTGGTGAAAATCATGATGAACATGTTGAAATTGAGGAGTGTAGGATGTGCTAGGTTGTGCATCCTCATGATTACCATTAGAATTGAACATGTTGGTTTGATTATCAAAGCGAAACATCATGCCAATCAACAATATTCAATCAAAACAACTTGCAAAGATATCAACCAAGTGAGATGTTTACACTTGATTTTATTTGTTCCTTGATGTGAATTAAGTATTTAATCAAAATTGATATGATTCACTCAAGGTAATGAACCTAGTTTCAAAATAAGGTTTTCTTCAATGCCAACTAGATCCACTCTCACCACGCATGGGCCAACTAAACCCAGGGACTTGAAAAGGTACAACCTGCCCAAGCATCCGTGAGAGAATCCACGGGTGCGGGGACTTACGGAGCCCTTGGTTTAGGAATTCTCGGTCCAAAGAGACGGAGTGCTCAATGGAGAGTCCTTCCTTAACCAAGAGAGGGGTATGGCTCCTAGAAGGTGTAGGGAGAGGAGGTCTCCCAAATCAAGATGTTCCTGTAATGCAGGCTAATGCAAAAGAAAAACAAAATCACACCGAACAACGCATACACAGTATGATGAATGCCACGGAATAACCAGAACGAACAAGATGTGAATAGTGATGAGGAAAAAAAATGCAAAAGATAGAAATGAAGGATGAGACTAAAACAACAAGTGCAGAAGCATGCTTTTTACAGAAAAGTGGAATACAGAATGCAAAAAAGTAAAATGAAAACATGATATGCAAATAGAATAAACAGAAAGGGAATTCAGGTGAACAATAATATGCTTTTAAAAGAATGCAAACAAAGCAATGGAATGCAACAGAATGAGAACGTGATATGCCATGCAAGTGAAATGGGGTGCGCAACAATTCTATGAAATCTCAGTAAAGCAACAGAATATGATCATGATACCCAATAAATGCACACAGGAAATGAATATGATATGCACAGGGAATGCAATAGAGATGACAGAGAAATAGCGTCTGCTTCAATGGGTGCACAAAATAGTTTTTTGTTTTCATTAGAAAAAGAATGGGTGACTATTTATTTTTTATATTTTTTTGTTTTTTTAACAGGATAGATGGGATATTCAAATAAATCTAAAAATCAAACGATCACTTGGAAAAATAAATAGAAAGAGTGCTACGAGGAGCACAAATAGGAGGTGCACCATGGGTGCAAAATAGGAGGTGCACTGTGGGTGCTAAAAGAGGAGGGTAATCAAAATAAAAAGACAAAAGGAAGTCCCACCGTGATCGTCAATTTGTGGATCTATTTAAAATCCACTTAAGGGAATATCAAATAAGCATAGCGTAGGATGCTATATGGAGGGTGTGATCGCCAGAGACGCGAGGGCCTCAAATGATATAATAATGATAAAAGGAGGGATCACGAATATAAATATCTCAAAAGGATGCGGGGGAGATTGTGAGTCGACTTCCTTCTCTTCCAACCGGCCGGCCGATGGAGAGAGTCTTCTCTTTAGATTACCCTTGCAAGAGAGATAAACACCAACAAAGAGTATGGATTAGCAAACCAAGATGTGTAGTATCAAAATCCCAAGTGAATGAGTATAGCGTGAGAGCATGTGAACACACCTATTGGGTGTTGACCCTTTAAACCCCTGTGTGAAGGGAGGGATAAAATATGATGAATGAAAATATAAAAAGGTGTGTGCAAGTGTTGCACTGGGGAGGCTCAACGTGGTTGAGGAGGAAGAACTAATAACAGAGATATGATGCAAGATGCATGTGTACATTGTGAACTAATTTATGCAATGAAAGAAGCAAAGAGGGGATAGCAAAGCCTGAGATTATTTTCTCTGTTGACGGCTTTAGATCTTCAGTTGAGAGAAGCCTCCGAACGATAGAGCTTTAGATGCCGGGAAGCTTCTCCTTAAGCCAACATTCTGGCAGCACCTCCCTATCGTGAATGGAAATCGTCTTCTTAAAGCATGAGCCACATGGCTCTATTTATAGGGGAGATGCGTGGGTTTAAATCTGAGTAAAAATAAGGAAATTGATTTTTAATAGGAGATAAATATTGGAAGGAGTCCTCCTAGTCATGGAAAGTCATTAGAGTCCTTTCCGAAGTGGAAAGGGGCTCAAAGCCGAGAAAGAACGGGGTTTCGGTACGGTTCGAAAATCTGAAAAAAATGACGACCACTCATGTGGTCGTTATTTGAAATAACGACTTCCAAAGTGTCGTGAAATTAAAAAATCAAAAAATGCCAAAAAAGAAATAGCGCCCCTCTTTTGGGCGTCAATTTGAAAGGCGCCCTAGTGACAAGCGCTATTTAAGAAATTGTCATTATCTTCAAAAAAGGGCCATTTCTTATTTCTTCTTCTTATTATTTTTTAATTTTTTGGTGGATGGACTTCTGACCGTGCTGACACCAATTCCTATTTTTTCATATTTTTCTGAAACCCAAAAGGCCACCAAAACACCCCTGAAAGGGCCATAAAATATAATATAAAAAATTACCATGTTGAATGGACGCCCTCTTAGGAGGGCGTCATTTTCTTTTTTAATATTTTATTTTAAAAAAATAAATAACGCCTACCCCTCTGTCATTAATTCTTTAAAAATTCATAAAAATAGAGAAAAATAACCAAAAATATAGGGAAAATAGAAAAAAGTAGAAAAAAATGAGAAATCCAAGAAAAGTGAAAAAAACCACTCAAACAAAGTCAATTTGAGAGTCAAATTGTGGTATTATGAGGTAATATAAGATGTACTCACAGTGATGTCAATTTTAACGTGTCTACAGCTATGACCAACGGGGGGCACCACAGAAATGACTCTCGGTGGAAACCACCGGAACACGGACAGGCTACTCACAAACCCTGTCACGTCCAACTCGAGAAACAAGTGGCACCGTGCCACCGGACTCAAGGCAGTCCACTAAAACCTATTAAACCAACGGTCCTTGAGTGGCAGGACTCAGGGTCAAGACCGTTGCACAAGGACAGCTCCAGGCCGTCAATCTGGCCTATCCCTAGGTTAGAAACCACAGTAATATACTGCTTAAGGCGGCTCGTGACCACCGAGCTCAATCCCTTCCAAAGGGAATGAAGGAAACCCTCCAGCACCGGGCTGGGCAATTGGACTCACAGTCCACAGGCCATACACACGGCCAGCACTGAAATCATGTTCCAAAGATGTTAACGACGTGCAGGAATAACCCACCGCACACATTCCGATACACGACGACTCAACCTAACGGATGCACAAAAATCGAGAACACAGGGGGGAAAACACCCTCTACAGACACAATTTCCCACACAAGAATAACATGTGATGACCCACAAGGGAAGCCCAGATTGCAAAGACTTACGCGGGAACCTCTCCCCTGGAACCGTACCACATACGGACACCTCGGGGCAAGAAAACGTGGAACACGGCGGCCCGAGGGCTGACTGGGCTGGGTGGCCAATCATCTGGCTGCCGAGAGGCCTGGGCGGCCACACCTTGGGCCGCCCAGCACCAGGGTGCCCCAATGCCTGGGCAGCCACACCTTGGGCTGCCCAGAGGGCTGCGCAGCCATCGGCTTGGCCGCCCAGTCATGGGCCTTAATGGGAGAGGGCGGCCAGACCTATGGCCGCCCAGTGACCTGGGCGGCCAGGGTGTTGGCTGCCCAGACCTGGGCGTAGACGACCACCAGTGTGGCCGCCTCCTGCAACATCCGGCAGACGGACCGAGCTCCACCGTGAGCTCAGTTCCACGCCCCATTCGCCTCCCAGCGAAGGAGAAAACAAGGGGAATTTATCTTCAGACATTCCTACCGCTGGAAATCCAAATCAAAACCACAATCTGGCCTCGAATCGGCCGAAAACCGCCACTCACCCCAAACATGCGATTTTGACCCCGACGTGAAATAAACCCACTCTTGGCCTCGTCTCAGCCTATAAAATATGGGGAAAGGTAGCATAAGGGCTAAGGATCCATCCCCCTATCTCCACTGAAGATTCTGCGCATCGAGGACGCCGATCCACGTGAAAACATCCGCGAAACCGCCGCCGATTCACGAACTCCCACCTGAGCTTCCTCACGCCACCATGCCTCGATCCTCACCCCGTCCACATCACTCCTCACCCCATGAGCATCGCCACCTCGCCCTCGTCCATCTCCGTCAGTCACCCGGAGAGAAGAGAGGGGGAGAGGAGAGAACATGAGAGAGAAGATAGAGGGAGAGAGTGAGAGGAATGAGAGATGGGGAGAGAGAGGAAAAGGGGTTTTAATATGTAGAAAATTTGAAAATTCTAAAAAATATCAAAAATAAGGAAAAATACTCCCCACGATCCTCGAAAAATGCACAACGCGCCTGCAGTGACCTGTATTCGGAGAACACAACGGTTCACCCTACACGGGGTTTTGAAGGTCTGACAGGCAAAAACACGTGCAAACCGTAAAACTCAATTCGGGACCCACAAAAGCGACCCAAAACCCATTGAATCCTAATCCGAACAATAATCTGAAAAACCTGGGGCGTTACAGCCCTCCCCCCTTAAACAAAATTCATCCCCGAAATTCAGGACAACCGCCAAGGCACAAGGGAAGAATACCCTGAACCAACTGACAACGCTGTCAGAGCTCCGACTAAAAAAAACCTCGATTCTCTCGAACGCACCGATCCTGTGGGATACAGCTAAACCTTGATCACGAGCAACGCCTCATTCCGCACACTGTACACATCGATCATCAGAGCAGGCATAACACAAAAGCACAGGCCTGGCATCACCTCAGTCACAACAAAACCCACTCATGGCACCGCTGCCACAATCTCGCCCACCGGGGAGACACGACCCTCGTTATGAGAAACAGCCACCGATCAACCCATGGTCGGCGAACCAACCAAACGTCAGCCTCTCTACCAACAGACCGCCACGCATCCATCGGCTCCACGCCAAGGACCATCTCAAGACTGGCAAGCCGAACACCAATAACAACACTAGACTAGCTCTGTCAGAACTCAACTTCGACAAAGCCTAGGTCCCATCCGGGAAAAGCACAACATAGAAACGGCCACCAAAAGCCTCGCTTGCACATAGCTCTCGCCATTCTCGATGCGCAACCACCAGCATCTTCTGTCTATGAAAGACCATCCACTGGTCACCAGACATTCGTCAATGGGAAACCCTTGACTCACATAGCTTCTTCCTTCTTTCCTGGTCCTTCACCAGGTCCGAAGGGTACATTCCAAATCTCGACAGGCCATCCGCTGACTCACGCACAGACCAACACCACATCTGATCTCGAGCCTCACGCCAACTCTACCCTCTCAGGGGAGCACGGCAGAACCCAATGACAAGATCCGGAGTCTTCGGTCTTCACCTCACTCGACTCAGACTTACAGGGAAAATATTCCCTTGTTGGTCACAGACTAGGGATCAGCATATCCAACGCCAACGTCCCATCAAGGACCTCCATGCACAGGCATTATCCACCGTCCTGTCTCATCAAATCCTATCTCATCTCAATTACTCCAAATGGACGCCTACCGATCCCAGTTTTGCTATTACGACAGAGCCACGGGACACAACCTGAGCAATTCACGGCACACAACTCCAAGGCAACCAATTGCCACTTGTCACCACAGCAACCTGGTCGACGACACCACGACCAAAGCACACGGGTCCCCAGACAATACACATCTTACCATGGTCGACCACGTGGCTAGCCTCACCAGTCACTCGTAGCTACCAACTGGGACCCATAATCTCTCAGAGATCACTTCTCTAGAACACGATCTCATCGACGAACACAACCTCCAACACACAAACAGGGTACTCATGCGGCACACTTGCCAACATATTTCCCCAACCCGCCATCTACCAGTGTCATGAACCACAACGTCTCGAACAACGGCACGACAACAACATGTCTCATGCAGCCGGAGACAATCTCACATCGAGGAACCAATCCTCCAACGCTCTACACATCGTCGGAAATTAGCCCGTAGCAACCAACGCTACGATCCAGAACCTGTGGGTTATGGGCCCACCAGGCTTCCGATGCGCACTCTGATCCACACGCACAGCAAACCACAACGACACGGGATCCACCATCCCAACAATCCTCTGCAACACCGCAAGCTCCGATCCGACACATCGGGAACCACAACACCAACCGTAAATTCTCACGAACACCGCCCGACTGGCACTCGTCCTTCCGGAACAGTGCTAACACCCTTACGCATCAGGGAACAAGTAACGCTTCTCACAGGCAACCACCTTGCCAAAACACAGGACACGTCTCGCACGGACTTCATGGCATACACGAGGAGGCCACCCAATCTAGACACACAATGCAAGATGAGGAACCTTAACTAAAACACAATTCTCTCCGATCAAAGGAGAAAACCAATCACACCTCTGACGAAATGAGAGAAAAAATTCATGCTTGACCCAACCTCGAACCTTGCGCACGCTAGGAACCACACCTTCCAGCACCGAGAAAAACCATCACTTCCATCATGACAGCCCCTCCGACACACTCGCCGAGTGTTCCGTCGGACCATGATCACATCATCTCTCGATGCACCACCACTGTAATTCCTCGAACTACAACAAGCCACGCCAAGAGCCGCAACACGAGCCATAATCAGCAACCACCAACGTTCATCCTCGAGTCTTGAACTCGCCGCGGAACCTTCACATCTCAAATCAAATCCAGGGCGAACATAACCCGTTCACACTCAGAAGCACAGGAGCAAGAACTTACTGGGACAACTCTCCCCAATCCTGCCTCGAAATCCATAAAAATAACTACGATCGACACGTTATTTCTGATGCCATAGAGCATGACAAGAACATTGGCTCGACAATCAGCAGCTCAACAGAAGATCCTCCACTCACCCGAGCATAAATCTCGATCAGAGCACCCGCTCTACCACCTCAAACAACAACCTTAACACCTCAGGGGCCAGACAAAACCTCAGATTAGGGTGGCCAAACTCAATAACAGCTCCCTTAAAGCACGCTCACGGCCACTTAATCACGAGCAATCCTTGCCAGCCACTTGACCTCGCCGCAGGTTCCTTGAACGCCGCACCGCGAACTCACGTCTACCGGTAACCTCTGCCCAACACAGCACAATTGAGGGCACAACCCATCAGAAATAAATCTCTATATCACATCCCTCGGGCCCCAGACCGGCACTCCAGAAAATAACAACCACATTCACAGTGCCAACGCCGTGCCCTCAACCTCTCAAGCAAGAAATCAAGCGAAAAACATACACGAAACCCTATGCTAGCTGCCGACTGTACTGGACCTTACAGACTCTGATCACTGCAATATCTCAAATTCTCATGTACGTCAACAACCACGCTCTTATACCAACTATAACGATCCAAGATCCAAGTACCGGGAAAGGAACCTGATACCATTCGAATCTTGGCCCACCGCCCACGAGTCGGGGCTCGAAAGGGCTAAAAAGGAGTGTGGAGGTACAAAGAAATAGGAAATAAAGCAGGATAATTCAACAATTAATAGAAATAAATAATCTAACTATAATAGAGTCCAGTCCAATAGAAAGTACAATCTAAGATAGAAGAGCGTACCCAACACCGAGTGAACACTTGGCCCGACTAGCTAGCGACTGAGAACCTCCACACAGCACCCCCAGACTTCAAGGAAAAACCGCCGCACCTGAAAAGTAGGGGTGAGCCTCCTGTCACTGGCTCAGTGGAGGTCCCACAGAACCCCAACCGTAAACAACGGCAGTAGTGGAAAGCAGCAACAACAGCAGGAATAGCACTCGGTGGCCGGTAAAACTCGACACTATAGCTACTCCTACTGTACATGAAAACACGCCCCGATCTCATAGTCGGGGGACCACCGAACTGCCTGACACTGTAGCTACTGAGGGAAAGCACACAATAACTCTGCCGTAAAGGCCTGTCACAAGGACGAGGCCTAACATGGACCACCTGGTCCACGGGTACCATCACGACCTCGCTGTCATGAATCCGACCCAGCCAAGGGGGTGAAGCCTCGGTAATCCAACCGAGCATCCCTGGAGCCAACCTCGGAAAACACATAGAAACGGTCCGGGAAACCACGTCTTGTGGTCAGAAAATGGACTCTAGGGTCACGGAAACTCACGTCCTATGACGGGGGCACCTCCCCACCAAAAGTAAGGCCGGATGCGTCCACTGACGTTTTACACCGCACATCAGGTGTCTCTCTATGATGCTCTAGGCAGAGATAGAGACTCAACAGTAACCAGTACCATGAACAAGGACTAGCTGGGGTCACGCTCATCAGCGCGGGTCCGACATCCCCCAAGCACGTGTGCACACACAGACCATGCGCCCTAGGTCTGACCCTCTAGTTGGTTCTTCCCCCGAAGCCCGGACTCAGGCTGCGCGTGGGGGCCCTATGGTAAGCAGCCTAAAAACCGTCTCTCTCGGGTGTAGCTCTCCACCTACCGCCTAGGAGGGTCGGCACGCGTGCCCAGGCAAGCTACTGTAGCTCTCCACCTAACTCCATGTGGGTCGGCACAAGCGTGCCCAGGAAGCTACGACAGAAATGACTCTCGGTGGAAACCACCGGAACACGGACAAGCTACTCACAAGCCCTGTCACTTCCAGCTCGAGAAACAGGTGGCATCGTGCCACAAGACTCTAGGCAGTCCACTAAAACCTATTAAACCAATGGTCCTTGAGTGGCAGGACTCAGGGTCAAGACCGTTACACAAGGACAGCTCCAGGCCGTCAATCTGGCCTATCCCTAGGTCAAAAACCACGGCAATATACTGCTCAAGGCGGCTCGTGACCGCCGAGCTCAATCCTTTCCAAGGGAACAAAGAAAACCCTCCAGCTTACGGCTAAGCAATCGGACTCACAGTCCATAGGCCATACACACGGCCCGCACGGAAACCACGTTCCAAAGATGTTAACGACGTGCGGGAATAACCCACCACACACATGCCGATACACGGCGACTCAACCTAACGGATGCACAGAAGCCGAGAACACACGGGGGAAAACACCCTCTACAAACACAATTTCTCACATAGGAATAACCTGTGATGACCCGCACAGGAAGCCCAGATTGCAAAGAGTCACACGGGCTCTTCTCCCGCGGAACCGTACCGATTACGGACACCTTGGGGCAAGAAAATGGGGAACATGGTGGCCCGGGGGCTGACTGGGCTGGGTGGCCAATCAGTTGGCCGCCCAGAGTCCTGGGCGGCCACACCGTGGGCCGCCCAGCACTAGGGCACCCCAATGCCTGGGCGGCCACACCTTGGGCCGCCCAGAGGGCTGGGCGGCCATCGACTTGGCCACCCAGTCACGGGCCTTAATGGGAGAGGGCGGCCAGGGTCTTGGCCGCCCAGCACCCCTGGGCGGCCAGACCTGTGGCAGTGTGGCCAGGGTGATGGCCACCCAGACCAGGGCGTAGACGCCCACTAGTGTGGCCGCCTCCTGCAATATCTTGTAGATGGACCGAGCTCCACCGTGAGCTCGGTTCCATGCCCCATTCACCTCCCAGCGGAGGGGAAAACAAGGGGAATTCATCCTCGGGCATTCCTACCACTGGAAAACCAAATCAAAACCACAATCGGGCCTCGAATCGGCCAAAAATCATCGCACCCCAAACATGCGATTTTGACCCCGCCATGAAATAAACCCACTCTCGGCCACACCTCAACCTATAAAACACGGGGAAAGGTAGCACAAGGGCTAAGGATCCATCCCCATACCTCCACCGAAGATTCCGCGCACCGAGGATGCCGATCCACGTGAAACCGTACGTGAAACCCCCGCCGGTTCACGAACTCGCACTCGAGCTTCCTCGCGCCACCACGCCTCGATGCTCGCCCCGTCCATGTGGCTCCTCGCCCCACGAGCATCGCCACCTCTGTTAGGGTGCTAGGCCCGGATATAGAGGGGGGGGTGAATGTAACCCTCTAGAAAATATAGCCCAAATTAAAACATTAAAGCTTAGATATGCGGAATAAGACTAATGAGCGTTCCAAGATGAAATGATAAGGCAACACATGGACAAACAGTTGGACTGCAACAATGCAGCCACCTGATCAACCAGAAACGAAGGCAGAGCTAAACAACGCAAACACACTAAGCAGAATATAATGCTCAAAAATTAACTCTCTAGATAATGCAACTAGCCAAGCATGCGCAACCTGTGAATGGGAGGTAGAAGATATGGAGCTCACGCGAGGCAAACCACTGCACAAATAGTTTTAAGGTGGTTCGGTCCTTCAGACCTACATCCACCCCTCACTCCCAACCGGAGTGAGGCTTCACTAGCCAAAGCTAGAACCAAGCAGACTCAGTCTGCAACAGGTGCTGACACACAGCTTGACCAGGGGAACAAACTCCCCTCTTCCTCCCAACCGGAGGGACACCCCAAGTGACTCCCAGTCACTTGGAAACCAGAGACGCAAAGTCTCTCTTCCTCCAGACCAGGAGGGAACCAACCAGTGACTTCCAGTCACCAGCAAACCAGAGGTCGAAGACCTCTCTTCCTCCAACCGGAGGGACCCCTGGACTTGCAACCCGCAAGCCCAGAACCGGAGACAAGTCTCCCTTCCTCCAACCGGAGGGAACCCACAAGTAGCTCCCAGCTACTTGCAACCGGAGATCTGATCTTCCTTCTCCTGATCCACAGGAGGAACCCGACCTCACTACTGAGAATCAGAAGAACAAGGATAACCAAAAAAAAAGGGGAAAAATAGAAATACGAAATGAAAATAACTTCAGCAAACAGAACGCTGAAAAATGAAATGCACAATGTGGCTCTCAACGGAGCTGACTGGCCTGGATCTGATCCACGGTCCAGTAGACAGATCTTCAGGTAAGCTTCTCTTCCTCTTCTCTTCTCTCTCACTTTCTTTTTCTCTTAACCCTCATGAGCTCTCTAACTCTCTCTTTTTCTTCTTTTCCTTCTGCTCTTCTTCTCTTTCTTTTCTTCTTCTTTCGCAGGCTCTCTCTGTCTCTTCTCTTCTCTTCTTCTTCTTCTGCTTTCTACTGCAGCTCTTTTCTTCTTCTGCTCTTTCACTCTCTCGATCTCTTTTTCTCTATTCTCTTCGGCTCACGCTCTCTGCTATTCTCTCTTCTTCTCTTTTTCTTCCTCTTTTCTTTTTCTGAATCGAAGGACTTTTTTTTTTGCTCTCCAGGCTTCTTCTTCGATGCCCTACATCTGTTGGATAAAGGCTTCCTTTTATAAGCAGCAGCCAGCAGGAGGGCAGCACTGGGCGCGTGTGGCTTCCTCATTTCTCGCCCAGAACTTGTGGCCACGTGTCAGTCTCTCAGCCAGCTTCAGCACACGTGTCACAATCCTGTCTGCCCTTCCAGCCTCGGATCACGTGCCTCCCATTCACTGAGGAATATTCTTCCTCGGACCACCTTCTTCTTTTTGTTTTTCTTCTTCTCCTGCAAAGAATTAAAACGATTAAAACTCAGGGCCACAAAAACTAAAACTGCACGAGGTGTGTAGGAACAACAATAGGTGCACTATACTGAGAACGACACGAGGTACGGAGAAGGAAATAACACGGAGTAAAAACGATAGAAACACGCGATCAAAGGAACCTTGGACGAAGATAGAAAGAAACAACACGAGGACATAAACACAAGAATAACACGAAGACACGAATACAAAATCAACACGAAGACACGAATACAAAAATAACACGACATAACAATCAGCAAAGAGAACGGCACGAGGTGAAACGACACTTTACTAAAAAGACTTGAATACACACGAAAACAACTCGAGTACTAAGTTGCTCGAACGTACGAACGACTCGAAGACGAGGACGACACGGGCTGACAACAACTCGAAGACGAAAATAGAAACCGACACAAAGTGTGGTTACAAAACAAGAAAGACACGAGGTCTAGGAAAAGCAACACGAAGATAGAAATAACAAAGAAACGACTCAAACTAAGGACGACATGGAGACAACACAGTAAGACTCGACTTGAGACACTTAAAGCTTGAATTTAGAGAAGAATGCACGAAGTAAAATCAACACGAAGACAGAAGACAGACACGGCTATCACGACACGTGATGAAGCAGTGAAACCAAGAAAAAATGACTCGAGGAACAACAGTAAGTGACAAGAAAAACACAAGAGCAAACATAAAGGATGACTCGAGATGAGCAACTAAATACTGAGGAAACGACACGAGGTTCACAGGGAAACGACTCGAAGTTCGTCAGAACAATTCGAGCTGCTTCAGTAAACATCACGAAGACAGAAGGTGAAGCGACTCGAAGTTACAGGAAATCAACACGAAGTATGAAAGAAACAATACGGACACACAAAGTACTACCTCATAGCAGTTTTCCTGTTAATCATGGAAATTTCAAATGCATAACATTACGCAAGATATCTGATTAAAATGAGAATACTTAACATAGTGATGCTCATCATCAAAACACTAGGGAAGTCACAAACAAGAAAGTTATGAACAACAAGGCATGTTGTACAGACTTCAAACAATATGCATCAGACAACTGTGTATGGACTTGAAGACCCTTAGCCAATGTATAGACTTCAGGTGGAGACCAATGTGTAGACTTCTCGTGAAACCCCAATGTGCAGACTTGACGCTGTACAGACTTTCTAAAGAGAACGTAACGCTGTACAGACTTGAACTGAAGACCAATGTATGGACTTCAAAACAGATGCTAAGGCCAAGAGGAGTGTATAGACTTTCACGATGTATGGACTTGGTCTCAAGAAATGTAAGCGATGTACACACTTAGCCAATGTGTAGACTTTGCCTTAGACGCTAAATGAGACGCTAAAGTCTGTATAGACTTGAGGAACCTAAAACAAAGTGCATACTCACAGCGTTGACGCTGCAGGCTTGAGAATGCTCACAGCGTTGACGCTGCAAGAGACCTAGGCTGTACAGACTTAGCCTAAGACAATGCATGAACATATCAGCAGAGAAGCAATGCACAGAACAGAAATCAAGCACAAGCCAATATATCACAGCATGACTCAAGCATACACATGCATTCTTCACAATTCAGACATGGCACACTTATGCAATCTCCCACAGAAAAGGTCAGACATATTCAAGACAATGTGGTGACTCATTCATGTTGCTATCATTAAAACATCACATCATCAACAAAGCACAAGGGGCACAACAATCTCCCCCTTTTTGATGATGGCAACATAATGAGTCACACTGACTCATCAAACTACTCTCCCCCTTTGACATAATCAAAAAGAAGGAAATGGTTTGATAGTGAAATGCAGCACAGCAATGCAGAGAATGAGTCAAGGTTCTTTAAAATGAAGATCTCCCTTATGACAGTGAAACAGTTCTCCCCCTATCAACATGCATGATTGACTACTCTCCCCTTAGATGATAATAAACCATAACTCCCCCTGAAGCACAGGAATGGACTCTGGTTATCCAATAAATCAATCTGAAATCAGCCATTCTGAGGTTCAGAAGGCTGCAAGTGAACAAGGTAATAATGGGAGTGGCACCTCACATTTGTATGGTCAGAAAAATACAGATAGAATCAGTCAACTGATAAGAAAGGAGTTGACTATACAGTTTTTGTTGATCATGCATAAATCTGATCATGAGGGATTTGAACGCAATGTCACAAATGATATGAACATGATTCAGTGTGACAAGAAATGCTCCAAACAGAAGAATTTCAGCCAGATTTTCAAAGAGATATCAATCTCATAAATCTAAAACATAAGTTTTCATAGTCTTCCATTATAGGGGCTTATGAATGAGCTTTTTGAACAGCATGGTTTAAACATGATGTATGCAGAGTTTATCAATAAAATTCTGTATTGATATCTAAAATCATGTTTTAATAAAAATGAACCAAGCCCTCATATTTATCTTGATTATCCCCCCTTTATCTTACACAATCAAATTTATTGACTTCTTTCAGAATTACATGCATCAGTATTGAAATCAAGCAATTATGAAGTCATATGATTTTGTCTAGGGTTGTAACAATTTGATTTTTGCATCAATATTCAGATATTTCAATTCGTTCAACAATTTTCATGCTACAAATTTTACGAGCACTCTAGTTCAGTGCACACCTTGTAACTAGAGGATATACCTTGATCAGAGGCCAATATCCCTAAGCACTTAGTGTGACTAACTGTCATGCTTTATATGAACAGAGATAGCATATACACATCATGACACACTACAGATCATTTCTTGATGAGTGAATTGTATTTCTCAGTGTGCATGCCATTGCTCTGCCTGAATTTCAATGAATTCTTAATCAGAGTTAACTATGCTACCTCATGACACAGTCCTTTGGACATGTGTTTCTCAGTGACCAAGGTCATTGCTCTGACAGATATTACCCTTTAGACTTTTCAGAAAAATTCATTGCTTCAAGTCAATAAAAATTTCATGTACTTAATCAGTTGAAGTCATGTATTCAAGAGTGCAGATTTCAGAAGTTTTCACAAGACTCAACATGAACCAGATGGTTAAGGTTTATTAAACATGCTTAAGATATGTTAAGAGATTTTAAAGTTAAACTCCATGAATACATTAAGCTTAAACCACATGAGTTATTTCAGACATTCATAAAAATGTATAATAGAAGATTTCTAGTTCAAGAATTTTTAGATTTATGATCGAGATAGTCCCATTGAAATCTTCATGAATGACTGATAGAAATTCTGATACCAAATGATACCAATTGTTATCAATTGATAGGAGAGATTTTGAAGCTTAATGATTTCAAAAATATGCTCAAGGTTTGGTCAAAGAGAATCAATGAAAGGATATGCAATGAATTTTCACATGAGTATGCATTTGACAACCTATATACAATGCATTGACCTCCCCTAACACTATGCATTCAATTACCCTTTTTGGTATTTTCAATGCAGTAGAATGTAATGCAATTAACTACATGCATGCAAAGACTCAACACTGAATGCTATGCAAGGACATGCAATTAACTCCCCCTGTAAACATGCAATGTTTGCCATGAGACACTGAACATATGATTTTGATTCATGCACATTCAGACTGTCCTAACCAGCAAAGTGACCCATGATACGAGGTGGAGCACTTGGTCTAAAAGACCACCTCACACATAGTAAGAACCTCCAGATAGACCTCCCTACCTTTTGGTACCTTACCATTTATATACCATTGAGGTCATGCATGATTATTCAACATGCAGTCCTATATGCAATTCAGAATTTCAGTGAGCTATTGCAACACACAGATTTCAAGTCACACTCATAAGCAGTTCAGATTTTTCAAAGAATTCGAAATGCAATTTGTGTTCAGAGTTTATGCATAACGCAATTATCAAGCAATTGCAATTAGTCTATGTATGCATCAGATACAGACAACCCCTTTAAACTCAAATTTGCACAGAACACTCAGCAAGTGCATGATCAGAAAAAAATGCAACTGGCAGATGATGAATGAATATGCAAGAACAGATTTAGCATGCATGCACTAGAAGAATTTTAAAACATGAAATGAAGAGAATTTACCTGAACAATGTGAAAATGGGGTTATTCATCCTAGAGTGCCTTGGATCATTACCCCTTTTATTCCAGTCCCAAGGCACACCTGCAAAACAATCACTTTGATCTTGCAGGAACCCAAGCAGCCTTGGGTCCTGTTTTATCCCTAACAAGTGTTCTAAACAATTTCTTAGCAGTATTATCATCATGATCCACCAGGTAACAGTTATCTATGAAATGACCAAAATTTCCACAATCTCTACATGATGTAGCAAACCTTGAATTCTTTTTGTGGACATTATTATCATCATGGAATCTATGTGAGTTTGCATGAAATTTTTTGTTACTTGCATGAGGTGTTGATTTAGCATTGCCTGCCCACAAGCATTCAGAAGCTTGGTGGCCATGTTTTTCACATTCAAAACATACAAGAATCTTTTCTTTAAAAATAGGTTTATTTCTGCCAAGAAAATTTCTATTTTCAGGGAATTTATCAAATTTGGAATTAAAATATTTTCCCTGAGCATACCAGCAGTCCTTGACTGCATGCCCATACTTGCCACATTCAAAACACCTTAGGTGCTTACCTCTTGAACCATTATATCCCCATGAAGTCCTGAACCAACACTCAACAGCTTTATGACCACGTTTGTTACAATTATAACAAATGATGTGTTGGTTTGAAGCATACATACTTCTTTTGGGGTGATGATGAACAGAAGACCTAGGATGCATTTCATCATCTTGTTTCATGATGAAACAGGCATCCATGAGATGACCATGCCTACCACAGTAATGACAAGATGTATCAGACTTCCCAGTAGCATGATTTCTACCAAATGAATTTCTCGAATGCAATGTTTCACTTGCATGCCCATCTTCAATCAATAATCTGCAATCATCCATTACATGGCCTACCTTGCCACAATAATGGCATGAGACACTCTTATCAGATGCATACGGATAATTAATTGAGCTATGAGTAGTATGCATTGAGTCATCAGATGCAGTACAGGTAGCAGATTTAAAGACACAAGTAGGGACAATTTTATCCTTATTTTTCTTACCATTTTTGCTCATTTGTTTACCCTTGTTCACACCTTTTATTTGTTCTTCATTTTTCTGGGCCTTGAATTGGAAAACAGATGATGTAGATATTTTAGGAGGCCCAGAGCAGCTTGCAATGTCAGAGCTGCGAACAAAAGTAGTGTACAACTTTTTCTTAACAGATTTTTCAATTTGGGATATGCATCCTTGCTCTCCACTTGATTTAGTGGCGTTATCACACAAAGGAACATTCATTTTCTCTTTTCCCTTGATAGATTTAGACATGGAACGAACAAGTTTACTTATTTTAGATTGGAGAGAACAAATTTTGAGTTCTGAATTAGTCATGTCTTCCTCACATGTGATAATTTGTCTCTGCATGACATCATTCAAATTTTTTACTATTTCTAGTTCCTGTTTCAGTTTCAATTCATTCTCACATTGAATTTCCTTATCAGTAGATTTTTCTTTTTCAAATGACAACCATTTTTCAGAAAAGACAGTATTAAGAACCATTAGTCTTTTATTTTGATCTTTTAGATGAAAATTTTCTTCAATCAACTTGTTTTCAAATTCTTCTTCCAATTTCAATTCAGATTTTAAATTTTCATTTTCAGCCTTTAGACTTGTGATTTCAGCATTTTTCTCTTTTCTTAATTTTCTCTTTTCTTACTTAATTCTTTCATATTTTTCCAGTAGATGCTTATGCATGGCAACTAAATCATCATGACTAATATACTCGGTCTCAGAGTTTACCTGGGATGAGGACTTATCTGATTGATCACTCCTTCTTGCCATGAGACATTCTTCTTCCTTTCCATTGTGGATGCGAAGCAATTCATCCAATATTTCCTTTGCCGAGCTACAACCTGAGAAAGAGGAAAAATCATCAGAACCGATTGTAGCCTTCATTAAATTTAGAGCTCTCACATTATCATCATTTTTCAACTTGTGAACATGAGTCCACTTGGACTTATCCTTAGGAAGTTCATGTGGACTGTGAGAGATAACCTTCCACAATTGTGGATTAATAGAGTTAACGTGCTTGTGCATACGATATAGCCAGAATTTAATATTTGAACTACTGAATAGTGGAGGATGAGCCATGAGAACACAACAGATTAATGCAACAGGAATATTGATGCACTAAAAACAAATTATCACCCAAGACTACAAGATCGGATCTGCAGGTCGCTGGACCTTCTAAGCAAAAACCCGCTCTGATACCAACTGTTAGGGTGCTAGGCCCGGATACAGAGGGGGGGTGAATGTAACCCTCTAGAAAATATAGCCCAAATTAAAACATTAAAGCTTAGACACGCGGAATAAGACTAATGAGCTTTCCAAGATGAAATGATAAGGCAACACATGGACAAACAGTTGGACTGCAACAATGCAGCCACCTGATCAACCAGAAACGAAGGCAGAGCTAAACAACGCAAACACACTAAGCAGAATATAATGCTCAAAAATTAACTCTCTAGATAATGCAACTAGCCAAGCATGCGCAACCTGTGAATGGGAGGTAGAAGATATGGAGCTAACGCGAGGCAAACCACTGCATAAATAGTTTTAAGGTGGTTCGGTCCTTCAGACCTACATCCACCCCTCACTCCCAACCGGAGTGAGGCTTCACTAGCCAAAGCTAGAACCAAGTAGACTCAGTCTGCAACAGGTGCTGACACACAGCTTGACCAGGGGAACAAACTCCCTTCTTCCTCCCAACCGAAGGGACACCCCAAGTGACTCCCAGTCACTTAGAAACCAGAGACGCAAAGTCTCTCTTCCTCCAGACCAGGAGGGAACCAACCAGTGACTTCCAGTCACCAGCAAACCAGAGGTCGAAGACCTCTCTTCCTCCAACCGGAGGGACCCCTGGACTTGCAACCCGCAAGCCCAGAACCAGAGACAAGTCTCCCTTCCTCCAACCGGAGGGAACCCACAAGTAGCTCCCAGCTACTTGCAATCGGAGATCTGATCTTCCTTCTCCTGATCCACAGGAGGAACCCGACCTCACTACTGAGAATCGGAAGAACAAGGATAACCAAACAAAAAAGGGGAAAAACAGAAATACGAAATGAAAATAACTTCAGCAAACAGAACGCTGAAAGACGAAATGCACAATGTGGCTCTCAATGGAGCTGACTGGCCTGGATCTGATCCACGGTCCAGTAGACAGATCTTCAGGTAAGCTTCTCTTCCTCTTCTCTTCTCTCTCACTTTCTTTTTCTCTTAACCCTCACGAGCTCTCTAACTCTCTCTTTTTCTTCTTTTCCTTCTACTCTTCTTCTCTTTCTTTTCTTCTTCTTTCGCAGGCTCTCTCTGTCTCTTCTCTTTTCTTCTTCTTCTGCTTTCTACTGCAGCTCTTTTCTTCTTCTGCTCTTTCACTCTCTCGATCTCTTTTTCTCTATTCTCTTCGGCTCACGCTCTCTGCTATTCTCTCTTCTTCTCTTTTTCTTCCTCTTTTCTTTTTCTGGATCGAAGGACTTTTTTTTTGCTCTCCAGGCTTCTTCTTCGATGCCCTACATCTGTTGGATAAAGGCTTCCTTTTATAAGCAGCAGCCAGCAGGAGGGCAGCACTGGGCGCGTGTGGCTTCCTCATTTCTCGCCCAGAACTTGTGGCCACGTGTCAGTCTCTCAGCCAGCTTCAGCACACGTGTCAATCCTGTCTGCCCTTCCAGCCTCGGATCACGTGCCTCCCATTCACTGAGGAATATTCTTCCTCGGACCACCTTCTTCTTTTTGTTTTTCTTCTTCTCCTGCAAAGAATTAAAACGATTAAAACTCAGGGCCACAAAAACTAAAACTGCACGAGGTGTGTAGGAACAACAATAGGTGCACTATACTGAGAACGACACGAGGTACGGAGAAGGAAATAACACGGAGTAAAAATGATAGAAACACGCGATCAAAGGAACCTTGGACGAAGATAGAAAGAAACAACACGAGGACATAAACACAAGAATAACACGAAGACACGAATACAAAAGCAACACGAAGACACGAATACAAAAACAACACGACATAACAATCAGCAAAGAGAACGGCACGAGGTGAAACGACACTTTACTAAAAAGACTTGAATACACACGAAAACAACTCGAGTACTAAGTTGCTCGAACGTACGAACGACTCGAAGACGAGGACGACACGGGCTGACAACAACTCGAAGACGAAAATAGAAACCGACACGAAGTGTGGTTACAAAACAAGAAAGACACGGGGTCTAGGAAAAGTAACACGAAGATAGAAATAACAAAGAAACGACTCGAACTAAGGACGACATGGAGACAACACAGTAAGACTCGACTTGAGACACTTAAAGCTTGAATTTAGAGAAGAATGCACGAAGTAAAATCAACACGAAGATAGAAGACAGACACGGCTATCACGACACGTGATGAAGTAGTGAAACCAAGAAAAAATGACTCGAGGAACAACAGTAAGTGACACGAAAAACACAAGAGCAAACATAAAGGATGACTCGAGATGAGCAACTAAATACTGAGGAAACGACACGAGGTTCACAAGGAAACGACTCGAAGTTCGTCAGAACAATTCGAGCTGCTTCAGTAAACATCACGAAGACAGAAGGTGAAGCGACTCGAAGTTACAGGAAATCAACACGAAGTATGAAAGAAACAATACGGACACACAAAGTACTACCTCATAGCAGTTTTCCTGTTAATCATGGAAATTTCAAATGCATAACATTACGCAAGATATCTGATTAAAATGAGAATACTTAACATAGTGATGCTCATCATCAAAACACTAGGGAAGTCACAAACAAGAAAGTTGTGAACAACAAGGCATGTTGTACAGACTTCAAACAATATGCATCAGACAACTGTGTATGGACTTGAAGACCCTTAGCCAATGTATAGACTTCAGGTGGAGACCAATGTGTAGACTTCTCGTGAAACCCCAATGTGCAGACTTGACGCTGTACAGACTTTCCAAAGAGAACGTAACGCTGTACAGACTTGAACTGAAGACCAATGTATGGACTTCAAAACAGATGCTAAGGCCAAGAGGAGTGTATAGACTTTCACGATGTATGGACTTGGTCTCAAGAAATGTAAGCGATGTACACACTTAGTCAATGTGTAGACTTTGCCGTAGACGCTAAATGAGACGCTAAAGTCTGTATAGACTTGAGGAACCTGAAACAAAGTGCATACTCACAGCGTTGACGCTGTAGGCTTGAGAATGCTCACAGCGTTGACGCTGCAAGAGACCTAGGCTGTACAGACTTAGCCTAAGATAATGCATGAACATATCAACAGAGAAGCAATGCACAGAACAGAAATCAAGCACAAGCCAATATATCACAGCATGACTCAAGCATACACATGCATTCTTCACAATTCAGACATGGCACACTTATGCAATCTCCCACAGAAAAGGTCAGACATATTCAAGACAATGTGGTGACTCATTCATGTTGCTATCATTAAAACATCACATCATCAACAAAGCACAAGGGGCACAACAACCTCGCCCTCGTCCATCTCTGTCGGCCGCCCGGAGAGAAGAGAGGGGGAGAGGAGAGAACGTGAGAGAGAAGAGAGAGGGAGAGAGTGAGAGGAATGAGAGATGGGGAGATAGAGGAAAAGGAGTTTTAATATATAGAAAATCTGAAAATTTTGAAAAATATCAAAAAAATAAAAAAATACTCTCCACGATCCTCGAAAAATGCACAACGCACCTGCAGCATCCCGGAGTCGGAGAACGCAACGGTTCACCCTACACGGGGTTCCAAAGGTCCGACAGGCAAAAACACGTGTAAACCGTAAAACTCAATCCGGGACCCACAAAAGCGATCCAAAACTCACGGATTCTGATCCGAAGAATTATCCGAAAAACCTGGGGCGTTACAATCCGTCCCTCCAGGCTTGCTACACGGCCTCTCAACTCTCCCTCTCTTACACTCTTCTTCCTGCTTCTCCGGCTCCCGAGTGCTGACGTAAGTATCGGAGGGTTGTCCCTTGGGTTAACACCCGGGGCTTCTTCTAACGCCCTTCATTTCTTGTGTTTGTAGGCTTCAACGAGTGCCGGACGGTCTTCCCGAACAAATAAATAGAAAAATGTGGTGCGAGGGTTAGGAACTAATTTTATGCCTCTACAATTATAAATATATAATATATTCAATTGATTCTCTTCTTGTTTCCTTAGCTTTAGCACTTGAATTTCCTATATTTGGTTTCCACCATCTTCTTATTCGTCCTTTCCGCATCCAACTAATTGTATGCCAATCTTATGTCTGTATCGTTCATCAAGCTTTTGATTTCGACTACCAACTAGTACATACGACATCTTCAAAATCTGTCTCCCTGGTCCAACTTGTTTCTAGCCAACGGTTCTTTTGGTTCTAATTTGGTGAACCTACTTGATTGATAAGTCTTGGGCGGTGCAACAAGTTGTCGCGCCTTATTGCGGTGCAAGCAAATAAAATAAATATATTTATTTATTTATTTAAATAGGTTGTCCCATAATTTGTAGCAATTCGATACAAGATCGGATATTATAGATAGATGGTTAATTTACCTCGCAGGCTACCAATTTTTTTTTAAAAAAATAATCTTTTTCTTTACTTACATTACAAAGCAGCGAAAAGTATAAGGTAAAACACTCAGTTGATTACATTTTTCAAAAGATTATGATCACTTTGATTTCAACTTGAACAGGTGATGGACTAGCCTCCATATATATATATACATATATATTGTTGGCCCGGTTAGGAGGCAATTGAGAGGGGGGTGAATTGATTGCCCACCCTTTCTTGCAGATATAAAAACAACCCACACAAGCCACAGATATGAGGAGAAAATCTAAGACAGAGGCTTGATTAAAACAACTGAAATTAAATCAAGCAAGCTCTCACAACTCCCCAGCGCACAGATATACTCACTCGGACAATAATATTTGGACGGACAGTTGAGAACACTCACGCCTCACCGACTCACACTCGTATAGCGAACAGAAAAATAGATATCAACAACCACCAGACAAGCAAACCACGGCATAGTATTTTTAGGTGGTTCAGACGCACCAAGTGCCGTCCTACGTCCACCCCTCTCACCTCGAGAGGATTTCACTATAAACGCTGCTCGACGACAGCAACCACACACACACGGGCTCGACGGCCCACATACGCGGGTTCTCGCACGACGACGAGACAACCCACACACACTCGGAGCAAGCTCCGAAAATGTCTAGATAGAGAAATAGTATGAAAGGAAATACAAGCCCAAATATGAGATGAACGTTCTAAGCACAAGATGACTAAGAAGATTATGAAACAATATGAATCTTCCTTTATATCCTTCAACCAAAATCGAAGATATATGAAGTGTGGCTTAGAATGATGAAACCGAGAGAAGAAGAAGTCGATATTTGAAGCTTCAGGCGCCCGAAACAAGGATGAAGAGGACGCAACCGCTGCCTCTCGATCTCTCAGCTCGGGCTCGTGAGGGGACGTCTCTGGCGTTCCTTCCCTTCTCCTCCAGCAGGGCACACACCTTTCTTCTCCTGCAAGAATAAGATGAACACGTTAAAGCTCAAGGGTTGGTTCGATCGGAAGAAGGGGCGGCTATATAAACCAAGGGGATTGAAGCCCCAAGGGACTTAAAAGCCCTTCCCAAACCCCCTTCATAACACATACAAAGTGTAATGGACGCCCTAAGGCTATTAGGGTAAGTAACCATGCCAAATGGATCCTCCATTAAAGGGTTCGAAACAGATCCGGAAAACCCGCAAGAACGTTCAGAAAAAGTGTCGACCCATGGGGTCGACTCTTTTTCCTGAGGGTTCTGCCAGAACATATATAAAAGTAAAACTGCGACACGAGTGTCGACCCATGGGGTCGACACTTCTTACGAAGTGTTCTGGCCTGTGAAGAGAACAAAACATTTGTGATGAAAAGTGTCGACTCACGAGGTCGACACTTTTTCACGAACATTCTATTTTCACATAATTGAACATACTTACCTGAAAGTGTCGACCTTCAGGGTCGACACTTTTTCACGAGAGTTCTGCCTTAGCAAAATAGCAGACTCCTGGTGAAAGTGTCGACCCCGTAGGTCGACACTTTCTGCCAGCGTCCTATATCTCAACGCAAGGCAGAGACTCCACAAATAAGTGTCGACCCCTGAGGTCGACACTTTTACTGACAGCAGCAAAACTTCAGTAAATGGAATTGAAACCTTCATGAATCATAGACATGTATCACAATTGATCAAAGGAGTTCAGACAACACATATTTACATGAATAAGCATGAATTTCACCCGAATCAGTCCATTCACACAAGATCCAAATAGTCAAGTATTCATACCTTGGCCTTGAGAGATTGAGTGATAAGTTCCACACGTAACCTGCATTCAATTTGACATTCAACTCAACAACTCAGTTTAACAAATGAGATACTTCCACATTTACCACATACTGAATTCCACATTCAAAGTATTCAGTTGATTTCTGAAAAAATCAATCATTCAATTCTGAAATTCAACAACCTCATCATTCATCAAATATGTATTTCAATGTGAATCAACCACAATGAGAACTCATGACATTTCATACATGATCTCCGTCAAAACAGTCCGGGGCACAACATATATATATATCACTTTAATTAAAGGACATCTTGTCATTGCCTGAGGGTCAGCTTTACAGAAGATTTGATTGAATAAGATGGAAGATATAGAGTTACTTTCAGCGTGGATGATGCAATATCATTTCAGCTCTACGTAAATTTAGGTGCTACCTAAGCATGATGTATAAGTGTTGTGCCCCTGTGGTCATTTGAGTCATTCGACATCATCCTGTGGTTATTTGAGTTATTTGATATTCTTGATTTTGATAATGGCTAAACACTATAAGTCATTGTTATTTTCCACTCTCATATGACTGACATACGTGATGTTTTGTTCATGATAGATACGCCAATGAATGGATAAAGAATGGAGTGGAGATGGCAAATGTGAAAGCCTAATGATCGCGCCCAAGTAAGGATGGAAATCCTTTCAATTCGTGATCAATCAAATGATCAAACTCATGGAAGTCACCTGGCAAACCAAACGTGTGGATAAGCATCTTGCCTCTCTACCATTCAATACAGGTGGCATATGTCATTTACTATCAAGCACCATTGATAAGATTCTTACCTTGTCATAGCCATCAATCTCACCATGGGTATTCCATTTACCTCTCATTTCTAAACTTCATAATGATAACTTGGATTGATAACTATCAAGTTCACTCTTCAAATACATTAGTTTCTCATTCCAATCATGGTAACATGCTCAAATGATCTTGATGTTTCTAATGCATAAATCAAGTGAAATCTAACCCCCAAATGTATGAAATAAACATCTACTTAAAGTCATTGTTATTTGGATGTATTTCATTGGGCTAACACTTCAACTTTGCAGGACTAGGTCATTCCAGTCGGCACTTCACATAGCCACGGTCGATGCACAAAGAAACATCACCAAGAGAACCCAAGGTCAAAGACTCAATTGACACCTTCAAAGCTATCAAGGTTGATGCCACAGATGAGAACGGGATGCTAAAGGAGTTAAGCGACTGAGCTAAAGGGTTACTGGACTAAACCGGGGATACCCGGGGGTCTGCCCAGCTGGCGGTCGATCGCCAGCACAGGGGCGGTCGATCGCCCCTACCAGCAGCTCAAAGTCTGTAGTTCTCTCAGTGGCGGTCGACTGCCAGCCTAGGGGCGGTCGACCGAAAATTTTAGGGACCATCCATCTACAACGTTTCTTAGTAGCGGTCGACCGCCAACTTCCACAGGTCGACCGCCAGCCCCGAGCCAACAATTGTTGACTTCATTTTCCACCTCGAGGCCACCCCATTTCCATAGATTTATTTAATCAAAAGTCACCCAATCTCCCATGATTTGTGGATCTGGTCTGGGGGATGTCTATGGGCCATTCAAAGTCTATAAAACCAATGCAAGAGGGTTAGAAACCCTAGTTGATCAAGTGAATCAAAGAGAGATCAAGAGAGGCTAGAAGAGGTGCTTGGAAGAAGGGGTACTGTAGCCGTGAACAGTACTTCATGCAGAAGTTCTTCATCCATTCCAAGGTGATTCAAGCATAGATCTGAAGTAAGCAACCTCCAAGGAAGCTAGAAGCAATCAAGGTCTCAAGGGCGATCAAAGCTACATCCATACACTTCTTCATCAACTCTATTGAATCCAAGGCATCAAGAGAGAACAAGATAGGCAAAAGAGGAGGTTGGAAGAAGAGCAACCTCTAAGGAAGAGTAGACGCAAGCAAGGCTATCAAGGTGATCCATTGAAGCTCATTTCTCAAGGGAGATCAAATCTGCATCCTTTATCT
This sequence comes from Amorphophallus konjac, assembly GCA_022559845.1. Classification (NCBI taxonomy): domain Eukaryota; kingdom Viridiplantae; phylum Streptophyta; class Magnoliopsida; order Alismatales; family Araceae; genus Amorphophallus; species Amorphophallus konjac. The sequence goes on from CM040129.1 coordinate 157,523,755, forward strand.
TCTTCATCAACTCAAGGTGATTCAAGGAAGATCATTTCACAAGGAAGAAGATATCATTGAAGCATCAGATTCAAGCTCCAGCAATCTCAGACAAGATCTTTTCTCTTTGAGCATATTCCATATCTTGTTTGAGTATTTTCATATTTATTCTCTTTTCATTTCATTCAAACATTGAAACTGAAGATCGTCCCTACCGGTGGTTAGTAGGAAGGCAATCGGAAGCTGTCCGATATGCGGTGTTGACATCCCTACAGGTGGTTAGTAGGAAGGCAATTGGAAGCTCTCCGATCTGCGGTGTTGACGTCCCTACCGGTGGTTAGTAGGAAGGCAATCGGAGGTTTTTCCGATCTGTGGTTCAGTGCGTTGCACTAGTGGAGCCTCACCGGGTTTGGTGAGGGGTGGACGTAGGACTGGGGATTCAGTCCGAACCACCTTAAAATCTCGTGTATTGTGGTTTGATTGTGTGATTGCTTTGTGTTAGATGCATGCTTAGGTTCAATATCTATATTACTTATTCATCTTGCTAAGTAAATCATTGTGTGCTATGCTAAGCTAGTTATATTCCGCTGCAATTCTTATTATCTAACTTTAAAGAGGGGTGTTCTACGAAAAGAGGGGCAGATCTATTCACCCCTCCCCTCTAGATCCGCCATCCACTACTCAACAAGTGGTATCAGAGCGAGGCTCTGCCATTCCCAGATCCTATGATCTGCAGGGAATGATCCGGTGTATTTTATTTAGATGGCTTCATATGCTACACATGCTTCGATGGTTTCTCCGCCCATTTATGATGGTTCAGATTTTTCTACATGGGTAGGGAGAATGTTCATCTATGTTAGCTCCATAGATCCACAATTGTGGACTCTTATATACGATGGTCCTCATGAGCTGCCATCAAATTCAATTGATTGGTCAGCAGAACATAAGACCAAACACAATTATAATCTTGCTGCATATAACTTAATTACAGCTGCAGTTGATCTCAGACTAACTCATCTTGTGTCCTCCTACAGCACAGTCAAGCAAGTACTGGACAAGTTGGTGAAAATCCATGAAGGGAAGGAACAAGAACAAGAATGCTTCATGGCCGACCGTACAGAATAGTCCAATAATACATCCTCATCGCAGGTAAACTCTGACTCCCAGGAATTCACTTTTGAAGAGCTTATGGAAGCCTATGATGAGTTGATTACACAGTACAAAAAGATAAAATCAGAAAATAAAAATTTGAAAAAGGATCTCAAGAAAAGTAACCAAAATGAAAGTTCTTTTTGTAAAAACTGTTCTGCTTTTGAAGAGCTTAACGACACTCTTTCTTTTGATCTAGATACGCATAAATAAAGCATTGCATATCTAAGGGATGAAAATGAAAATCTTCAAGATGAAATCACTAGGTTGGAAGAAATTATAATAAATTTCAAAACCAACCTAAATCAATCTCTAATGATCAAACTATGGCCGATTGGCTAATTCATGATGAGAGGTTGATTGAAGAAAGTAAAAATTCTAAAACTCAAAGTGAAAAGGTCCTAAAAGAAACTGAAGTCTCATGCTCTGCTAATTTTGCATGCAAAGAATGCTCGTTCATGAAAAAGATAAATATGGGTCTCCATGATGATCTTGAATGGCCACAAAATCTGATTGATTCTCTGAAAGAAGAGAATAGAGAATTGTTGAAAAAGAAAATTGAACTTGAACAAGATGAAGAAGAATAGAATGAAAAACTAGTTGCACTTGGAAAAGGCAAGACTGTCATTGATGATTGCTCTGAAATATTGCATGCTTTAGAATAAGAAAATCAAAATCTTAAAGCGGTAAATGTCATGCTCAATGAGCAATTAGCGGCATGCGAAGAGGGTCTCGATGAATCTAAACATCATATTTCCTCACTTGAAAAAGAAATTCAAGGTTTGAATGACTTCCTGTCAATGTTTGCCCAAGACCAAGATTCTGGCTCATCAGAAGTCACCACTTCCTGTGGTCACCAAAAAGGGCATACTGCTCGAAAGAAAATCAAAATTCAGCTTGCTCATCCAAACATGCACCACAACATGTCCAATGCTAAATACCATGCTTTCCACAAAACGAATGTCCATTGTTATTATTGTGGTAGACATGGTCACACTGTGCATGATTGTTTCATCCTGAGAAATGATGAGCTTAGAGCAGGACAGCAAGTGAAAGGGCAAGGAAAGAAACAGGTCAACACTGGCAGAGGGCTTGCTCAACAGAACTCTGCACAAAATCGTATGGAGAATCAGAAGTGTCGACATTCCTATCCAGACAGGTCGACACTCCCCATGGCCTTTAAGAGAAATGCTTCTCTTTACTGCTTTCATTGTTGTAAGACTGGTCACACTGACCAGGAATGCTGGCATCTGAAAGAAAGACACCACCTTCATACCATGAAAGGTAAAAATCATGCTCGCCCACAAAAGCATAGTCCACATGCACACGCACATGAACATAAAAAGAATAATCAATCTTTTGTGTGTTGTTTCTATTGTGGAAAAAATGGGCATGAGATATATGATTGTCACACAATGAGGGAGGATGATGTGATTGCCCTGAAAAAGATGAGCCAAGATGCTAAACATGTTGCTAACCCACAAGACCCAAGCAAGCTTGGGTACCTAAAAATTCTAAATGAGAACTTTAGATACAGGATGCCTTGGAGCTGAGAAATAAATGGTCAGGTAAATAAAAGCTCAAGGCATAGGTATGTAAATAATTTTTTTTTGTCATTTTGCATGTTTAGTCTTGACATGTAGATAGTGCATCATAAGTTTTCCCATTTTATTCAATAAAATTCTACAAACTGAATTGCTTGTTTGACATGATGATTTATCTCCTGTGGTGTGAAGATGAACACATGAGCTAGATTAATTGCTCACACCCTGCTTGACCTCTGATATTTTAAATGGTCTAGAGTTGAAAGGTAAGTCATGCTTGCCCAGAACTCTTACTATGCGTGAGAAGGATCTAAGATCAAAACCTCTGCCGTGTACCAGAGATCAATTATTTTAGCTGTTTAATTCATGAGAAACTTGTTATGCTGATGAAGTTGATGTGATGATGAGTTGTTTGGTACCTGATTTCTGCCATATGAAATTCTTGGATTTTGATTTTGATGATGCATATCATGACTGCATTTTTAACTCGTTATTCATCATTGGCATTGTTCAAAGGGGAAGTCTAGCAATTGGCATCATCATGTTGCATTCAGTTCAAAATCTATTGTGAATGATTTGTTGGAGAGGGGGATTCCTGCAGCCCACTCAAAGAGCTGACCCAACTAGACCCAACAGGGCCCAACGAGGTAAGCTCGTCCAAGTGACAGCCCACAGGGCCCACTTGGAAAAGCCTAATAAAATAATGCTCGAGGAAACAACTCTCCTAGGCGGCCCCAAAGCTCGGAGAGCCCGAGCATCGGTCAGGTCACAGGAAGACCCGCGCACGAGCTATCCCCCCGCACGAAGGAGGGAAGCGCTAGCCGGTCTGTCCGACCCATCTCCTCACCGAGCTAGGCCTATTGCCCAAGTAGGGTCGGCCCCTCTAAGCTCGGTACGACCGATAAAATGTTTATCATTGCAGCCGTTAGAGTCCACAGCGGGTCGGGCGCCAAGAAGTCCAGGAGCTCTGGCTTCCTTGCAAGGATAACGCCCCCACGATGAGGCCATAAACGCCCACGACGAGGACGTAACCTCCACCGGAGATCCCTCGGCTTGCAGGACTCCAGAGGGCGATGCACTATTTAAACCTGGGATACCCTCCGGTGAAAGGTAAGTCCAAAAGGGCATTGATCCACCCCCAATTCTTGAGCACGGATCACTTCACCCCATTGGTGGAGAGGGATCTCGCGCCTTCACCTTCTCCTCCCTATCGCTGCTCCCACCATTGCTCTACTGACTTGAGCGTCGGAGGGTTTCACCCCAGGGAATCCCCCTGGGCCCTCTGACCCGTTTCCCTGTCTTGCAGTTCACTAACTTGGTGATTACCAGCCCGCTCAGGAACCAGCGCGAGATTTCGTCTCTTCATCTGGCGCCGTCTGTGGGAAACGCACGAAGAGCCAACATGGTGAGAAGGAGCTCAGGGAGGAGGTTCGTCGGCGAAAGGGGTAAGGCCATGGTAGCAGTAGGGGATGGCCCTTCCAGGGCCTCACAGAACCCTCCCTCCAACGCCAGCATCCCCACCGACGGACCACCCCCCCTGCGGCTATGGGGCTACCCCCCTACGGTGGCGCCGAAGCCTTCCAGGCCCTCAACGCCAAACTGGATGTCCTCGTGGAACTCATGAAGACCCAGGCAGCCAGGGATGTAAGGTCCGTGCCCCGTCAGGGAGCCCCCCCCGCAGGAGTACATCCCAGCACACAGCTGGGGGCCGCTTCACCCTCCGCGGCCAGCAGCTCATTCGTAACAGGGTCGGAGGACCCTCGCAAGCTCCGCCTCCGGAGCAAGAGGCCTCCTCCACGCCGACGAAAGGAAGGCGGGGGACGCAACGGCTAGATCCGGAAGCCGACGTTCTCGGAGACCACCAAGACGCTCCCCCCAGCCCCGCGGCACGACAGTAACCGGAGTTATCCCTCCGGCTGTGAGATTTCGAAAGGCGCTTCGCTAAGCAGGAGCGCACCCTTCGAGCCCTACAGAAGGCCTCTTCCCCAGAAGATGAGGAGAAATCCCCATTCTCCGAGTATATCTTGAAGGCAGAGGTATCTCCCAGAGCCCCCATACCAACCTTCAAGCTTTACGACGGCCAGGGCGACCCGGCCGACCATTATGATAGCTTCGACGCCCTGATGACTCTACACGGAGCGTCGGACCCCATCAAGTGCCGAGCCTTCGTGACCACTCTGGTCCAGGGCGCTCAAGCGTGGTTCCGGGCCCTCGCCCCCGGATCCATCCGAGACTTCAAGCAATTCGGGCGAGTCTTCAAGGAGAGCTTCGCCGGAAGTGCCCCCCCAAGGTCGGTAGCGGGGCTCTTGGCCCTTAAATAGGCGCAAGGGGAAAGGCTCCGGGCTTATGTCCACCGATTTAAATCGGAAGCCCTCCGAATCCCCCGCCTGGACGTGGCCTCGGCCACAACCGCACTGACCGGGGGTACCCGGGACGAGAACCTCCACCGTGAACTTGTCCTCCACCCTCCCTCGACCCTTGCCGAGCTAGTGATTTTGGCTTTACGCCACGCCGAGTGTGAAGAAGTACTCAGCGCTTACCGAGACACAATCGGCTCGGGTCGGGAGGGGGACAAGAAGCGAGGCCCCGAGCCAAATCCTAGCTCTGGAAAGAAGCGAGACCGGGATGGAGAACGCAAGCGGAAGTACGAGTGGTACACCCCGTTAACCGCACCGATCTATGAAATCTATGAAGACGTCAAAGACTCGGGACTCCTCCGTCGGCCCGAGCCGATGAGGTCGAAAAACCGCAAGTGAGACAGACATTGTCTATTCCACGGCGATCATGGGCATCACACCGGTGACTACCACCAGCTCCAAGACGAAATCGAGGGCCTCATCCGCCTGGGGCACCTGGCTCGGTTCACTGCCGAGCACAGAGAAGATCAAGGCGCCGCAGAAGAGATCGACAACGCCCCCCGAGGGGTTCACATCAACGTCATCTCTGGAGGAATAGCATCAGGAGGCAACAGTAGCCGTGGAAGGAAGCGTCATGCCGAGCGGGCGAGCCGAGCCCCAGAGCCACCCAAGGCCCCGCCCCAGGTCATAGTCTTCTCCGATCAAGACCTGGAGGGGCTGAGCACCCCGCATGATGATGCCCTCGTAATCTCGGCCACTATAAACCATTGTAACGTAGATAGGATTCTTGTGGACAATGGAAGTGCCCCTGATGTATTGTCTTATGACTGTTTCCTCAAAATGGGAGAGGATCCATCCAAACTCCGCCTGGTCCGAACGCCCCTCTGTGGGTTCAACGGCCTGGCCACTCTCCCCGAAGGAGCCCTAAGCCTGCCTGTTACCCTCGGCACCCCACCCAAAACCGTTACGGTCATGGTAGACTTCATGGTGATCAAAGGGATGATAGCATACAACGCCATCTTCGGTCGGGGAATCCTCAGCCGGATCAAGGCAGTGCCATCTACCTATCACCAAAAAATGAAGTTCCCCACCAAAAATGGGGTAGGGGAAATCCGAGGTAACCAGGCCACGGCCCGAAGGTGCTATAATATCTCGGTGGAGGCTACGAGGTCGGGCGGGAATGATAAGGGCCCCCGGGAAGTCGAGAAAAATCCGCAACCACTGAGCCAGGTGGCGAGTTGCTAACAATTTTCCTAAACGATGACCCGACCCTAGGAGTAAGGATCGGAGCCGACCTACCACCCGAGGAACAGCAGCAATATAAGAAATTTCTTTCTGAGTACATCCGAGTCTTCGCTTGGTCCGACGATCAGCTCCCCGGGATACCAGAGGAGACCGTGATGCACATACTCAACCTCAACCCCACCATGAAGCCCGTGCTGTTGAGTACGGACTGAATAGATCTAGAGGGGGGGTGAATAGATCTTTCCCCCTTTTTCAGATTTAATATCTATTGGCTAAGTGAGTTGCCGGTGATTAACGAATTACAGAATTGATGTTGATATCAGTGAAGAAAACAAACACATAGAAAAGCACACACACACATAAGCAAACCACAAGATAGGATTTTTAAGGTGGTTCAGTCTCTTCCCGAGACTTACATCCACCCCTTGCTTAACTCAAGCAAGGCTTCACTAATGAGAACCTCTGATCTCAATCAAAACACAAGACACTGCTGTCATACAGCTTGAATCCGCTGCCTCACAGCTTGTACCAGCTGACACACAGCTTGAATCCGCTGCCTCACAGCTTGACACTTGGTGTAAGGATGAATAGAAATGATGTGAAGGTGGGATGATGCAACAGGACTGAATATGGACTTTTGTAACAAAGTAAAGAATTCAGCCTGGGACTTAATCACATAAATAACAAGACTAGACTCCCTGTAGAGCTTCCAATCGGATGCCTTCAGCTGCTTTGTTGCTGGAGGTCGCACAGCTTGAAGCCCAGTCTTTCTTCTGCAGTAAATGAGAACGCCTTCAGTCTTCTGCAGATATCTGATTGATGGTGAGCTACTTCGTCCTGTGATGTAGGTGTGTTTCTTAGCTTCGGTTCTATGCTCCCTCTGTGTGCTTACCTTAGCGATCCGTGGCCTTCTACTTTTATGCAGATTCTTTTCCAAGTCTGAAGCTTTTCCTGCTCAAAACTCAGATCGAGCATCAATCTGCTAAAAAGCAGGGAGAAGGTTAAATCCAATGACTACAATAAGTTTGACCACTTCTAAGCACGATTCTCTCCTTGATTCCCGTGCGGAATCTCATCATTTGAACTGCCCAACAACCTGCAACAACAATCTGCAGGTTTTAAGGAACCAAAACAGAATTCGGTTACAGTTCGGTTCTGGACGCTATAACGCCCGTGGTCGACCATGACACGGTCCCTGGTCGACAACAAGCAGTGTCCTGATGGCGGTTCCATTCTGGCTGACACTCGCGTCCCCCGTGGTCGACCACAGCCTTGTCGCTGGTCGACAAGGGGCGAATTACAGATGGCCGTCAGTTCTGTCTGATGTTCTGGCTATTCTGTGGTCGACCAGAAGTGGGGCTTTGGTCGACAGCCAAGGCACATGCAGAAGACGGATGACTTGAAACGTTTCTGGCTGGGTTCGTTGGTCGACCATAACCACTTCCCTGGTCGACAAGCGGCCTTTGACACTTCTTCTGATTTGTTGATTCCACTTGGATTTCAGTGGACCTGAAATTACTTAACTTATCAGAAATAAATTGAACTATCAGATTTATATTGAGTTGATCAGAAACATTATTTGTCATCATCAAATAGTCATGAGTCCAATACTTTGAAGGAACAATCAAACCACTTGTATTTGTTATGAAACAATATAGAACTTGATTAATCAAACATATCCTATTGTCATCATCAAAACCAAGGGATGCACAACATTCTCCCCCTTTTTGATGATGACAACCATGAGTCATTGTGACAAACAACAGACTATAAAATTCATTTGATATTGCATTCAAGGCTATCATAGCACAGATTTCATTCAGACAATTCGTTTGATGTGCCTTTCAAAAACTATAGCACTACTTACATGAGAGACTCAAAAAAGAATTAAGACACTAAGGACACGTAGACAAAGTAAACTTGACAATCTAGACTCACATCTAGACACACAACTAGACACACAATGACACATAAAGTCCTATCTCGCCCTTTGTCAACAGCAAAAAGAAGATCATTTGAACAATCCCTCTGAGAAGGATGAGGAGGTCTCTGGCTTCACGTTCTCTGCCATGCGATCCAGCTTGTCAACAATGTGGGCATAAGAGAGCCTGAGCTTCTGGATCTCGGAGATAGTAGCATTGTGATACTTTTCATTCTGCTTGGTGGTGAACTCTATGCGGTTTCCCATTTCTTCTGACACTTGACCTAAGGTGCCAACTAGTCTGTTGAACCGAGAACTAGCATGGTCAGTGTATTCCTTTTGCTTGATGAACCTGGCCTCCATCTGTTGTTCCAGCCTTTGGACTTTCTGCTCCAGGCGCCCGGTGGCAGCATTCATATTCTCTTGAAAGGAATGGAATTGGGTGGTGAGAGAGGACAACTGAGATGCTATCTGGAGAAGCACTCCGTGAGACTCAGTGTTGGATGTGAAGGATGGTGGTGGAGCAAAAGTAGAAGGAGTGGAGGTAGGTGGAACTTGGGTAGGTGGAACAGAATGAGATGGAGCTTGGGTAGGTGGAACAGAAGTAGATTGAGCATGAGTGGCAGCAATGCCTGGATGCCAGGGCACTATAGAAAGGGAAGCTGAAGGATGGGCAGTAGTGGTGGTAGCAGGGGTAGCTTGAGGCACCACAGGTGGAGGTGTGACAGTAGGACTAACTTGTATAGGTGTATGTGGTGGAGAAGAGGGTGGCAATGGAGCCGTGGATTTGCCCTTGGATGGTAGAGTGCGCTGAATTTGGTCTCCTACCTTCTTAAACCCCAAAAATGTGGTCACGAAGTGAAAGTTGTAGATGTGCCATTTGGAAATTACAATGCGCGGAGCATGGGGAAATGGTATTTTTGCTGCTTCCAGAATGGCAGATATGTGGGCAGCAAATGGAAGAGAATTCTGGGGGTAATGTAGGATGTTTTGGAAGGTGTTTAGGAGGAGCGTGATGAGGCGAATGGGTTGACAAGTGATGAGGCCATGGAGCAAAAATAGATGGAGGCGACTTACTTGATCTCTGGCGCCTCCTCTTGGTTGGATAATGGTGGTAAGAATGTGATGAAGCAATCTATGAAGAGGAGGGAAGGTGTTGGCATTCAGATACTTAGGGAGAACCTCAGGAGCTGGCTGGCCAGTGACGACGGTGTATGCAGCTCGGAAGTCAAAATCCTCAGGATTGAAGACGGCGCCATGTCTGGGAATCTTCAACGCTTTGTGGAGCAGTTTGACGTCGAGGCGGATGACGATGCCGTGAACTACGGTGTAGTCCTGACCATCCACTATTTGCAAGTTGTGGTAGAATTCTTGCACAAGCTGAGGCGAATACTGAGTATGTGCCGAGACAAACGCTGTCCACTCTTGAGCTTCAAAAATTGGCAGTAGTTCTGGGAACATCTCCATCAGCTTCTCATCAGAGAAATCAACAATCCTTGGTGGCAGAACGGTCCGTGGCTTGAGAACTCCTGACACTGGATGGACGATGGGTTCTTCTGAAGCTGATACCTTCCTGCCTGAGTCAGCCGCCTCAGCCGTGGTCGACTTTTGAGGGGCCGATGGCGGACCCTGCGCAGCCCTTGGCTTGAAACGCTTGGACGGCGTCGAGGATTCAGCAGGGGCCTTCTCTCGTGTTCTCTTGGTAGACCGCGGAGCGTGCTTTGGAGACATGGTGGAGGGATGTGAGATAAAGACGAGAGAGAACGGGAGAGGAAGAATGCGAAAGAAGTACAGGGCGGCGGATGAGAAAAAATAGGGACCCAGCCGTGGCAATTTATAGGATAGGGCAGTAGGGCTGGGTCTTAAAGGAACTGGGACAGTGAACCATCACGATGCAGAAAACGAGCGGTCAGGATTTAATCAGCATTACTCAACTTTTTGGAAGGTATTAAAGTGTACGCCCTTTCTTTAACAGAACACTTATGGAACCTTTCCACCCTTATGCAAAGACCACCTTGTGACCAAATAGAGTGGGTATAGTGGTTCAATGAATTTGAAAGTATTGCACCAATAAATTGACTCCCCATATCCAATTTCTTTCACATGGCTCCTTGAACTTATAATATATTTCAAGAGATAATTAGACTAACTATGCTAGCTGAACAGTGTTTTTAAACTTGTATTTGCATGCTATGCTTTAGGTCAACCATTTTCTCTGCCTTTGTGATGCTTTAAATTTTTCTTTTTGAATCATTTGAGAGCTGTGGTCAGGTTGATCACATGCTTTTCTACACGAGGAGACACGCTTTGTACACGCCAGAAACCCCGGCTACTTAGCATGCCTAACCATTCCACAAATGACTGGGACACACCTTTTATCCGTGAGGATATACGTTTATCAGACGCCAATATCCCCAGTTACTCAGTATGCCCAATCAATATCAGCAGAGTTAGATTGGATCTTCATGACACACTGGTCTCCCATCTATTTTTCAGCTAATTTTTTGCTTTGAGATGAAGAACAGTAGTTTCTCAGACCTCAATCCATTGCTCTACCATGAAGGCAGAATTATGGCGTATTCCATGTACATACATGTTAAATTTAAGTTTATTTTTACTGTTCAGCACAAACACAGGTAGAGAAACAGTCTCATTACTAAAAATCATAAGTCCTCAAAATCTTGTGACAGAGTCATAGTTATGGTTTGAATTTATTGCAGTAGTACAGTTCAAATTCTCATTACTACACTCAACCTCTACTCTTAATGATTACCTTGGTGATTTTATTGAAGGATATGGTTAGGTTTTTCAATGTTTTATCAAGGAATGAGTTTACACTTTTTCTCCCCCTCAATTTATGAGTCCTTGCTGAAAAAAAATGTTGGCCATGAAGAGATATAGAGACACAAGGGATGGGAAGTATGGATAAGGATGAATGAGTGAAGAAACTGAGCACAAAAGTTCACTTAGATCAGAGGATTTCCTAGCAGAACCAGTAGCCTTTTTAGATCCATTTTTCCTTGTTCAGATCCTCTGTCGACCATAGAGGTGCCTTTGGTCGACCTCTGTGCTGTCACAGAACCAACTATTTCCTGTCCTGATGCCTTGGTCGACCAGCGCCTTGCCTGTGGTCGACAACTGCGAAGTCACAGAACCAACTATTTCCTGTCCTGATGCCTTGGTCGACCAGCGCCTTGTCTGTGGTCGACCACAAGAGATGAGCCGTAGAGAACCAGTATTCTGTAGAACTTGCTGAAGTAGCACCCGACACTAGACTTCCAAACTCAAAAACCTGACTAGTACTAGAGACCTAGTTGACATAACTTAGACAGAAATGACAGAATCTATGCAGTGTACACATGAATATGATTATTTCAAGAATTTTCAGGAGAAATTCTACAAATTCCTAACTCCCTTCTTAGAGTTGAAAATCTGTCATTGTTAAGGGGTTTTGTGAAAATGTCTGCCAGTTGTTTTTCAGTTTCTACAAAATGAAGCATGAAATTTCCTTTGGAGACCTCATCTCTTAGAAAGTGATGACGGATCTCAATGTGTTTTGTCCTAGAGTGTTGAATGGGGTTTTTAGACAAATTAATAGCACTAGTGTTGTCACAGAAAATAGGTGCACATCCAAGATCTACATTGTAGTCTTGGAGTTGATGTTTTATCCACAAAACCTGTGTACCACAGCTCCCTACTGCGACATACTCAGCCTCAGCAGTGGAGAGTGCCACAGAATGCTGTTTTTTAGAAGCCCATGATATTAAACATCCACCCAATATTTGACAATAACCACTGGTACTCTTCCTATCAATTTTGCAACCAGCATAATCAGCATCTGAATATGAAATCAAATCTAGTTTGCAGTAAGTAGGATACCATAAACCCAATTCTTGGGTGCCGGCAATGTATCGAAGGATACGCTTGACAGCCCCTAAATGTGATTCTCTAGGGCTAGACTGATATCTAGCACACATGCATACACTAAACTGAATATCTGGCCTTGAAGCAGTTAAATATAGCAGGGACCCGATCATACCTCTGTATTTCTTGGCATCTACCATGTTACCTTTTACATCAGCTTCCAATGTTGCATTTGTACCCATGGGTGACTCAATTGGTTTGCAGCTTTCCATGCCAAACTTTTTCAGCATCTCCTTTATGTACTTGGATTGATTTATGAAGTATCCTTCTCTACATTGTACGATCTGCAATCCAAGAAAAAACTGTAAATCACCCATTAAACTCATTTCAAACTCATTGGTCATTAAGTTTGCAAATTCAGTACATAAAGAAGCTTCGGTAGATCCAAACACAATATCATCCACATAGATTTGTACAATTAGTATATGCTTACCTTGGGTCTTGGAAAACAATGTTTGATCAATTTTACCTCTTATGTATCCCTTCTTGGTGAGGAAGGAGCTCAACCTTTCATACCAAGCCCGTGGAGCCTGCTTTAATCCATACAAAGCTTTATGCAATTTGAAAACATGATTAGCAAGTTCATCATTTTCAAAACCAGGGGGTTGTTCCACATAGACTTCTTCTTTTATTATTCCATTTAGAAATGCACTTTTTACATCCATTTGTTGTAGTTTGATTCCATGAGATGCTGCAAAGGCTAACAATATCCTGATGGCTTCTAATCTAGCAACTGGAGCATATGATTCTTCAAAATCAACCCCAAATTCCTGGTTGTACCCTTTAGCCACCAGCCGAGCCTTGTTTCTCATTACAACCCCTTCTTCACTTAGCTTGTTTTTATAGACCCATTTGGTTCCAATAACGGGGTGAGATGAAGGTCTAGGGACAAGACTCCACACCTGATTTCTTTCAAATTGATTTAGTTCTTCATGCATAGCATTTATCCATGAGTCATCTTTTAATGCTTCCTCTACTGATTTGGGCTCTATTTGGGACACAAGTGCAAGTTGATCTAGTTCATTGATTTCTTTTAATTGAGATCTAGTCTTCCTAGGATCATGAATTCCACCAATGATGTTTTCTATGGGATGATCTCTAAGAAGTCTTAAGTTTTCAAGATTGTTACCTGAGTTGACCTCTCCTTCGGTTTGATCATTGGAATTACCTCGATTGCTTTCTTGATTCTGTGCTTCTTCATTCTCCATCGGTTCTTCTTTGTCATTCAGAAATTCTCCATCTTCTTCTTCCTTGCAAACCTTTTCATTTTTGCCAAAATCATTGATTTCATCAAATGAAATATGAGGGGATTCTTCAACAACTTGATCTTTGGTGTTAAAGACCCTATAGGCTCTTGATCGGTCCGAATAGCCCAAGAATATTCCTGGATCACTCTTCGGTTCAAATTTGTCCAAGGCCCTTTTATCATTGTTATGGATAAAGCATTTTGACCCGAAAATTCTAAAATGGGCTAGGGATGGTTTCTTACCTTTGAACATTTCATATGGTGTATTTTCACTAGCCGGTCTTACCATTGCTCGGTTTACAATGTAGCATGCTGTGTTGACTGCCTCTGCCCAAAATCTCCTTGGAAGTTTAGCTTCAACCAGCATGGTTCTAGCCATCTCGACAAGAGTGCGGTTCCTTCTCTCCACAACTCCATTTTGTTCTGGAGTCCTTGGTGAGGAAAATCTGTGGGTTATGCCCTTGTTTCTGCAGAATAGATCAAAGTCAGAATTTTCAAACTCTCCCCCATGGTCAGATATGATTGTACACACTTTGAACTTGCCATCCTGCTTCATTCTTTTGTAAAATTCCTGAAACTCAGAAAAAGCATCACTTTTATGAGATAGAAATATTACCCATGTGAATCTAGAGAAATCATCAACTACTACATAACCGTACCTCTTACCACTAAGACTAGCAGTTCTTGTTGGGCCAAAAAGGTCCATGTGCACAAGTTCTAGTGGTCTAGAAGATTGACTTTCAGTTCTACCTTTGAATGATTTTCTTGTTTGCTTACCTTGGGTACATGATTCACATACTTTGACATTTTGAGCAAACGAAATTTCAGGCAAACCAAGAACCATCTTATTCTTCACAAGTTTATGCAACACCCTATAGCTAACATGCCCTAGCCTTCGGTGCCACATCCAGGTCAGGTCCTCTTTCTTGGCGGTTAGGCACAGGTTGGAGTGGGCTGGATCATCCAAGTCTATTATGTAGACATTGTTTACTCTCTGGCCCATAAACTTGACTGTTTCTGAATTTGGTTCAATAATCTTGCAGATCTTGGAGTCAAATACTACTTTATGGCCTTTGTCGCAAAGCTGACTGATGCTCAGCAAATTATATTCCAGTCCATCTACTAGCAGTACATTTTCAATACAGTTAGAGGAGTTCTTACCTATTTTACCTGTCCCAATGATCTTACCTTTGTTATTTCCTCCAAAGGTCACATAGCCTCCATCTTTTGAGCTTAGTTGGAAGAACTTGGTCTTGTCTCCCGTCATGTGTCTTGAGCAACCACTATCTAAGTACCATTTATTGTGCATGGCTGCCAGACATTCCTGCATCATGAATTACACAGAAATTTTTGGACCCCAATGATACCCGGGTCCAAGATACCTTGTAAAATTATGAAATTGCTGTAACAATCCTTTGGGAACCCAGATTTTGTTAGAGCATTTTAATTTTTCGTTTCTGAACTTGTTCAGATTGGGTGGCTTTTGTTCTAATGTTTCTTTAATCTGAATCCACCTTTTTGATTTCCAATTTTCATTTTGTTTCACCTTAGAAAATCTGTGGTTTCTGTTTGCGTGTCTGGTCATGGTCGACATCTGGTGTGTCTGTGGTCGACCATCGCTTTTCCAGAAGCTAGCGCTTGTTCTGGCAGTTCCTCTGGTCGACATCTGGTATGCCTGTGGTCGACCACTGCTTCTCCAGACGCCAGCGCCTGTTCTGGCAGATCCTCTGGTCGACAGAGGAGGGGTCGGTTGTCGACCAGCCTGTCTCCAGACACCTTGTTTTTCAGATTTATGTCTTTTAACTTGATTTAGTGCTTGGTTTGTTTGGTTATTTCTGTGAATTTGAGTTTCTTGTCTATTATTTTTAAGCTTATGTTGATTGACTGTTTTCTCTTTAATGTTTCTCTCTTCCTTGGTGACATTATTCCTTTTGGAGGAGCATTCAGCTACATCCTCTTGTTTGTTTTGATATAGATTGATTAGGGGCCCTTTTCCTTTTGAGTCAGCAGTCCCAGTTATGGTTTTTGTTTGGAATTCCTTTTTAGCCGTAGGATTGTATCCTAATCCTTCTTTTTGAAAGTTTACTTTTATTCCCAAGACAGCATTTAAGTTTTCTTGACCTTTAGTCATTTTTTCCAAGGTTTCCTGTTTGTTTTTCAGTTCACTCTGGATTCTTTCTATTTCTTCCAGAAGTTTACAGTTTTCCTCCTTGAGTGAGTTGTTTCTTTCTTGAGTTTCCTTAGTTTGTTGTTCACTTTCTTGAGTCTTTAATTTTACCTCATCAATTGTGTTTTTCAGTGACTCATTTTCTTCTAACAGCCCTTTGACAGTTTCTTCATCTGTCTCGTATTGTTTCAGCTTATTTTTCAAGGTGGTGATTTCTAATTCTAGTTCAGTTCTGTTGACAAATGGGATGCTGTCATTGTTGACCTGATTAAGTTTTTTCTTCAAACTCTTATTTTCCTTTCTAATTCTTTCATATGCATCAAGTAAGTCTGAGTAGACTCCTTCCCAATCTGAGCTAGAAAAATCTTGAAAAGGGGAGGTTACCTCAAGATCGTTGCTGTCTCCTTTGGCCATTAAACATGTGTTTCCTTCTTCTTCTTCGGAGGTTGTTTCCTCTTCGCTGCTTTCCTCTTCCTCGCTCCATGTGCTTATCATTGCCTTTGGTTTCTTGCCTTTCCACTTGTAGCTTGATTTCTTAGGAGCCTCTGGACATTCTGCCTTCACGTGTCCTGGCTTCCTGCAGTTGTAGCAAACAAGCTTGTTAGATGAAGCTTTGTTTTTGTCAAACTTAAACCGGGATGATTTCCTTACCGTGCCCTTAGGATTTTTAAATCCCTTACCTTCCTTCCGCAGGAACCTTCTGAACTTTCTTGTTAACATGGCTAGTTCGCCAGTTTCATCACCTGTGCTAGATGAGTTATCAGTGTCAGATAATTCAGAGGTGCCTACTTTAGTTTTCAGGGCGAGCTGCTTCTTTTTCTTGCCCTCATCTTCCTTTCTCTTTAGGTTGACCTCATATGCCATTAGGGAACCTACCAGTTCATCCACAGTCATAGTTGTGAGGTTCTTTGAGTCCTCAATTACTGTGGCCTTGGTATGCCACATAGGAGTGAGGGATCTTAGGATCTTCCTTACTAATTCCTGTTCCTTGTAGGTTTTCCCTAGACTTTTTAAACTATTCGTTAATTGCACTAGTCTAGCATACATTTCAGAAATATTTTCGTCAGTTTTCATCCTAAACATTTCATATTCTGAAACTAGCATATTTGCTTTTGACTCCCTTACCTCTGAAGTACCTTCATAGATTACTACTAGTCGATCCCACATTTCCTTGGCCGTTGCACATTGTGAAACTCGTGAGAACTCCGTGGGGTGTAGTGCGCATTGCATTACATTCATGGCTCCCCAGTTGATGGTTGATTTTCTGACTTGTTCTCTGGTCCAGGTATCCTCATCATCGGGCAGCTCGTAGGGTCCTCGGCTTACTACTCTCCACATCTCATGATCTTGTGCTCTCAAGAACACCTGCATACAATTTTTCCAGTATGAGAAATCATTTCCATCGAAATATGGTGGTCTAGTTACTGAGTGTCCCTCAGCCATTAAACTTCTAGAGTTCAGTCCGGCAGGCCTCTCCTGGTTGTTAGACCACATTTTTGGAGAGTCTGGCTCTGATACCACGTGTTGAGTACGGACTGAATAGATCTAGAGGGGGGGTGAATAGATCTTTCCCCCTTTTTCAGATTTAATATCTATTGGCTAAGTGAGTTGCCGGTGATTAACGAATTACAGAATTGATGTTGATATCAGTGAAGAAAACAAACACATAGAAAAGCACACACACACATAAGCAAACCACAAGATAGGATTTTTAAGGTGGTTCAGTCTCTTCCCGAGACTTACATCCACCCCTTGCTTAACTCAAGCAAGGCTTCACTAATGAGAACCTCTGATCTCAATCAAAACACAAGACACTGCTGTCATACAGCTTGTTCCTGCTGACACACAGCTTGTACCAGCTGACACACAGCTTGAATCCGCTGCCTCACAGCTTGACACTTGGTGTAAGGATGAATAGAAATGATGTGAAGGTGGGATGATGCAACAGGACTGAATATGGACTTTTGTAACAAAGTAAAGAATTCAGCCTGGGACTTAATCACATAAATAACAAGACTAGACTCCCTGTAGAGCTTCCAATCGGATGCCTTCAGCTGCTTTGTTGCTGGAGGTCGCACAGCTTGAAGCCCAGTCTTTCTTCTGCAGTAAATGAGAACGCCTTCAGTCTTCTGCAGATATCTGATTGATGGTGAGCTACTTCATCCTGTGATGTAGGTGTGTTTCTTAGCTTCGGTTCTATGCTCCCTCTGTGTGCTTACCTTAGCGATCCGTGGCCTTCTACTTTTATGCAGATTCTTTTCCAAGTCTGAAGCTTTTCCCGCTCAAAACTCAGATCGAGCATCAATCTGCTAAAAAGTAGGGAGAAGGTTAAATCCAATGACTACAATAAGTTTGACCACTTCTAAGCACGATTCTCTCCTTGATTCCCGTGCGGAATCTCATCATTTGAACTGCCCAACAACCTGCAACAACAATCTGCAGGTTTTAAGGAACCAAAATAGAATTCGGTTACAGTTCGGTTCTGGACGCTATAACGCCCGTGGTCGACCATGACACGGTCCCTGGTCGACAACAAGCAGTGTCCTGATGGCGGTTCCATTCTGGCTGACACTCGCGTCCCCCGTGGTCGACCACAGCCTTGTCGCTGGTCGACAAGGGGCGAATTACAGATGGCCGTCAGTTCTGTCTGATGTTCTGGCTGTTCTGTGGTCGACCAGAAGTGGGGCTTTGGTCGACAGCCAAGGCACATGCAGAAGACGGATGACTTGAAACGTTTCTGGCTGGGTTCGTTGGTCGACCATAACCACTTCCCTGGTCGACAAGCGGCCTTTGACACTTCTTCTGATTTGTTGATTCCACTTGGATTTCAGTGGACCTGAAATTACTTAACTTATCAGAAATAAATTGAACTATCAGATTTATATTGAGTTGATCAGAAACATTATTTGTCATCATCAAATAGTCATGAGTCCAATACTTTGAAGGAACAATCAAACCACTTGTATTTGTTATGAAACAATATAGAACTTGATTAATCAAACATATCCTATTGTCATCATCAAAACCAAGGGATGCACAACACGTGCAGCAGTGCCGAAGGAAGCACGCACCCGAGAAGCAGACGATTATCAAGGCGCAGGTCACCAAGGGGAAAGATACTGGTCTTTTTAAACCGGTCCTGTACCCGACGTGGCTAGCCAATGTCGTCCTGGTACCAAAGGCTTCCGGCAAGTGGCGGATGTGCGTGGACTTCACCGACTTGAATAAGGCGACCCCTAAGGACTGCTATCCCTTGCCCAGCATCGACCAACTGGTCGATTCGACATCAGGCAATGAGATGCTCAGCTTCCTGGATGCCTATTCGGGTTACCATCAGATCAGAATGAATTCTGAAGACGTCGAAAAGACCGCCTTCATCACCGACTACGGCGTGTACTGCTATACCCAGATGCCTTTCGGGTTGAAGAATGCCGGAGCCACATATCAAAGACTTGTCAATCACATGTTCGAGGAGCAGCTAGGTCGGAATGTCGAGGCCTACATTGACGACATGCTCGTCAAGACCCCCAAGGCCCAGGACCACTTCACCAAACTCGCTGAAACCTTCGGCGTCCTCCGGAAGTACAACATGAAGCTCAATCCTGCCAAGTGCACCTTCGGGGTAAGATCCGGGAAGTTCTTGGGTTTCCTGGTCACTCAGCGTGGGATCGAAGCCAACCCCGACAAAGTCCAGGCCATTCTTGACATGCGCCCGCCCGCCTGCATTAAGGACGTCCAGCGCCTGACGGGGCGTGTCGCCGCTCTCAGCCGTTTCTTATCCCCTGCGGCCGAACAATGCCTGCCCTTTTTTAAACTATTGAGGGGGCCCAAATTGGCATCTGCTACGTTCGCATGGGATGAGGAATGCCAGAAAGCGTTCGCCGAGCTCAAGGAGTTCCTGGCTTCACCCCCGGTGCTCTCCAAGCCCGTGCCGGGCGAAGTCTTGCTGCTCTATCTCTCGGTGACGTCATCAACGGTCAGCTCGGTCCTAGTCAGAAATGACTCGGGAATTGAAAGACCAGTCTACTACACTAGCAAGGTGCTCAACGAGGCCGAGAGGAGGTACCCCGTAACCGAGAAGCTCGTGCTAGCGCTGGTTACCTCCGCGAAACGCCTCCGACCCGACTTCCAGGGGCACCCCATCACCGTGCTAATCGGCGAGCCGTTGAAGAAGATTTTGGCCCACCCCGAGGCCTCGGGGCGACTCGTCAAATGGGCCATTATGCTTGGGGCCTAGGACATCTCGTATCGCCCGCGCTCAGCTATAAAAGGTCAAGCGCTCGCCGACTTCATCGCCGAAAGCACCATCCCGACCGAAGGTAGACTACCGACCATGCCCGGGCCAACCTGGGAACTGTACGTCGACGGATCTTCCAACTCTGTCGGTAGTGGTGCTGGGATCCTCCTAAGATCCCCCGAAGGAGTGGAGCTACAGTACGCCTTGAAATTCAACTTTCAGGCGTCCAACAACGCTTCCGAGTACGAGGCCCTTATATCGGGAGCGCGCATGGCCCGGCGGTTGGGGGCTGAGCGAGTCAGGATCCACACCGACTCTCAGCTGGTCGCAAGCCAGGTCAACGGTGAGTACGAAGCTCGAGAGGCACCCATGATCAAATACCTCCAGCTGGTCAGGAGCCTGGCCCAACAATTCGAGGGGTTCGAGGTAGTCCGAATAGCCCGGGAAGAAAACTCCCGAGCAGACGCCCTCTCTTGGTTGGCCTCCTCCCTAGACCCAGAGATACCCGATCGGTCCTCCTCGAAGAGCTAGAATGCCCGAGCATTGACTCGGAGCTCCTCGCTGTTGACTCGGCCGTCCCGAGCGACTGGCGCACCCCCTACCTGTCTTGGCTCCGAGACTCCCAAGAGCCCTCCGACCCTCGAGAAGCACGCCGAATGAAGTACCAAGCCCGGCGCTTCATCGTCCTGGATGAGACACTCTACCGAAGGTCTTTCGCCGGCCCTCTCCTGAAGTGCCTCGGCCCCGATGAAGCCAGCCGAGCCATCCAAGAGGTTCATGAAGGCCTGTGCGGAGCGTACTCAGGGGCAAGGTCACTGGCCAAGATCCTGTTACGACAGGGGTACTGGTGGCCCACCCTGTAGCGCGACTACTCGGCCTACGCTCAACAGTGCGACCGATGCTAGCGGTTCGACCACTTGGTCCATCATCCGGCTACAGAACTCGTCATCCTCACCGAGCCTTATCCCTTCGCTCGGTGGGGGATCGACATTCTCGGGCCATTCCCTACGGCTCAGTCCCAGAAAAAGTTCATTATCATCGCCATCGACTACTTCACTAAATGGATCGAGGCCGAAGCCACTGCAAGGATCACCGAGACAGTCGTCTGGAGTTTCGTCTGGAAATCGATCATTTGTCGCTTTGGCATCCCCCGAGTGATAGTGAGCGATAACGGTTGGCAATTCGATTCTCGATATTTCGAGACAGATGCGCCGACCTAAACATCTGCAACCACTTCACTTCGGTTGTCCACCCTCAGGCCAACGGGCTGGTCGAAAATGGAAATAAGACTATCTTGAAAGGCATAAAGACCAGACTCGGCAAAGCCAAGGGTAGTTGGCTCGAGGAATTGCCTAGAGTACTGTGGTCGCACCGAACGACTCCCAGGATGGCAACCGGTGAAAGTCCTTTTCAGTTGGTGTACGGCACTGAGGCCGTCATTCCATTAGAGATCGCCAACCCATCTCTCCGAGTCATCCGCTACTCGCTCGAGGAAAACAACCAAAAGTTACTCGAGAACCTCGACCTAGCCGATGAACTCCGGGATATTGCCAACATCCGAGCGACGGAATACCAGCGACGCCTCACTCGATACTACAAAGCCAGAGTCCGAAGCAGACACTTCCAACCAGGAGACTTCGTCCTCAGAAAAGCCGAAGCCTCTCGACCACTAGAGGCGGCGGGCAAGCTGTCCCCTAATTGGGAAGGCCCCTACCGAGTGGTCGAGCCGCTCGGGAAAGGTGCGTACAGGCTAGCAACAATGGAAGGGGAACCCATTCCTCGGACATGGAATGCAACCGCACTACGCAAATTCCATTTTTGAAATTATACAGCAAGATGGACAAAATAAATTCCTTTTCTTTTCATTCAAAACTATTGATACATCATAAAGGCAAAGGCCAGTACATTGCATGACAAAAAGCAAGAAAATCCGTCTAACACCGCTGCAAGGGGTCATCGCTCGGTTGACTCGATCTTGATCTCCTTGCGTCCAGCCACTGACTCTGCCTCGCGTAGAAACTGGCTCGGACAAGAGGGGGCCGATCCAGTTGGCTCAGATGACCCCTGACAAAAGTGACAGAGGGACTGCAGAGAAGGTAACCACCTTCTAAGGTTGGGGAAGGCCACCTTCCAAGTTGATAGAGGCCAGGGAGAAGGAGCGCCGTGAAGACCTCCTCTTTCCCAACCTACCAACTCCTTGGAAGGGAACAGAGAGAAAGCAACCTCCGAAGAGTAAAAGAAATGAAGAGTAGAAGAGGGAAAAAGAGGCTACAGACGGAGGAAGGCTCAGGTGAGGAGGGAACTTGGTGCGCCTCCCCCGCCATGCAGAGGGGGAGTGGCGGCAGGCATCCCTAATACCCCCATCCGT
Source organism: Amorphophallus konjac (assembly GCA_022559845.1). NCBI lineage: Eukaryota > Viridiplantae > Streptophyta > Magnoliopsida > Alismatales > Araceae > Amorphophallus > Amorphophallus konjac. The sequence goes on from CM040129.1 coordinate 157,545,892, forward strand.
CCTCCGCCTCGGCGCCCGCCCGGAAGCCACGCCAGAACTGAGAAAGGGCAAGAGCCGTGCCCTCACACGTCGGAGCCCTCTCCAGATCCGCACTGCGACCGTCGGACCCGTCTCAAACCCGCGCGGCGACCGTGGGACCCGTCCAACAAGCCAGGACAGCAAGAGCTCTCTGCTCCCCGTCGTCGGCGGCGTCACCCTCCGAAGGATCCTCCATGCTCCGAATGCAACGGCACAACACAAAGTGAAGAAGAAGGAGTGAGGAAAGACAGTTAGAGAAAATCCCAAGTGGTAAAGAGGAAAGGACGCCCTTTGGTCCTTCTTATAGGCCAAAGGAGGCTACGCGCCTTAAATGACTCCCCCCTCGAAAACACGCCAAAGGATTTCTCCCCTGAACGGTCACCTCCAACTCCTCGTTTCCCGCCCCAGCGGGATTCACGAAGCGGCCTGGCATTCAAAGCGTGAGGGAACGGAAAGACGCCCCGTCAGAAGCCTACCAAATCAGCATGCGAAAACCATGCAGGACATATCGGCACTCTCCAACTACTTCAGATACGCCAACCAAATCACGGCAAGGATGGCGATCAAACAAGTAAGTCATTCATTATCTCATAAAGAGGAAACTCTCTAAAAAAGGAAAGAGAGACAAACAAGAGACAGAGGTAAAATAAGGCAAAATGCATCAGGCCTCAGGCCCACTTTGAAGCTCGGGAGCGACGGAAGTGGGCACGTCACCCCCAGCACCCTCGGTGACGGCCGACTCGGGCACTGACCTCGCCAGTGCGAGAACTGTCTAGGTCGCGAGCCCTCCCGAGACGTCCGGAGTTGGTGACCCCGCCGGAGGAGACCCCTCTGGATCTTCCCCGCCCGACGTAGAGGAGCTAGAAGCCGACTCATCCGAGTCATAGCTCTGGCCCAAAGGGAACTCGATCCCGGAGTCTTGCTCATCGGCGTAGTCCACCGCCCGACGATAACCCTGCTTAAAACCCTTTCGGGCGCCCCGGTGAAGCGCTACCTCGTAATATGGTAGGGCGGCTCTCTCCAGGTCGGCTGAGTAGGCATCCGAGCTCCTATACCGCTCGATCACCTCCGCCTCGATTTGCTCCGTCCTTCCAACTAGCTCGACCCAAGCCCACTCCGCCTCGGCCGCACGCTCCTCTGCCCCCGCCAGGCGTTCCTCTGCCTCGACCCTCCCTTGCTCGGCTTCGCTCGACCGCCTCTCCGCCCGGGCTCGGTCCGCCTCGGCCACGGAACGAAGACGCTCCGCTACCTCCGCCCGGTCCAGTAGCTCGGCACGTTCGAGCTCCCAGCGACCGTCCAGCTCGAGGTGACGCAGACGCTCCTCTTCCAAGAGTTTGCCCTTCCTCTCGAGCGACTCTCGGGCCTTAGCCAACTGCTCAGTCAGTGCCTCAGTTTCTAGCCGACTCGCCCGTGCCAAATCCCTGATCACGGAGAACTCCCGTCGAAGCCCCTCATGCTCCTCGCTGAGGTGGGCCAGTTTCCTCTCCCACCCCCCGAGGGCCCAGGCGAGACTCGACCACTCTGCCTCCGTCCGGGCGTACGTCTCCGCCATCAAGACCGCCGACCGAGCCATGACTAGGCAGCCCTCCATGAGGACGTCGAGGACTCCAGAGGGGGAGTGGCGCTTGTCTCCCCCCCATGTCCTTGCGGCAACCTCTCGGCAAACCCGATATAGGTCGCCCGAAACACCGAGCCTTTCCAAGGCCTCCGGCAAGGAGATCCGCTCCCCATCGGACGCCCCGCCAGAAGGTTCGGCTCCAGCAACGGGGCCGACCGCCCCACGCGCCGCGGTCGGTTGGGGTTGCGACGCCTCCCCGGGTGAACCCCCAACCTCGACCGACGCCACAGGATCGATCGCACCGGGAACTTCGAGCACTTGGGGCTGCGACGCCCTCGCAGGCGAACCCCCAACCGTATCTGTCTCGGCCCGTGCCTCGCCGCCCGAGACATCGCCGACCTCGACCGGTCTCCCGGTCTCGACGTCGGCTACTTCAGCACCGGCCCCCTCCATCCCCGGGGAGGGAAGAACCGACCCATCTCCGCCCTCTAAGGGGCCCCTGGTCTCCTCGGCCCCCTCTCGCCTGGTAGGTGGGGGAGCTGGCCCGGAAGGGTCGGTCCCATCTTGCCCCCGAGAGGGGAGCGCCGCCGAGCCAGAGTCGCCCCTGGCAGCGGTAGGAAGGCCAGCCTTCTTGGCCCGTTTCTTGGCCTTCGCGGCTTCCCGCAATTTTCCCTCCATGGGATCCTTGCGCTTCACCCCGCTTGGCCGTGAAGATCCCTTGGAGGCCACCCCCTTGCCCTTATCCCGGGCTTGGGAACGACCCGCGGGAACGACAGGCTCATCAGCCGCCGAGTCATCCCCAAGATCGATGACCTCGGTGACCTCTTCCAAAGGTTCCCGCCGGATGTCTGCAATGAAGAAGAAGATTCGGTTAAGAAGCGAAAAGGCGACCCTCCGACCCCGCAGAAGGATCCGAAGGATGATACCTGATGGCTTGAGCTGCGTAAGCAGATGCTGCTCTACGTTCTCCAGCGTCACCAGCTCCTCAGTCGACCGGCGATTTGTCAACAAGTGAACGGCGTATTCCTCCACATCGGCGGGGAACTCCTCCTGCCGCGGGGGAAGATTCGGATGGAAGTTGGGCATAACCTGGCACCTCCAGGATTCATCCACTGCTTCCGCCTTCACCCAGAAAAACTGCCTATTCCACCCTTTGTGCAAAGAATCCTTCGCCGCCAGCAGAATACAACTCCGATTCCTGCGCGCCTGAATAAAGTAGAAGCCTTTCCCCGCCGACGGATGTGCCTTCAACTCGAAGAAATAATGAAAAAGATCCAGGGACGGGGGAACCCCTGCAGGCGGCAAAGGATCCGAAAGGCAGACAGCAGAAGATACGAGTTGGCCACCAGCTGGACAGGCGCCAACACGAAAAAATTGAGAAGCTTCAGAACGAAGGGCTCGAAGGGGAGGCAGAATCTGCTCTTCCACGCCAGGAGAAAAGTATAGATATGGCCCGTGCGGCTATCCAAGCTCGTCTCGTATAGGGCAGCGGCCGCAAAGCTATATCGGAGAGGCAGGTGAAACCGATGCTCCAGTTTATTCACATCAGCCTCCCCTAACTCGCTGCGATTGGGGACGGGCTCCCGCCTCACCTGCTCGATTTCCGAGCGCAGATCCGCCATAAAGCTAGAAGAAGAACCTTCACGAGAGCCCGAAGACTCCGGGAGAGAAAGAAGCTACCGGATCGCCTCCGCGGTTATACGCGCCAGCTCCTCAAATGTCGCCGCAAGAACTCGCTCCCCCGCTGTATCTTCACGGCGCATCAAGGAGCCCCAGAAGCAAAGAAGTGGAGGAAAGGCCAAAAACCCTAGAAAGGCTGGGAGGACGAGCAGTGCCCTACGCCTATAAACCCTCGCGGGAGGCGGCGCGCCGTTCCAACCTCCGAGAAAAAGGGGGCCTCTTCATTTCAAATCCGTCAGGATCATTATTACTACGGGCCCAGGCGACCACTACATGTGGCTTCATAACGCCGAAAGGATTCCACCCACCCGAGCCACGCCGGTCCAAAGCCTCGAAAAACTACTCAACCGAGCCCCCTTGGTTCGGGAGTAGGAGGGGGACAAGTGGAGAGGGGGATTCCTGCAACCCACTCAAAGAGCTGACCCAACTAGACCCAACAGGGCCCAACGAGGAAAGCTCGTCCAAGTGACAGCCCACAGGTCCCACTTGGAAGAGCCCAATAAAACAATGCTCGAGGAAACAACTCTCCTAGGCGGCCCTAAGGCTCGGAGAGCCCGAGCATCGGTCAGGTCACAGGAAGACCCGCGCACGAGCTATCCCCCCGCACGAAGGAGGGAAGCGCTAGCCGGTCTATCCGACCCATCTCCTCATCGAGCTAGGCCTATTGCCCAAGTAGGGCCGGCCCCTCTAAGCTCGGTACGACCGATAAAATGTTTATCATTGCAGCCGTTAGAGTCCACAGCGGGCCGGGCGCCAAGAAGTCCAGGAGCTCCGGCTTCCCCGCGAGGATAACGCCCCCACGATGAGGCCATAAACGCCCACGACGAGGACGTAACCTCCACCGGAGACCCCTCGGCTTGCAGGACTCCAGAGGGCGGCGCACTATTTAAACCTAGGATACCCTCCGGCGAAAGGTAAGTCCAAAAGGGCATTGATCCACCCCAAATTCCTGAGCACGGATCACTTCACCCCATTGGTGGAGAGGGATCTCGCGCCTTCACCTTCTCCTCCCTATCACTGCTCCCACCATTGCTCTACTGACTTGAGCATCGGAGGTTTCGTCCCAGGGAATCCCCCTGGGCCCTCTGACCCGTTTCCCTGTCTTACAGTTCACTAATTTGGTGATTACCAGCCCGCTCAGGAACCAGCGCGAGATTTCACCTCTTCATTTGTGTTTGCATCAGCTTGTGATCTCATATACTCTAATACAAATCATGTTTAGGAAAACATAAAAAAATGTGCAATCATCATTTAGCATCTTCATTGCATTGTGCATTCACATAAGTCTTAGGCTGCATAGTTCATTGCCAACCCATGCATGCTTTCAGTAGGAGTCAACATCTAAAACCAAGCTGCATGCTCCCTTAGAATGAAGTTGTATCAAATGGATGTAAAAAGTACTTTCTTGAATGGTTTGATCAAGGAAGAAGTCTGTGTGGAGCAGCACCCTGGCTTTGAGAACTTTAACCATGCAGATTTTGTATACAAGCTAGACATGACACTTTATGGCTTGAAGCAAGAACCTAGAGCTTGATATGAGAGAATAAGCTTGTTCCTCGTTGAGAAAGGGTACACACGAGGTAAGGTAGATCAAACACTTTTCACCAAGAAGCAAGGTAAGAACATCTTGATTGTTCAAATTTATGTTGATGATATTATGTTTGGGTCTACTAAATCTGAAATGTGTGAGGAATTTGCTAACCTCATGACTAGTGAATTCGAGATGAGCCTAATGGTAGAACTCTAATTTATTTTTCGGTTTGAACGTCAACTAAGGAGAAGATGGGTGCTTCATAGGTCAAGCCAAATACATCAAGGAGCTGCTGAAAAGATTCAACATGAGAAGCAGTAAAATAATTGTAACTCCTATGAGCACTACAACATCACTGGATTCGGATGAAAATGGTAAATTAGTGGATGCAAAAATCTATAGAGGTATGATAGGCTCCTTGCTTTATTTGATTGCATCCCGACCATATATCCAGTTTAGTGTTTACCTCTGTGCTAGATTTCAAGCTAGTCCTAGAGTAGGACCAAGCATATTGAGATTATACATCACTTCATTAGAGATGAGGTCTTTAAAAAAAATTTTGAACTGTATTTTATTGATACTCTAAATTAGATTGCTGACATCTTTACCAAGCCCTTGTGTAATGATAGGTTTACTACACTCAAAAGGAAGCTTGGTCTTTGCAGACCTCAGGCCACTAAAAATTGAAATGATGATCCTCTTCAGCTTGGTTGTGTGTCTTGAAATTTGGCATCCATGCATTGTTCATATGTAAATATGTCATCTTGCATCTGATGTAGAATTGCATGTAGTCACGATGCATAATAAAGTTGAATTCATGTTCACGATGCATTGCATGTGGTGTAGCTTCATTCTTGCATGGCCATGGTATATCAAATGTTGATGTATGGAAAGGCAGGTTATGCTTGCCTAGAAGTACTCAATATGCGTGAGGTTTCACCTCCGCCAAGTACCATGCGTCACTATCACATATAGGCCATATAGTAAGGGGGAGTTGTCTCTTTGAAACATTCATGCATATGTTTTATCCTCATTCTATTACCTTTAATAAGTATACAACCATGTGTTGGGTCATGCATTTCATCTCTGCCAACTTCATGTTTGATCAGGTCAACCCCTGCATGGTTCAAGTCAACCTCTCCTTGACAATTGACATTGCATTTGCCTCAAACATAACTCCTTGAGTACATCCATTGCATATCCTTAGGGGGAGTCTTGTTGCTTTTCTTAATCTCTTGCAATCTGAACTTCAATGGCTTACAGTCTGATTTGTGATCATGAGACAAACAGACCAATGGTGTAAGAGCTATCTATTATATGAACTGATTATTATCCCTCCACTGAAAATGGTTCAGATTTAATGATTTCCTTGAAGTTCTGAAATATTTGTTCTGAAATCATCTATGTTCTGTGTTTTTAATAGACCTTAACTAGAGATTACATGTTGTGCCTTGAATGACTATCCTGAAATCTGTAAATTCAAACGTCATTGCAACGTTGGTTGAAGATGCTAAAGCTTAGTATTGTTGTTAAACACCTTGATGAGCTGGAATTCCTAAAAACCAATTTGACAGAGCAATGATATTATTGCACGGAGAAATATGTCACGTCCTCAAAACAAGTGACGAATGATATGTCATGATGTGCCCATGTTATCTCTATCTTAATTCATTTGGACTCTAGGTAGAGCAATGGTATACTTGCTGAGAAATATATCTTCTCATCAAAGAAATGAGATTGGATATGTCATGACGTGACTTTGCTATCTCTGTTCATTTTGAAGCATAATCGTCAGTCTTGTCAAATACCTAAGAATACTGACGTCTAAACAACGTGTATTCTTACGGCTAGGAGGCATGTACTAGACTCGATTGCTCGTAAAATATGAGTCATGTGCATAAACCTGTAAAAGATCATGCAACACAATGCTGAAATCATAAGATTCCATGCTTTAGTCATACTTGTTTAACTTCAATACTAGTTTGTGCTATTCCCGATGAAGTTTTTGAATATGAATGTATAAGACAAGGAAAGGTTCACCATTGCCATGATATGCACTTCTGGTTCATTTCTATTAAAACATGGATGTAGCTACTTTTCGAACTCTGTTGATGATCTCGGATTTCATTAGCTTTAAACCATATATATTGCTCACGGCATGTTTTCGGTTTGCATATAATGGCTTACTCTTCACTCCTATTCAACTCTGATCACTAAGACTTTTGTCAACGACTCTATCTTACCCCTCCTTTTTGCTGTTGTCAAAGGGGGAGAATTTTGTGAATTTTATGAGTACCTTTGTGAGTTGTCAAAGGGGAAATATCTGTTGTTCATGCATACATATCCTTTGTGTTTGTGAGTGTGACAGCGTCAAAGGGGGAGAGAGTCAAAGGGGGAGAAATGCATCAAAGGGGGAGAAATAGAAATAGAAATCTAGAAATCTCTTTGTGATCATGCATACTACAAGAAAAAACGCGATTACAGACGAAAATTTGTGACATACATTTGTGACGAAAATTTTAGTCTGAAATTTATGACGGATTAGTTTCCGTCTGAAATACTGTCTGAAATATGCAATTACACACGGCATTTTAGACGGTACTTCACACGGAAAACATTCCGTGTGAAATTTCACACGGAATTTGTGACGGATTATTAAACTGTTTGAAATTTGTGACCAAGAATATGTGACGGTCGACTCCGTCTGAAATCCGTTACAAAGGTGTTTTGTGATGAATTTTCAGACGGATATCAGACGGATGTGGCCGTCTGAAATCCCACTTTTTCTTGTAGTCTAGATCATCCATGCATACATATCCGCATTCACATGTTTTCAACATCATGGATCTTGAGCTGCATATGTTATAAACTCTGCCATCTTGGATATTACTGCCACATAATGACTCACAGTGTTGCCATCATCAAAAAGGGGGAGAATGTTGTGCCCCTGTGGTCATTTGAGTCATTCGACATCATCCTGTGGTCATTTGAGTTATTTGATATTCTTGGTTTTGATAATGGCTAAACACTATAAGTCATTATTATTTTTCACTCTCATATGACTGACATACGTGATGTTTTGTTCATGATAGATACGCCAATAAATGGACAAGGAATGGAGTGGAGATGGCAAATGTGAAAGCCTAATGATCGCGCCCAAGCAAGGATGGAAATCCTTTCAAATCGTGATCAATCAAACGATCAAACTCATGGCAGTCGCCTGGCAAACCAAATGTGTGGATAAGTATCTTGCCTCTCTACCATTCAATACAGGTGGTATATGTCATTTACTGTCAAGCACCATTGGTAAGATTCTTACCTTGTCATAGCCATCAATCTCACCATGGGTATTCCATTTACCTCTCATTTCTAAACTTCATAATGATAACTTGGATTGTTAACTATCAAGTTCACTCTTCAAATGCATTAGTTTCTCATTCCAATCATGGTAACATGCTCAAATGATCTTGATGTTTCTAATGCATAAACCAAGTGAAATCTAACCCCCAAATGTATGAAATAAACATCTACTTAAAGTCATTGTTATTTGGATGTATTTCATTGGGCTAACACTTCAACTTTACAGGACTAGGTCATTCCAGTCGACACTTCACATAGCCACGGTCGATGCATAAAGAAGCATCACCAAGAGAACCCAAGGTCAAAGACTCAGTTGACACCTTCAAGGCTATCAAGGTTGATGTCACAGATGAGAACGGGATGCTAAAGGAGTTAAGCGACTGAGCTAAAGGGTTATTGGACTGAACCGGGGATACCCGGGGGTCTGCCCAGCTGGCGGTCGATCGCCCCTGCCAGCAGCTCAAAGTCTGCAGTTCTCTCAGTGGCGGTCGACCGGCGCCAGCCCAGGGGCGGTCGACCGAAAATTCCAGGGACCATCCGTCTACAGCGTTTCTTAGTAGCGGTCGACCGCCAGCTTCCACAGGTCGACCGCCAGCCCCGAGCCAACAATTGTTGACTTCGTTTTCCACCTCGAGGTCACCCCCTTTCCATGGATTTGTTTAATCAAAAGTCACCCAATCTCCCATGATTTGTGGATCTGGTCTGGGGGATGTCTATGGACCATTCAAAGTCTATAAAACCAATGCAAGAGGGTTAGAAACCCTAGTTGATCAAGTGAATCAAAGAGAGATCAAGAGAGGCTAGAAGAGGTGCTCGGAAGAAGGGGTACTGTAGCCGTGAACAGTACTTCGTGCAGAAGTTCTTCATCCATTCCAAGGTGATTCAAGCATAGATCTGAAGCAAACAACCTCCAAGGAAGCTAGAAGCAATCAAGGTCTCAAGGGCGATCAAAGCTACATCCATACACTTCTTCATCAACTCAATTGAATCCAAGGCATCAAGAGAGAACAAGAAGGGCAAAAGAGGTGGTTGGAAGAAGAGCAACCTCCAAGTAAGAGTAGACGCAAGCAAGGCTATCAAGATGGTCCATTGAAGCTCATTTCTCAAGGGAGATCAAATCTGCATCATTTATCTTCTTCATCAACTCAAGGTGATTCAAGGAAGATCATTTCACAAGGAAGAAGATATCATTGAAGCATCAGATTCAAGCTCCAGCAATCTCAGATAAGATCTTTTCTCTTTGAGCATATTCTATATCTTGTTTGAGTATTTTCATATTTTTTCTCTTTTCATTTCATTCAAACATTGAAACTGAAGATCGTTCCTACCGGTGGTTAGTAGGAAGACAATCGGAAGCTGTCCGATATGCAGTGTTGACGTCCCTACAGGTGGTTAGTAGGAAGGCAATCGGAAGCTCTCCGATCTGCGGTGTTGACATCTCTACCAGTGGTTAGTAGGAAGGCAATCGGAGATTTTTCCGATCTGCGGTTCAGTGCGTTGCACTAGTGGAGCCTCACCGGGTTTGGTGAGGGGTGGACGTAGGACTGGAGATTCAGTCCGAACCACCTTAAAATCTCGTGTGTTGTGATTTGATTGTGTGATTACTTTGTGTTAGATGCATGCTTAGGTTCAATATCTATATTACTTATTCATCTTGCTAAGTAAATCGTTGTGTGCTATGCTAAGCTAGTTATATTCCGCTGCAATTCTTGTTATCTAGCTTTAAAGAGGGGTGTTCTGCGAAAAGAGGGACAGATCTATTCACCCCTCCCCTCTAGATCCGCCGTCCACTACTCAACAATAAGGAAATATGATTTTCTAACATCCCTATTAAAATTTATTAAATTAGATCATCTTGCTTAAAATTTTAAGTATCATATTTTTATTATAGTAATTATTAAAATTTATTAAATTCAATCATTCAACTCAAAATCTTAAATATTGAGTGTGTTGTCTAGATCTTAATTATAATTATGAATTCTGATATCATCTTAACAGTTATTAAATTAGACCATCTAACTTAAAATATTAAAGTGTTAAATGGAGAGCACTCTACAAATATAAACACATTATTTTTTAGTACGATCTTTGGATACGAAACTATTCTAACTGTAGTTAATTTTGATTTATCATCTAAGCATTTGAATAAAATATATGTACATAATCTGATCAATTGTCAGAAACTGGGCGGTCAAAATCGGACAGGATTCATTAACAGATCCGTTAAAATCTAACAAGTTCGTATTGGTGTCAAGCATACAGGAAATACGAATTACTCATCTATTAATTATCCAAAAAATTTATATGATCAAAATGAGTTGTACTTCGGTTCGCATACCGGAGTGATTGTGTTTAAATCTCACTTCCAGCTGTGAGAGAGTTGTGATTTATTCCATGAATTTTGGAAAGTTTATGCGAAAATGTCTCCGGTCAGTATTCCGGTGTGTAGGAAATTAATTTATTTACTATGACGAGACCTTCAGACTCAAAATATAGATAAAAATATGGACGTCTATGTATAATCATTATTATAAGATAATGTGAATTTTTTCTTTAAAATGAATATATACTTGAGATATTAATTACTCGTCTTATGTAATTACTCTCCTTACCAAAAAAAAAAAAAAAAGCTCAGACACACACACACATTCGTATCTCGAGACCACAATGACTGGACATCGTTTGTGCACGTCCTACTGGTTTGACGCTCGGTATATTAGCATCAGGGAGACGAGAGCTCACCTTAACTAATAATTAGAAGACCAGCGATCAAGGGATGGGTGGGCCGCTACCGCCAACGCTAGAACCCGGTCTACTCCGGTGCTCGTTAGGTTGGTAGCGTGCTCTGAAGTGAATCGAGCTCTCCTCTATAGAAGGCTCTCACTGTCTAATGTCTATAGTTATTGTCTCAGAACACGTGTGTGGCTCTCTCACCGTGTATGTGTCAGTCTTTTCCCCCGTTGTCCCTGGTCGAAGGCTCATTTATAGGAGTTATCCAGTCAGTGGAGACATATTCCTAAACAGGGAAGGGCATGAGTCATGGGATAATATCTCCCCACGATCGCGTGGAGTTTCCCGTTGTACGCCCGCTCCTCAGGGGTCAGACGATCTTCAGGCGAGTCTTACGGGTCCCGTAGGACGTGCTCCCCTTTACTAGTGTGGAGGCCGGTGATGTTGAGAGTAATGTTCGATCGTGGGAGGATCATCCGGCGTCCAATATGTCAATGTTGATATCCCTTGCGGGCTGACGAATCCGATGGTTGACCTTATTAGACCACCTGACATGAGCCGTGACTATCAATGATCCACTATACGCTTCACAGACCTTGGACCAATACGGGCCTAACGCTAACAGACCGTGCATGGGCCGTATGCATTTTACTGTCCTCATGTCTAATTACTTTGGGATACTTTTTATATTTTTGCCTTCTTCCCATCAAAATCTCAATTTCTGATGTGTTTTTGTAGGAAATCTATGATAATTTACATATACATTGTACTTTTTATTCTATACTTCTACCAAAGTACATTTATGTAAGTTAACTTATTGACCGTGAAAAATGGGGATTTCTAGTTTTTTACCCCTATAAACTTTCGTGTTTACAGTTAGTCCATTCAATTTAATTAAATATTCGTACACAAGGCCCCATACGTATATATTTATTTGATAAACATCCTTGTTAGGGAGTTTTTCATCAACATCTAATTACGGGTGAGAAGGGGAAAATTCGCTAGGCTAACGTGGCCCAGTAACGCTAGGTTAGAAGCGGCCCTTTATCACCGGGCCTAATACGGCCATCGTCAACTGACCCACAGTTTAAGAACGTGACCCAATTGAGGCCCACTTAGGATAGGTCGGCCCACGAACTTAAACTTCGCGCACGTGAGTCCCGAGTACCATGAAATCTGCCAACGGATAAACGTTGAGGCCAACGTTACGAAAGTTACTCTCGATAAATTTCGGATCTCATCTACACCGCTAAGATGCCCGCCATAATGCTCTTCCTCAGAGAACGAGTGAGTGGATAGCTGACGATCTCCACTATCGAACAGATCATTACTCCACTAACCACGCCCTCGATAAGTCAGAAAAGATATGACATCAAGGTGAATGATATAAATAAGATCTTGGACGGACCTAAGACACACTTATACCGAGGGCGACACCTTGCAACTTGACTACATACGCTTGCACAGACACAATCCTGCCTCCAGTGAGATACATAAAGAACTCCCATATCTCCAGACTCCACGTCGCGTTTCTGAGTACTCGGAGTTCTTCCAAGCACTCTCTCCTTCTCTGAAAGTATCGTCTCTCTCTCTCCGATCTTTCACATTCTCCTGTGAATATCTCTGACTTAAGTATCAAAAAATTATCTCCTGAAATCACACTAAACGCTCCTTCTGATGCGTTATTTAATGCTTGCAGAAGTTCTCGAGATAGTTGGACTCTATTTTCAACGAAGAAATCTCAAAGTTACAGTACAAGGACTAAGTTAATACTTTTCTGTCTCTACTGGGGATTTTTTTAATAATGATGCAGGACGTTTCACTAATATTTTGAGAATTTACGTTGCCGTGAATAGATATATGAAATAGAGAGAATAATTCATAAATATCAAAGATTATAGGTGTCAAAACTAAAATTTTCAAATATATATTAATTTCAAAATATTTCGCGCCGTCGTAGTGGATAAATAATGCACGGTCCAAAAGAGCCCTGGCGGATATATTCAGACTGAGTTCTAAATATTTTATGTCTTGATATTGGTGGTGGGCACCACTGGTCAAATGTCCGTACATACACTTGATGACGGTAATCGGGCCTGGTTGTGCACGATTCGGGCGCGACGACTGAAGGCAGGGTTTTCATTGCACCAAAGAGACGTCAGTGCTCACGTCAGGCAGCCTAGAGCATCGTGCCAGAGGCTAACCTTACAATCGTAAAACCAGCAAGCGAGCGGACGGTTTCGCCGCCACCACCCACACCAGCACTGCCCCGAGGCTATTCCACCGGCACCGAGAAGGCTCACGTACGTAGTGGTGACGGCTAAAGTAGGAACAATTAGCCAAACGTGCACGAGATGAGTGAGACAGCGGCGCCAGAGGCGGGCCTCGTCTTCCTCCCGATTCCCGGAGCCGGCCACCTGGCGTCGACGGTGGAGATGGCTAAGCGCCTCGTCGGCCGGTTCTCCGTCACCGTCCTCACCATGCGCCCCCTCTTTCCGGAGACGACCGTCCCCGGAAGCTCCTCCCACATCGACTCCCTCGCTTCTTCCGGCCTCGACATCCGCATCTCCGAGCTCCCTCCCGTGGACTTCTCGGTCGACCCAAACAACCGGGATGGCGTCGCCATAATCTCGAGCTTCGTCGAGGCCCACTGTCCCCACGTTAGGGACGCGATCGCCTCCCTGGTCTCGTCTCCGTCGGCACCGCGCATCGCAGGTATCGTCATAGACATGTTTTCCACTGCCCTGATCGATGTGGGGAACGAGCTCGGCATCCCCACATACGTCTACTTCACCTCCAGCGCTGCGCTGCTGGGCTTCACACTATATCGGCCTACCCTCGACGTGGAGGTCCCCACGGAGATGGCAGAAGTCGAGGGGGACATCCGCGTCCCGAGCTTCGCTGCCCCGCTTCCGCCGCTCGCCATGCCCGGCCCCATGCTGAACAAGAAGTCCGACGGATATGCCCGGTTGGTGCGCCACAGCTGCAGGTTTCGAGAGGCCAAGGGCATCCTGGTGAACTCCTTCGAGGAGCTGGAGCCGACGGCGACGCAGGCGCTCGCGGAGGGGCGCTGCCTTCCAGACCACCCCACCCCGCCCGTCTACCTCGTCGGGCCCGTCCTCAGCCCCGGGTCGGCGCCTCCAGACCACGAGTGCCTCAAGTGGCTCGACAGGCAGCCGCCGGCGTCGGTGGTGTTCCTGTGCTTCGGCAGCATGGGCAGCTTCAGGAAGGAGCAGCTGACGGAGATTGCGCTGGGGCTGGAGCGCAGTGGGCACCGCTTCCTATGGTCGCTGCGCACCCGTTCGAAGGAACAGATACTCACGTTGCCGGGGGACGCGGACCTGAGAGAAGCGCTGCCGGAGCGTTTCCTGGAGAGGACAGCAGGGCAGGGGCTGGTGTGGCCGTCGTGGGCGCCGCAGATCGAGGTGCTCGCCCACCCGGCCGTGGGCGGATTCGTCACGCACTGCGGGTGGAACTCCATCTTAGAGAGCGTATGGAATGGGGTGCCCACGCTGGCCTGGCCACTCTACGCGGAGCAGAAGCTGAACGCGCTGCAGATGGTGAGGGAGACGGGGGTGGCCGTGGACGTGGTGGGGCTTGGCGGCGGCTTGGAGCAAGGAGCGGTGGTGGAGGCGGCGGAGGTGGAGAGGGGGGTGAGGTTGCTGATGGGGGAGGCGGAGGAAGGCAGGAGGACGAGGGCGAGGGCAGCGGAGATGAAGAGGCTGGGCCGGGAGGCGGTGGCGGAGGGGGGCTCCTCATCGCATGCCTTGGGACGTCTAGTCGGCGATTTGACGGTGCGATGATCTTCCATGCCGCGGGGTATCTCTTGTTCGCAGCTGCATATTTTAGGAAGCCCCCACTACTTTATCCTTACCTCTTTGTTTCCACGGGCCGCGTTTGCAACATCGATTGGCTTATAACTTTTTTTAAAAATCTTCTAACCGTACGGCCATATGTCACTGTCAAACTTTACAATGACGTATAATCCTCATAATTTTCCTATAACTTACGTACGGAGATTTCTCTCGTCTGGTAAGTTTTGTACGTGTGCACAAAAATTTAGATTTATAAATAGGTTTTTTATATAAATACCCTCTTAAATATTGGTTATGTCAAATATACCCTTCGTATAGTCATATTATCAAAAATATCCTCTAAATACTGTAAATGATTGTAGTTATATCCTTCCCGTCACTGCCGTGATATTGACTCGAGTTTAACCATGGTTACGGTATTAAATGACTAATCTACCCTTCGGTTTACCACTCCCGCCCACGCGACGTGGCTTCCCCCTTCGCAAACCTTTCACCAGCCTCACCCACGACCTCACGGCCCCATCGGGATCGTCTGCCATCTCCGACCTGCAACGGCCTTCACGCACCGGAAGGTTCTCCCGCTCCATCTCCGACCGACCTGCAACGGCCTTCACGCGACGGAAGGGTTATCCCGCTCCATCGCTGACCTGCAACGGCCTTCACGCGACGGAAGGGTTCTCACGCAACGGAAGGGTTCTTCTGCTCCACTGGGTAAGTCTACAAAACTCTCTCTGAACCCTCACGGCCCCATCGGTCCCCCTCTTCGTATGGTCTCCCTCTCCTCTATCTCTGTCCCTCGACATGTAAAAAACCCTATTGTTTATCTCTTGACTGTGGATGTCATCTTCTTCTATTTCCTGGTCGACGGTTAGTTAATGCGTCCGGTAGGAACATATGCTGATGAGGATGATAATATTAGGGTTTAGGGTTTGCATTATTTATTGTCTTCGTCTGAGATTGGGCGTTTTTACGTATTTGCAGTTTCCGAACGAGACATAGCAAGTGAATGTGTAAACTCTACCCTACAGAAAATAAACTTGCTGGGGTGAAGGTGATTGTGGCATGATTCCTTTGTTTGTGTATAGTTGATTTGATTTATTTATTTGGAGTAACGTTTAGTACGGTCTTCTATATGTGTAGGGGGTATTCCTATCTAGACAACAGTGAATCAAGGTGGCCGTGCTTGTGGTCTATACCTATTAATTGAGGTTTGAATTGTATTTTTTACTAATTGTACAAGACCTACTTACTAAGACTGTTTGCACTTACTTATGTGTTATATACAAACTTATCATCCCCTTTATTTTGCTTTTGTATTCTATCTTATTTTAAGCATCGAAAGCACAGTTATGGCAGACACATTTACATTGAAACTTCACTATGGAGGGCATTTTAAGACTACCGAGGAAGAAGGAATAATGATCCCCATAGGTTTTAGACAGAAAGCCTACTCCTTTGAAAGAGATTATACTCATTTGAGGGAGCTAAGAGTGTTAGCTTCTCAAGTCACCAAATGGGGCCATGACCAGACGATTGATTTCTATGTTTTAGTACCGAAGTCGAGTCCTAAGAAATATGTGAGAATTAGTTCAGATGAGGATGTGATTTCTCTTTTTGATAAGTATAGCCATGATTTGTGCATTGTGCTTTATGTTGCCACCCAATATATTGGAGTGCCTTTAGCTTCTTCTGATCCAAAAATGAAGACAGTAACATCTGTGACTAGAAGAAAGTCTAATGCAAAAAATGCAATGCCTTCAGAAGATGATCCAGACTGGAATCCATTAGGAGATGACAGTGAGTATGTTGAGGTTGAGCCTCCAGGCAATAATGAGGCAGAGACTCTATTTAGGGAGGGTGATATATCTGATGATGAGGTTTATACTGATGACAGTCGTGATAGTTGCTTCTCCTCAGACTCTGAGTGTGATATAGAGGTGGAGGAAGGGGACAGTGAGGGTACCCCTATTGTCCGAAACATTCATGATCTGGATATGTCTTTAGGAAGTAGATTTGACAATATTAATACATTCAGATTAGCACTTGCCCAGCATGCAATCAAAAATGAATTTGCAGTCCAGTACAGTAAATCAGAACCAACTAGGGTCACAGTAGTTTGTGCTGAGAAGAGATGTAAGTGGAGAATGCATGCTTCTCGTTTACCTGATGGCCATACATTTCAGATAAAGAACCTTCAATCTGAACACACTTGTACGGGGGCAAATATGGTTGGGAATCATATGGCCACTCAGAAGTGGGTGGCAAGTACATGCATTGGGTGGCTTAGGACTGAAGGAGATGTTACAGTAAAAGAAATTTCAAGAAGGTTGAATGCTCAATACCATGTAGACATTCCTTACCACCGGGTTTATAGAGGCAAGCAAATGGTATTAGAGCAAATCCATGGTTCTTGGGAAGTAATGTATGGCAGAGTACCTGACCTACAACATGAACTAGTGTTAAAGAACCCTGACAGTGTGGTCAAATATCAGACAAATGATAAAGATAGATTTTTCAGGATGTTTATATGTTTAAAGGCTTGTATTGAGGGTTTTAAGTTGGGATGCAGGCACCTAATTGGCTTGGATGGCTGTCACTTGAAAGGTATCTTTAGAGGTACCTTACTAGCTGCCACCTCGTTTGATGGGAACAATGAAATTTTTTCACTAGCCATAGCAATAGTGGAAGGAGAAAATGCAGATAGCTGGACATGGTTTTTGGATGCTCTGAAGCAGGCCATTGGTATGCCTAGTGATTTGTCTTTCATGTCTGACAGATAAAAGGGGTTAGAAGAAGGGCTCCCGCTTGTTTTCCCAGGTGTTGAACATAGGGTCTGTGTTAGACATCTGTATAAGAATTTCAAGAAGTCATTTCCAGGTGAATTCATGAAGAGACTATTGTGGAATGCTGTAAGATCATATACTGAAGTTGATTTCTTGGACTGGATGATGCAAATAAAAGAAAATTCACCCCAGGCATATGCTTATTTGACATCAGCGTCTACGAGGGGAGTCGTATGGAGTAAGTCACAGTTCCATCCACTTGCTAAATGCCATCATATAACAAATAATTTAATTGAATCATTCAATGCCTACATCTCAGATGCACGTTGGAGACCTATATTGGACTGCATAGATGTTATCCGTTCCAAAATGATGAAGACCATGCACATTAGGAGGTCAAGGGCTGAAAAATGGACCGATGTCTTGGTGCCAAGGGCCAGGAAGTACATATCTGTCATGTCAAGAAAATTGGGTGGATTTTTAGTGGAGACAGGATTTAACGAGACTGCTTAGGTGACAGGTCCAGAAACACGTGAAGTTGTAGACTTGAACCAGAAAAGTTGTACCTGTATGACTTGGCAGAGAACAGATCTCCCATGCATACATGTATGTGCATTCTTAGCAAGCAGAAGGGGTATTAAATGGGAGGATTATATTGATAGATGTTACACAGTGGTAGCTTATAAATCCACCTATGCTTTGGACATCAGTCCTATGCCTGACAAGACACAATGGATTAAACTTGGAATAAAAGTTCTGCCCGCCATTGTGAGAAGGCCACCGGGAAGACCTAAAAAGAAGAGAATCAGAGACCCAGATGAAGCTAAAAAAATTACAAAGGCCCATAAGTGCAAAATGTGTGGTCAATTTGGACATCATGCAAAGACATGTAAGAATCCAGTCTCAACATTGGGTCAAACTTCTACTCCACAAGCAAGGTAATAATATATGGCACACTTTTGTATATGAAAGTAATTTAATTAGCACTCATACATAATTATGTCATGCAGGAGGCCTCCTGGTAGGCCTAGAAAGCAAATGGGTCCTAACCAAACATCAAGTCAAACACAGGGTCAGGTAGTCTTTTTACATGACCATTTCATCATTGTAAATGATCCATTTAAATTCCTTGTTACTATAAAATGTAATCCTTATATTTGTGCATTGTGTTCACAGGGGAGCTTGACAGGGCAAGCTAATGTGGAAGGGAGAACTAGTATTGCAGAAGAAGGCCTCCACTCAACCAATCAAATTAATTCCAGTGCTGCAGGTGGATCTAGTGCAATTCCCTCCCAGACATCTTCCTCAAGTTCTATCCCAGTGCAGAGTAGGGCTCCTACAGTTCTTGCTCGGGGTCGTGGCCGGGTGGTGAATTCTAGGTTCAGAAATGTGTAGGGTTGGGTTGAAGTTGAAGTTGGCATGTGTCCTTTTATGACTGTCTTTAAAAATTTGGCTGTTTAATGTGGAAGTTGGCATGTTTGCTGTGACAATGACACTATTTGCTTTAGAGAACTTGTGTCCCGTGGTGGTAATTGTCCTTTTGTAACTTTAAACTTGTGTCTTGTGAGTTTAATATGTGAAGTTGTCATCTTGCTATGACAATGACACTTTTGCTGTGAAATGTGGCTTTCTGTGATATTTGTGAATGGTTCTGTGAACAGGTTCTGTGATTAATTGCATTATGTGAACAGGTTCTGTGATTAATTGCATTATGTGAACAACTTCTGTAAATGGTTTGTGAGTTTATATGTGAATGATTGTCTTGTAGGTTCTGTGAAAAGTATTATGTGAACAGGTTCTATGAATAGGTCTGTGAACCTGCTTCTGTGATTAATTTGGGAATATGTTATATGAGTTTATATATGAATGGTTTGAGTGTTTATATGAATTGGTGATTTGATTAAGAAAGATTTATTGCTAATATCAGACAACAACCACCTTGCTCAGATTGTGAGAGTGCCAACTGTTAGAGTGTGGAGTCAGAACTCTTCATCGTGCGCCTCTGCACGGGATCACACTCTGCCTCTGGGGAGCATTCTCAGCGTCAAGGGAGCAATCGCTACTTCAGGAGAGCATGTAGTCATGTCTTTGTGCGTCTCGCACGGGAGCATATGAAGTCTTAGGGGAGCATCTATGGCCTCTGGACAGCATCACTGGCGTCAGGGAAGTATGCATTGCGGGTTCAAGGCAAGTCGATATCACTTGCAATGCGTCGACCTTGCCTTGGCAATGCCTCGACCTTGTCTTGGCAATGTATTGATCTAACTGGTGGTAGGGGAGCATTAGCAGTCGCTGGAGGGCATACTCGGTCTCAGGATGGCATCCTTGGAGACAGGCGAGCATCCACTCAGAATGTCAATTAGATACGAAAATACACTAAAAGCCCTTCCATCAGTGTCACATTACATATTAGACATTCTACCATAACGGGCAATACACTAAATGTCTAGTCCAACCAACTATTTTGACATTTAGACAATTTCATTAAACCATTACAAACAGTGACACATAATCCCATCCTAATCTCTTTACCCATTACAAACAGTGACACCTCTAATTCACTTGTTATAGGTCAATTTACCAAATGTAGTGAAAGACAAAGTACAGAATGCCCAGCCCCAGTAAGGGCGTTACTATCTTCGTAAATCCCATTTTCAATCGTAAGTCATTCCCTCTTCCACTAGCATCGGTTGTCATGTCTATCTTGGCTTGTATTATGTCAATTTTTCTCTCTAGCATAGTCTGTTAGAGTGTGGAGTCAGAACTCTTCATCGTGCGCCTCTGCACGGGATCACACTCTGCCTCTGGGGAGCATTCTCAGCGTCAAGGGAGCAATCGCTACTTCAGGAGAGCATGTAGTCATGTCTTTGTGCGTTCTCGCACGGGAGCATATGAAGTCTCAGGGGAGCATCTATGACCTCTGGACAGCATCACCAGCATCAGGGGAGCATGGGGAGGACATGCTGTCTCTGGGGAGCAATCGCTGCTCCAGGGGAGCATCTTCAATGTCAGGGGAGTATGTATTGCGGGCTCAAGGCATTTTCGATGTCACTTGGAGTGCGTCGACCTTGTCTTGGCAATGCGTCGACCCTGTCTTGGCAATGCATTGATCTGACTGGTGGTAGGGGAGCATTAGCAGTCGCTGGAGGGCATACTCGGTCTCAGGAGGGCATCCTTGGAGACAGGCGAGCATGCACGTCTAATGTACCCCGGAAGAGGATTTCTGCTCATCAAGGGTATTATTATCCTTAATACCATGACTAATGACGCCCTAATCTCTTAGTATAAAAGGATGGGCTCTCTCCTTGTATTGTAACTTGGTGGGTGATGAATATTGGATTTCTGCTGCGGCCGTGGACGTAGGAAGGCATCTTGCCTCCGAACCATGTAAAAATCCCTGTGTTCTTGTGTGATTCTTCTTCTTCTATTCTTTCCTTATTTCTCTGTTCTGATCTCGTGTGTGGATCGTGAGAAAGAGGGTTGCCGTCTGGTTTGTTTTCTCTTCCAACATAGTCAACTTCTTCTCGATCGATGATTCCATAGAAATTATTTGATGCTTCAAGTCCACGGTATTATGATGCACATCATCAACCCAAACAAAAAAGTCACAAAAATCATCTTCCTGTAAACATATATATATATATGATCTCTCAGTTAGAAATTCATGAAAGATATGTAAGAAATTACGTCGAATACGTTGTGCACTTCTTACCTTCCACCTTGCGCATCGATAAAATCTTCTACCTCTGCTTGTTTCTTGAGACGAAATGTATATCCTACATCTTTTCCTGCAATAGCATTGTGGAACTTCATAACACTCCGATGTATTTAATGAACGTCTAATACTAGATTGTCTGGTGGTCGTATCACTCATTTTCTTTGTCCGCCGCTGAAATCTACCGGACAGTGATCGTGGGTTAACCTCGCCGTTAGCCTGCACCTCAGGGCCAGCGCACACTGGCTGCTCAGCCCCAGACGGTCCCGAGATATGTCGCCGGATTTCTTAAGGTGGAAGGCGCCGTGAGATGGGGAGACTTCTTCGACAGAGGGTGTGCCGCCCTAATAGAGGGTGTACCAAGGTGAGATGGGGATGTTTCTTCGAAGCGTCGGCGCAATCGGGTTTGAGATGTGTCACTGTGACGTTGAGGGGGGGGGGGGTGAGATGAGGAAGCTTACACAGAGGGTGTGCCGCCGTGACGTTAAGGGGGGGTGAGATGGGGAGGCTTCCACGGAGCGTGTGTTACCGTGGGCATGAGTTGGGCAAGCTTCTTCGACGGCGTCTTTCGAGTCGATTCCGGGGTGTGTCGTCGTGGGTTCGAGCCCAGCCAATCCGCCGCCAGTGATGGGGACCCTGTCAGTCGGCCGCCTGAGATGGGGAGGCTATCGTTCGCATTGTGAAGATGTTGGGAGGTGAAAGAAGACCATTCCGTATCTTTAACGGAAGTTAAACGCGGGGTATTTTAGGTATTTTAGAGGATTTAACGATATTCGTTATATATCTCTAACGGAAAAGAACTATGGGGTATAACCGCAATCATTTACAGTATTTAGAGGATATTTTTGATAATATGACTATATGAAGGGTATATTTGGCATAACCAATATTTAAGAGGGTATTTATGTACAAATCCCTTTATAAATCTGCGCTCAAAAGTCTATGCATGTGTGAACGTTTGAAGAAAATTAATGTTGGTTGAGGATTCGAAAGCAACGCCCATCTAAGTTCCAAACGCGGCCTTAGTTAACTCAAGGATGGAAATTGAGGAGAGAAGTGAGTAGGAGGAGAGAGTTCGGAGTTATAGCACAGCGAATGAGAGTTCTAGAGAGAGGGATTGTCAGTAGTTTTGATCGTGTATCTCAGATTGTCTGTCTAAGGTCTCTTATATAGGATTTACCTTAAGCATGTATGTTTCTTGACTTAGGGATAATCTCTCGGTTAGCCCAAAGTTAACTCAAGGATAATCTTTTTTGACGAGGCGAGATCTCGTGCTAAGCTGTGGACCGTCAGATCTAAGATGATCGAGGAGGGCAGTCACCTCAACCGAGAATTATGCAAGAAATGGGGAAGAAGCGATTAAGGGGCCTGGGGATGTGATCCCGGGGAAAATTCTCCGATGTTAAAGTCAGCGATGGTAAGAGTCAAGTGTGAGAAGGAGGCAAGGGAGGTGAAGGGCACGAGACTGCTCCTCACCAGTGAAGTGGCTAGAGTTGGCTTACCTTTCCGGAGTGTTTTCCTAAATTTATATAGCGGCTCATTCCCTTTTTGGGTCAGGGGAAGAGGGAGAGCCTACGGGACGTTACCTCCTGGGTGTGGGCTCTTCACCGTTCGAGGACTCTTATCCTTCTCTTATCCCCTGAACTCCCTGTGGTCAGGTATGGTTGGTCGCCCTTTGGGCTTTCCCTGCGCAAAGGAGGTACTGTTATTCAGACTCTCAAGCCAAAAAACCAAACGAGTTGTGTTGATTCGAATGAGTTCGGCCTCCTGATGAGTGGGCCTAATAGGGGGCTGTCACTCGTTGGGCTGTGCAGGTCTTATTGTGTCGTATTGGGCCACATATTTTTTGGGTCGCGAATCTACCCCTCTCCACTTGCCCCCTACTCCCAAGTCAAGAGACGGGCTCGGAGAGTAGAGTATATATATATAGATTGAGGTCGTGGCTTGGATGGGGGATTGGTCATTACGAGTTGTCCCTGCTTCGGTTCTTAGAGGCCATTAATATGACTACCCTAGCATATGGGGGCTAGAGCATAATGATGATGTATTATGCATCGATTCGAGGGCGTCCTCTTGGTGTTTGAAGCGTTGCGGTGGTTCATCTCAGGGCCATTTAGGACTTATAATTACTCCCATGCTTGCGCCCCCCGCCTCCTCCGTTAGGGCTTTTCCTGCTTTCGCGAGCACATAGTGGGATTCATGCGCTGTTGGACGCACTTCTTAAACTCGGGTATCATTTTATCTTACATCGGTTTATCAGTTTATCGGTTTATCAAGTGCGAGGGCATGCCAGTCACCTAAGTGACAATGTGTTTAGACTTGGAGGCTGGAGTGGTCCGAAGCATGTGGTGCACTCCGTCTGACCAAACAGACGATTGTGGGTATCGGGTTGGGACTGAAGACCCGCCATGTCATAAAGGTGACAACGTTAATTACATCCTCTCGGAGAGGGAAAAATCTCTGATTAATCGCCAAGATAAGGGGCCAAATGGCCTAAGGATCAATTTTCATTGGTAAATGACAGTTGAGTTGAAATCATCAAGATCCCCTAGATCATGGTGCAAATCGGTGTTCGGAATCATACCGGCCACGCAGGGACCCTTTTCATATTCGGACGGGAGTCCGGCTCAGAAGATATCTCAAATATACACATAATGTCGGGACAAGTGTATGCTTAGATACGGCAAGCTTGACATGGGAGAGACGAAATGACTTCGATTAAATCCCGGTCAGGGTGATCAAAAATCAGTGGATTGTTGGCCCGGTGCGAGGTTGGACTATGCCCATAATGGGGATGACCCCCGGGGCAAAGCATGACCTACATAGGCATCATTAATGTCCTCGACGCTAAGAGTCGATAGGGAGATATTCCGGACAAGATGTCGTTGAATTATTATGATCATTATTATTATCATTTTCCCCTTTCTATTTTGCTGCTATGGTTCATTATTTTATCCTCCTTTTTCTGGCTTTCTGAGAATTAGCATCCGTCCAGATAGGCGTCATTTCTTTAGCTTAGAAGAATTAGCGTCACTCCACACAGGCGTTGATTCTGAATCCTTCTGATTTTTTAAACGAATTTTAGCTAGATGAATTAGCACCCCTCTGGGAGGGCGCTGATTAATTAGCGTCTTTCTACTCAGCCGCTATTTCTTTATTTCTCTTATTCTGTTAAATTTCTTAATTCAAAGAATTGACGCCTCCCCAGAAGGCCGTTCATTAATTAGCGACTGTTTATGCAGTCGTTAATTCTGAATTTACTTTCTTATGTCAACTTCTTAATTTTGATAATCGACGCCTTTCCAGAAGGCCGTTAATTAATTGGCGTCCATTAATTACAGGAATTAGTGGCGTCTGAAGTGGACGCCAATTCTTTTGATTTCTTAAACTACCCGACCAAGGTGCGTCGACGCACTGTGAACAGTGCATCGACACACCCTGCCTGATAGAGATGGCAGGGGCTTCTGTTTCTTCATTGTTTGTTCACTGGTTATCTTCTTTTGTTCATTTCCTTTGTGTATGATGCGTTCGTAAAAAAAAGAAATATATAGACATGAATATATCACTTAAGGAATTTAATCATTTTTCACAAGGACGTTCCCCGGTACGTGGAGGAGTCTTGACTCGCGCATAGTGAGGGTTTCCGCCCGGACATGATCCGAACTTCTTCCACACGCCATTTGATATACCCAAGGCGCCACGCAAGCATGTGATGAAATATTTATTTTTATGCATATTATGCATTAGTTTAATTTCTTTACATTCAATGGCTTTGTTCATAATGTTCTTAAGTTCAGTCCAATTGTCATCATCCTTCATGTTTTTGTCCTTCAAATTTTCTAGCGAAAATTGGGCAGCATCTCCCCTAGACCCGGAGTGTCGGGGGTGTAAATAGGGTGTGCGCCCACGGAGAAACTCCGAGACGGCCCCGAAACAAATGTATGAGCGTGAAGGCGACCACACCCCGGAGTGCGCACGGAAGCGGCAACACCCGTGACCCGAGTTGGGCGCGGGGATCCCGAGGGCTAGCCTACAAAGGATCCCGCCGACCCATGGGTTGCCACGACCTCGTCGCCAAGACGTGGACTTTGCCATATACGGCCTTTAATATTCACTTTTCAAAGGGAAGTTGCCCGGGGTCCATGTTAAGAAGGAACGAGCCCTTGGGGGTCCGCAAGTGATCAAAATCCGAAGTCCGGGGCTCACGAAAATGATCAGTTATTCGGGATTAAATCCCATGTTCCTCACCCCTTTAGAACAATGGCCATCGAATCGGTCCAAGTTCTAAAATGGGGTTTTGAGGCGAAAAAGATGGGTAAAATTTTGAAACGAAGAAGAAATCCCACGGATGCCCGGTGGTTGGCAACCTTGGAGTCATATCCATGGGTTGGAATAGACCCCGACCCGGTGGTCACCGAGCATGATATCTACCTCGTCACACGGATTCCATGGTGGGATTTATAAAGAAAACCAGCCTATCTACCGGGGAGAGGATGGTAGTAAAGAAAAGAAGGCAAGTGCATGTACGCGCATATATCTATATACATATACATATGTACATATCTATACATATATGCTCCGACGGGAACGTAAGAACTTGCGAAGGAGAAGAGATAAGCAATCAGGGTTAAGCGACTGTTAGTGTTGGTGTGCTACAGGCCAATTTTGGGTCGGGTAGGCCCAATAGTTGTACGATCTTGTTCATTATTAATAAAGTGGTATTTGAGCGTAAATATACGATTGTGTATTATTTTACGATGTCCCTAGGATATGTGGTTGTAAAATCAACTCGAGATGGGATCTCGATTATGAGACTGACTTTACATGAACACATATCTTAAACTGTTCCTAGTTGGAGGGTAATCACTCAGGGACTTTGATTACCTATTAAACCAGTACACATGATGTGTCAGTGACCAGTCTCATGGTCA
This sequence comes from Amorphophallus konjac, assembly GCA_022559845.1. Lineage (NCBI taxonomy): Eukaryota > Viridiplantae > Streptophyta > Magnoliopsida > Alismatales > Araceae > Amorphophallus > Amorphophallus konjac. The sequence goes on from CM040129.1 coordinate 157,572,013, forward strand.
TTGGTGCGGGGCACCAACACATATGTGTAGGTGTATGTCCTTGGAGGATGTACACTGAACTGATCCGCCATTGGATCTTCAGATGGTTGATTATACCTAATGTCAACTGAAGATCCAACTGTCTCAGTAGCATCGTTAGTCCTTTGACCTGAGACATTGATCGGATCTTACACGAGGACTGGAATGGTTTAATTACTTGGCTAAGTGACTTTAACCATAAGTCATGAGTTGCCGAGTCATTAACCACTCCAGGATACGTGTGAAGATCATCAATGGTCAAGAGGGGATCGCTCACTGTCGGGTATATATCAGACAGTTAATGGGTCATGACATTGACGCTCCGTTAAATCCCTGACCAAGGTCGTGTGAGTTCGTTTAGAATGGACGTCATACACTTTAAGGAGGTCATAGTCAAATGGCACGATCATGGGGTTTGACAGAAACCATACCCTCGATCGTACCAGACTCATAGAAGGAGCGAGGGATTATATCGATGCGGTAACTGTGGACTTACAGGTTCCAGAAAGGCTGGTTTTAAACCCGGCGTCCTCTAGGATCACACGGATTTGCTTGACCCAACGTGATCGAAGGTTCGAAATAAATTAAACTATTATTCGGCTCTAGTAGAAGCGAAGAATACGTTTAATTTACTTCTAATTGGGAATTAGAAGTTAATGGGCCTTAAACTAGAGTGACTATGGGCCTAGAGGATCACACACAATGGATTCTTGGGTGACGGATTATTATTATACAAATGTATGTATTATTTCCATTTAATTCCTTTTGGAAAAGAGTGTAAATGGAACTTAATACATATGCATAATAGTAGATAGGATATATATATAATTTTGATCTTTTGGAGCCTTTTCAGAAATGACCAAATCTCTATATATATGAATCCTACGTGAGCTCATTCGAGCCTCTTCCAACTCTTCTTTGGCTAATCAAGCATTAGGCTAAAGAAGGGGGATTAGCTCCTCCCCCCTCCCTCTCTCTTGCTCTCTCTCTCCAGAATGTGAAAGGGTCGGGGAAGGTCGTGCCGGGGGGGTCCCGTCGCTGCGCAAGGATCCGTGTGGATCTGTTCTAGAGGCCGTACATCTGTGCGACTCGATATTCTGCATCGGGCTTTGCGGACAACATCTTTCCGCGCAAGGTATAAATACGCAACCCGTAATTAAGGGGTTCGGGTGATTAAAACACCGATTAGAACATAGATCTGCGATTCCATAGCACTGGGATCGGGCAAATGAAATTTTTGTTATCCGCTGCGTTGCTCGTAGGTGCTGTGCGAAATCTTACAGTGATATCAGAGCCAGGTTTACGCTCTAATCGGTGTTTTTATAGTCGTATAGAACCATATTTGAAAGGGGATTCAATCTTCAATTGTTATTGTCACAAGGGGATGCTGGGCATCCCCGTTCTTCCAGGATGCTAGCTATCGTAGGAGCAAATTTTTTTTAAAAAAAAAAATTGGCCCCAGTTGGGCGCACTGCGCCCTGGGCGCTGTGCGCCCGCCGTGGGCGGCGCACGCGGCATCGCGGGTCAGCGCCCGGGGGGGGCGGGCGCCCGCAACGCGGGCGGTAAGCGCCCATGCGCGCGGGCGCCGCCCACGCGCGAGGGGCTGGCCCAACAATTTTTTTTTAATTTTGTTAAATTTTTGTTTGCATTTTAATCTTTTTAATTTATTAGTGCAGAAATAACAATATATATATATATGAAAATGCACAGTAAATTAAATCAGATTTTATCTAGTAGGTTAATTGTGGTATCTCGATGGTAAATGTCAAATGTTAAATTTTATTTAATCGTGTTGAATTTACCGAGGTGAGATAATTACTATTTACCTTGAGATAAAATGGTAATAATTGAAGTTACTTCAGTAAAATTTAAGTTTTTGAATTTTTAATTATTAGATAATTAGAAATTTTAAATTTTAAATTTTATTGAAGATAAATGTAGAAAATTCAAATATTTGAATTGTAATTATTAGATAATTGTTAAATTCAAATTTTGAATTTTAGAAAATTACTAATTAAGGATAATAGCATTATTTTAAATTTATTTTCAAACAAAATTATTGGATAATTAGTTTGAACTTAAATTTAAATTATTGGCATGTTTAAATTTTGAATTTAAATTTGATTATTGGATAAATAAATTTAAATTTAAATTTAAATTTAAATTTAATTAATTATCTCAATTACATCCCCCTGTAGATAATGATGGTTCTTTACGTGCTCTACTTTGTTTACCTTGTATTGGCCTGCTTGTGTGTTTAATTTTAGTTAATCATGCTTTGATTTTTAAAATTAAATAAAGCTAGCCCATTTTTGTTTGAACATCCCATTTATAAATTCAAAAGTAAGGATTATTTTCAGAAAATAACCCTTGATTGATTTTATTTGAATGGGTTGACAAGTGATCATGGACTTGGATTAATGTAATTAATTGGGGTCTGCGAACCTCCTTTCTCTCTCTGTTGAAATTCTAATGTACTTCTATCTTCTTCAATTGTTGTACTCGCCCTAAGGGCTTCTGGAATTTTATTGATATGTAATTTACATTTTTGCGGCCTGCGTGCTGTGTAAAAGTTGTAATTACTGCGGCGTCGGAGTTTGAAAGCGCGGAGCACACCCGACGAGAACGATCCAGTTGCTTCGGAAGCGGGCCGGATGCCTTAGTTACATTAGGGATTAAGTCCATGATCACTTGCGTTTTATTTTTGCATTGGATGCATTTATTTTGTGCGAACTACTAGGTACGGTAAATATATTAGATATATTTATATTACCACCTAGGGTGAGATCAAGATAAAATTAAATTCCCTCGCGATTAAATTTTAGATCTGGTAAGCGTGGCACTAGGAGTCGTCGTGGCCCTCTATCATTATGGAGTGAATGAACGTCTTCATTTCATGGATTTGTTGTGCTTTCCACAAGGTCCATGAGTTTGGGGGCGGGATTAAACTCCAAGGCTCGGCCTCAATAGGGTGAGGAATTGAACTCGACCTTGTTGTACTTTCCACAAGGGTCGGGTCATGAACTCATTGCTATGTAGTAATGATGGTTAGATCTAACCGAGAATATCCTTTATTGTGCTTTCCACAAGGGGATGATTTCTCAAGGGCCGAATATCAGATATTGCATTAGATGCAAGTGCCTGTTGACTGCCCTTGAGATGGTGTATGGCTTGTTGTGCTTTCCACAAGGTCATACATCAGTCTCGTTGGGATTCCGACCCACTAGGTTGATCTCGTTGATCTCCCATTCTATATACTGAGGGTTATATAGTCCGATCGAAAAATAGTGGGACTAACTAAGATAGAAAACCACATCTAAGTTAGAATTTGAACACATGCTAAGTTGTCTTTTATTTCTTATCCAGATTACAATGTCGTCGTCCAACCCCCTCCGCGGCATCTTGGATGCAAATAGATTAACTGGACCGAACTACTCGGATTGGCTGCGTAATCTACGCATAGTCCTTACCGCCGAAAAGATTACGTACGTGTTGGACACGGTTCATTCTGAGCCAGCTCCTGATGCCGACGAGGGCGAGTTACTGGCTTATGCCAAGTGGTCTGAGGACTCCTCCCTTGCCCAATGTTACATGTTGGCCTCTATGGCTTCCAAACTACAGAGGTAATTTGAAAAGACTGATTGTAGAAGCATACTTCTCAATCTACGCCAGCTCTTCGGGGAGCAGGGTAGGATTGAGAGATATGATATCTCAAAAAGGCTTTTCAGGACACGGATGTCTGAGGGTTCTTCAGTACAGGCCCATGTACTGAAAATGATGGAGTGGATTGAAAGACTCAATGCATTGGGGTTCAAGTTGGATCTTGAACTATGCATTGATCCTATACTCCAGTCATTGTCCGATTCATTTTCTTCTTTCATCATAAACTTTAACATGAATAGAATTGATGCAACTCTCCCGGAACTACTCAATATGTTAAAGAGTGCTGAAGGAACCATGCAGAAAGATAAACCATCTTCGTCTGTAATGATTGTTGGCCGGGCTAACAAGAAAAGGAAGGCCTCTCAAATATCCACCACGAGTAACAAAGGGAAGGGAAAGAAAAAGGCCACGGGTAAGCAAATCGCCAAAGTTGACAAAGGGAAGGGTAAGAAGAATGAAAAGGAAGATAAATATTTTCGATGCGGGGAAACTGGGCATTGGAAAAGGAATTGCAAGACAATTCTAAATGAAGGTATTTTTGTTATAGACCTTAATTTGTCATATATGGAATCCACATCATGGGTATTGGATACTAGATGTGCATCTCATATCTGTAATTCTGTGCAGGTGTTGGCAAATAAAAGGTGATTGGGTAAAAAGGAGATTGAACTGAGGATGGGTAATGGAGCTTTAGCTGCTGCCAAAGATGTCGGGACTGCACGCCTCAGTTTACCTTCAGGAGTCATTCTGGAGCTGAATGATTGTTATTATGTTCCTAATATTATTAAGAACATTATTTCAATCTCTAGTCTGTATAACATTGGATATACATTGGCTTTTAATAGCACTGGGTGCTCTATAATGAATAATGGTTTGATTATAGCCATTGGTTCATTAGTCAATGGGCTATATGTATTAGATACACGTTCTGATGTTATGTAAGTTTCCAATGCTGATGAAGTGAATTTTGCATATGTATGGCATTGCAGACTTGGTCATGTAGGTGAGAAAAGAGTCTCTCACTTACACTCAAATGGGTATTTGAATTCGTTCGAATACAAGTCATTTGAAACCTGTGAGTCGTGTCTCATGGGAAGAATGACCAAGACTCCCTTTAGTGGACATGGTGAGAGGGCTGTTGACCTTCTCGAGCTCATACACTCGGATGTGTGTGGACCCATGTCCATAAAAGCAAAAGGAGGTTATCTCTATTTCATTTCTTTTATTGATGACTTCTCTAGATATGGCTATGTGTATTTAATGAGGCATAAGTCACAAGCCTTTGAGAAGTTTAAGGAATACAAGAATGAAGTAGAGAAACAGACATGCAAAAGTATTAAGGCTCTTCGATCGGATCGAGGAGGTGAATACCTAAGCCATGAATTCACTTCTTATCTTAAAGACAATGGAATAGTTTCTCAGTAGACTCCACCGTATACACCACAGTACAATGGTGTATCCGAAAGGAGAAACAGGACCTTGTTAGACATGGTCCGATCCATGATGTCTATGTCAAGACTACCCTTGTCTCTCTAGGGCTATGCGTTAGAGACTGTGGCCTATTTATTGAATAGGATATCAAGTAAATCAGTTCCTTCTATACCATATGAGATATGGAATGGCAGGAAATCAAATTTTAATCACATTAAAATTTGGGGGTGTCCTGCCCATGTAAAGAAGAACGATAGTGATAAGCTTGAGTCGAGAACCGATAAGTGTAGGTTTGTGGGATATCCAAAGGAGACGTTTGGATATTATTTCTATCACCCTTCTGAGCAAAGGGCCTTAGTGGCTAAGAGAGCTGTATTTCTGGAAAGAGAATATCTACTCCAGAAAAATAGTGGGAGCCAGATAGAATTGGACGAGGTCCAAGAACCACAACCCATAGACACAAACTCATTAGATGAGACTGTATCGGTTGATCCTATTCAGAGTGAAACACTGACACTACGGAGATCTGGTAGACTACCGAGAGAACCTGAGAGATATGTTGGACATGTCTCAGAGGGGTCCTCTAAGGCATGTATCGATGAGGATGATGATCCTCAGTCATACCAAGAGGCGATCCGTAGTGTAGACTCCGAGAAATGGCAAGAGGCAATTGATTCAGAGATCCAGTCCATGTACACCAATAAAGTTTGGAACTTAGTTGATGTACCCGAAGGGAAGGTCCCTATCGGCTGTAAATGGATTTTCAAAAGAAAAATCGGTGCAGATGGACATGTTGACACATACAAGGCTAGACTAGTAGCAAAAGGATATTGTCAAAGGCAAGGCATTGACTATGACGAGACTTTTTCGCCGGTAGCCATGGTTAAGTCAATCAGAATCCTTCTTGCCATTGTTGCATACCTGGATTATGAGATCTGGCAAATGGATGTGAAGATAACTTTTCTTAATAGAAATCTGTCAGAAGAGGTGTACATGGTACAGCCTGAAGGATTCACCTCCAAACTACATCCTAATAAGGTATGCAAACTTCAAAGGTCCATTTATGGATTAAAGCAGGCATCTAAAAGCTGGAACTTAAGATTTGACGAGGCTGCCAAATTTTTCAACTTCAGTCGGAATGAAGATGAGCCCTGTGTTTACAAGAAGGTCAGTGGGAGTTTTGTGACCTTCTTGTCCTTTATGTTGATGACATCTTACTCATTGGGAATGATGTAGAGATGTTGACATCAACTAAGTCTTGGTTGTCCAAGACTTTCTCCATGAAGGATTTGGGAGAAGCATCCTATATGTTGGGCATAAGGATCTATCGAGATAGATCTTAAAGGATGCTAGGATTATCCAAATCCATGTACATAGACACTATCCTCAAAAGGTTTAGGATGAAAAATTTCAAGAGATGTCTTATTCCCATGAGACATGAAATTTGCCTATCCAAAGGGATGAGTCCTAAAACTTCTGAGGAGATGGCACACATGAATAAGGTACCCTATGCTTCGGCGATAGGGTCAATCATGTATGTAATGCTTTGTACACGGCCTGATGTTGCCAATGCTTTGAGCATTGTCAGTAGATATCAGGTAAATCCAAGCGAAGAGCACTGGAAAGTAGTAAAGGGCATCCTTAAGTACCTGCGAAGGGCTAAGGATCTTTTTCTACTTTATGGAGGAGAGGACCTACAGCTTAGAGCTTACACAGATTCTAGTTTCCAGTCAGATCCAGATGACTGTAAATCCATGTCTGGATTTGTATTCATGTTAAATGGAGGGGCAGTCAGTTGGAGAAGCTCCAAGCAAGATACGACTGCAGATTCGACGATGGAGGCGGAATATATTGCTGCAGCTGAAGCTGCTAAAGAAGCCGTCTGGATGAAGAAATTCATCTTGGAACTTGGCGTAGTTCCCGATATATCAGCTCCCATCCCATTATTTTATGATAATAATGGGGCCATCGCCCAGGCGAAGGAACCGAGATCTCACCAAAGGTCAAAGCATATTCTTAGGCGCTTTCACCTTATTCGGGAGATTGTTGATCGTGGAGATGTGGCGGTAGAGCGTGTACCGTCAGAAGATAACATAGGAGATCCACTGACTAAGCCTTTGACACAGACTGTATTTGAGCGTCATCGGGATAAGATGGGCCTCAAAGTTATGGGCAATTGGCTGTAGTTCAAGTGGGAGATTATTAGTGTTGGTGTGCTACAGGCCAATTTCGGGTCGGGTAGGCCCAATAGTTGTACGATATTGTTCGTTATTAATAAAGTGGTATTTGAACGTAAATATGTGATTGTGTATTATTTTACGATGTCCCTAAGATATGTGGTTGTTGTAAAGTCAACTCGAGATGGGATCTCGATTATGAGACTGACTTTACATGAACACATACCTTAAATTGTTCCTGGTTGGAGGGTAATCACTCGGGGACTTTGATTACCTATTAAACCAGTACACATGATGTGTCAGTGACCAGTCTCATGGTCATTGGTGCGGGGCACCAACACATATGTGTAGGTGTATGTCCTTGGAGGATGTACACTGAACTGATCCGCTATTGGATCTTCAGATGGTTGAGTATACCTAATGTCAACTGAAGATCCAACTGTCTCAGTAGCATCGTTGGTCCTTTGACCTGAGACATTGATCGGATCTTACACGAGGACTGGAATGTTTTAATTACTTGGCTAAGTGACTTTAACCATAAGTCATGAGTTGCCGAGTCATTAACCACTCCAGGATACGTGTGAAGATCATCAATGGTCAAGAGGGGATCGCTCACTGTCGGGTATATATCAGACAGTTAATGGGTCATGACATTGACGCTCCGTTAAATCCCTGGCCAGGGTAGTGTGAGTTCGTTTAGAACGGACGTCATACACTTTAAGGAGGTCATAGTCAAATGGCACGATCATGGGGTTTGATAGAAACCATATCCTTGATCGTACCAGACTCATAGAAGGAGCGAGGGATTATATCGATGCGGTAACTATGGACTTACAGGTTCTAGAAAGGCTGGTTTTAAACCCGGCGTCCTCTAGGATCACGCGGATTTGCTTGACCCAACGTGATCGAAGGTTCGGAATAAATTAAACTATTATTCGGCTCTAGTAGAAGCGAAGAATACGTTTAATTTACTTCTAATTAGGAATTAGAAGTTAATGGGCCTTAAACTAGAGTGACTATGGGCCTAGAGGATCACACACAATGGATTCTTGGGTGACGGATTATTATTATACAAATGTATGTATTATTTTCATTTAATTCCTTTTGGAAAGAAGTGTAAATGGAGCTTAATACATATGTATAATAATAGATAGGATATATATATATAATTTTGGTCTTTTGGAGCCTTTTCAGAAATGACCAAATCTCTATATATATGAATCCTATGTGAGCTCATTCGAGCCTCTTCCAACTCTTCTTTGGCTAATCAAGCATTAGGCTAAAGAAGGAGGATTAGCTCCTCCCCCCTCCCTCTCTCTTGCTCTCTCTCTCCAGAAGGTGAAAGGGTCGGGGAAGGTCGTGCCGGGGGGTCCCGTCGCTGCGCAAGGATCCGTGTGGATATGCTCTAGAGGCCGTACATCTGTGCGGCTCGGTATTCTGCATCGGGCATTGCGGACAACGTCGTTCCGCGCAAGGTATAAATACGCAACCCGTAATTAAGGGGTTCGGGTGATTAAAACACCGATTAGAACATAGATCTACGATTCCATAGCACTGGGATCGGGAAAATGAAATTTTTGTTATCCGCTGCGTTGCCCGTAGGTGCTGTGCGAAACCTTATAGCGACTACATCACATATCTATATATGTAGGGGAACATATATATGAGTTCATGAAAGAGATGAAAAAGATTAGGGTTAAAGACCCTACACTTCATTTCGGCTGAACAGAAGGAGTTACATCGGGACTCAACGTAGCCTAGCGGAATGCAGAAAAGGAAGAAGATAAAGACAGCGACCCACCCTTTACAGATTACCCTCACCAACTGTAACGACCTAAGATTAGGATATCGGGAAAGGAACCCGATACTATTCGAATCCTGGCCCGCCGCCTATGAGCCGGGACTCGGAAGGGCTAAAAAGGAGTGTGGAGGTACAAAGAAATAGGACATAAAGTAGGATAATTCAATAATTAATAGAAATAAATAAATAACTACAACAGCAGAGTCCAGTCTAATAGAAAGTACAGTCTAAGGTAGAAAAACGTACCCAATACCGAGTGAACACTCGGCCCGACAAGCTGGCAACTAAGAACCTCTGCACAGCATCGCAGTAGCGCACCTGCCCACAACCTCTGCCCAATACAGCGCAACCGGGGCCACAACCCATCGAAAAGAAATCTCTCAATCACATCTCTTGGGCCCCACACCGGAACGAAAGCCGCGAACAGCAACCACCTTAACAGCGCCGCGCAGCGCACTTAAGCTCTCAAGCAAGAAATCCAACGGAAAACAAACACAAAATCCTAAGCCAGCTGCTGACTGTACTGGACCTTATGGACTCTGAACACTGTAATATCTCGAATTCCCATGTACGTCCACAACCACTGCTCTGATACCAACTGTAACGACTCGAGATCCGAACACCGGTAAGGCCCGATAACCCGAATCTCAAACCGCCACCCACGAGCCCGAAGACTCGGAATGGTTAAAGGGATGGTATGGAAATACACAAGAATCTAAAATAATTACAAAACTATATAGTTAATAAGATTAAGCAGGAAATAATAAATAACATTAAACAATTTACATAGTCCACAATATAACAGTAGTCTAAAATATAACAGTAGTCCACAACTAGTACAGTCCAGAAAGAAAAGGTACAACTACACGGGACATACCCCGGCTTTGGCAACTGGCAACTGGCAACTAACCCTGAGCACTAGAACCACGTGGAGCCTCGGAAGCGCTCCCCTGAAGCCTCGCCTCACCTAAAACCACGGAAAGACGCAGGGAATGAGCATTATAACAAAAGGCTCAGTAGGCATCACCCGGACCCCTACCTCGCAAAATGAGAAACTGCACGAAAAGCAGTCAAGGCTAACACCAACCAAACATAGAGCGAAGGTCAACAAAATAAGTAAATGGGAAAGCTCAGTCACGCCAAGTACCGACCACATTGCACGAAAATCGAGACAACCCGACAGAACACTAAGAGTCACTACCTGACAAAAGATATGAGTACCACCCACTAGAAGCAAGGCCGGATGCGGCCACTGGCGTCTTAGACCGCGCCTCAGGTGTCCCCCTCATCGCACCCTGGCGGAACGGGGACCCGTACAAGTAACCACAAAATAAGAACTAGCTGGGGTCGTGCTCGTTAACACGGGTCCAACTGCCCCCAACCACATGTGCACACACAGACCATGCGTCCTAGGTCTGGCCCTCTGACTAGTTTTTCCCTCAGTCGGACTCTGGCTGCAAGACGTGGGGCCCTACGGTAACTAGTCTAAAAACCATCTCTCGGGGTAGCCTCGCCACCACTCCCTGGTGGGACCACTCGCGTGTCGGAAGGCTACGACTAGTGGAGGGTCACTGAAAGCGTAGACTCCCTAGCCAACAGAAAATAATGTCTAAACTAGATGAAGTACAAGGACTGCTCCTCGTACCGACACCGACTCACGGTGACATCAGCCGAATCCACGCCACTCCCTGGGGTTCCCATGGCACCTATGTACGACCCCCACATGATGCCCAGCATCAGTCGGGCCATCGATCAGCACAGGGATTGAGGTTCACTCCCCCGGGATTGGGATCGGCGAGAAAAGAACTTCGGTCAGACAGAAGATAGGTGGCGGTCCCCTCTGGACCGCCCCTGGGCAAAAACGGTATAGTGTTGGACCGCCAGACATAGAAACGTTTCTCTCTAGACCGCCAGACTCATCAGGGGAAAAATGGTCTCCTCCTAGGCCGCTTACAGGTGAAAACGGTTCTCCCTGGACCGCATGACCCATTCGGAGAAGAAACAGTCATCTGCAGACTGTTCAAGATAAAACGGTCCAATCCTGGGCCGCCTCACGACATAAATGGTCTCCCGTGGGACCGCAAGGCCATGGGGTTGCCATGGAGTGAAACGGTCACCTATGACCGCTTGGACAATAAATGGTCTCACTTGGACCGCCAGGCAGGGTTAAAACGGTCATCCCATGACCGCTTACCCCAGAAAACTCCAACGGTCAAAAATGCCTCGAAGACCACGTTGGCCAACGAGGAAAAATGGTCGGCCCCTCAGCCGCCTCAGGGCTAGGTGGTCTATCACGTGACCGCATACCCTACCGACACTCTAAGCCCAAAAATGGTCTAGCTAAGGCCGCTGCAGGCCAAAAACGGTTCCTGTTAAGACCGCATACGTTCTGGAAAATCGAGAACGGCGGGAGTGGCCCTAAAATGTCATTCCACACCCCATTCACCCCCGGGTGAAGGGGAAACAAAAGGGGAACCCTTCCCCATGCCCCATGGCACCCTTTGATGCCCACAAACCACAAGATAACGCGGTAAATCTCTAGATCCGGCGCTCAAACCCCAATTCATGGTTTTCCCTTCCCGGCTCGAAATAACCCTCTCTCGACCTCCCTTCGGCCTAGAAATCACGAGGAAGGTAAAGAACGAGTCACCCTACCTCGGGGTTGCCTGAAACGCGACGGATCACCGTCGATCTTCAGAACACTGCTTGAAACCTCGCGAGCTCCCACGATCTCACCAGGCACCGCACGCCGCCACGATTGCCACGCCACCACCGTCGCCGCCGTACAGTCGTCTCACCGCCGTCTGCAGCTGGAGGGGAGCACGCCGGAGTCGTCATCGGAAGGGGGGGGCGGGGCGGGGCGGTCACGGTCGCGTGCGCACGGGAGAGAAGGGAGGAAGAAGAAGAAACAAAAAGAAAAGAAATAATGTATTTATAGAAAATCTCGATTTTTCAAAAAATATGAAAAAATAGAAAAATATATATTTTTGATCCTCGGAACACGCCGGACACACTAGTACTATCCCGGAGTGGGAGAACGTAACGGTTTGCCCTACACAGGGTTCCGTAGGTTCGTCAGGGAAAAACACGTGTAAACTGCGAAACACGTTCCGGGACCTCCAAAATAGATCCGAAACCCACGGATCCAGATCCGAAGAGTGTCCGAAAAACTCGGGGCATTACACCTACCCTCTCTTCCCATCACTATGCTTCTTTCCCAACTTCGGGCCCTCTCTCCCTCCTTCTCTCCTCCCTCACAAGAACGCTGGCTTCGGGAGCTTCAGGCTTAAACGGGCCAAGACGGGGCTCTCTCAAAAAAGGCTCCTTGTATCTAGCTTCCAAGAGAGAAAATTGCTTCATCACTAGGGTCTTTTTGTAGGGCTCAAGACCCCTTGTTCGGGGGGAGAGCCCCCTGCACTTTCTTCTCCCCTTTTTTTTCTTCTTTCTTCCGCTATCGCCGCTACCGTGTCACTTCATCCCGTTGTCGCCCGTTGTCACCCGCTGTCGCCACAGCTACACCAGGTAGGGGAGAGGGCTGAGGTATAGGGGCCCCTCCGGTGGCACCCCCACCGCCAACCACGCATGGGGTTGGCCGCTCACTGACATGGGAGCGCCGTCGGGCGTCGCGGAAAATAGGGGAACCATAGATGCTACAGTACCCGAACACGCGAAAATAGCGTCGACATGGTAGGCCGCTGATTCTTGAATTAGCGTCCGAGTAGGCGGACGCTAATTCTTCAGTTTATATAATTTGATAATCTGGAATATCGCCAAGAATTGGCGTCCACGCAAAAGGGCACTGATTGATGAATTCGCGTCTCTCCTAAAAGGTGTTATTTCTTCATATTACAAAAATCTAAAATTTTAGAAAAATTAGAAATGCCAAGAATTGGCGCCACTGTGAGAGGGTGCCCATTTAAGAATTGGCGTCCGCTTGAAGGGGCGTTCATTCTGTGAGTCAACTGAAAGGAGGCTGAGTCGACCTACAAAATTGGCATCACTTCACGAGTCGCCAGTTATGAAATTGGCGGCTGCGTGAAGGGTCACTGATTTCCTTTTTTTTTTTGACTGCCAACAAATGCCCCCCACCTGCGGGTGCGCGAGCGAGGGATGAGGAAGCGGGGCCTGCGGGTGTCATCTTCTTGCCCGGCAGGCGATTGACATTGGAGCGGAACATCTTCAGCTTCACGCGAGTGCTCTTAGCCGCAAATTGTATCGATTGGTCCTGACCAGGGGTCAGGCGCCAATCTAGATGATATTCGTCGATATTGGGTCTATAATGACGCAAGGATATTCAGTTTATCTGGTTTAGACATAGGGTCTAAGCCATGCCTCTCTGCGGAGACCTCGGAAGGGCATGGCCGTCGAGTTAAGTGGTACATCGATGCTGAGATTGCACTGACGCAAGGAGTTCGGGTTTCTCTGACTTAGACGAAGGGTCTAGGTCGAATCCCTCGGCTGAGACCCTGGGAGGCCTTAGGCGCTGAGTTAAGTGGTTCATCGATGCTGGGACCGCACTGACGCAAGGATTCAGGCTTCTCCGACTTAGACGAAAGGTCTAGATCCTAACCCCTCGGCTGAGATCCTAGAGGGCCTTAGGCGCCGAGTTAAGGTAGTTCATCGATGCTGAGATTGCACCGACCCAAGAGTTTCAGGTTTCTCCGACTTAGACAAAAGGTCTAGATCGAATCCCTCCGTTGAGACCCTTGGAGGCCTTAGGTGTCGGGATCGCGCCGACGCAAGGGTTTCGGGTTTCTCCGACTTAGACGAAAGGTCTACGTTGAATCCCTCGACAGAGACCTTGGGAGGCCTTAGGCGCTGAGTTAAGGTGGTTCATCGATGTTGGGATCGCACCGACGCAAAAGTTTCAGGTTTCTCCAACTTAGACGAAAGGTCTAAGCCGAATCCCTTGGCTAAGACCCCAGAAGGCCTTGGGCGCCGAGTTAAAAACATTAAGGGATCGTTTCTTTCTTTTTTTATTTTCTTCTTTCCTTCTCTCTCTCTCTCTCTCTCTCTCTTGAACATCACGGTGGGACCGGTTATAAATATATAGTAGTATCGTTGACAACGGGCTTACGTCAATGCAATGGAATTTGGGGTTTATCCGGCTCAGACAGAAGGTCTAAGCCGTGCCTCTCGGCCATGACCTCGGAAGGCCATGGGTGCCGAGTTAAGCGATTTATCGATGTTGAGATTGCACCAACGCAAGGAGTTTAGATTTATCTGACTTAGACGAAGGGTCTAGGTCGAATCCCTCGGCTGAGACCTTGGGAGGCCTTAGGTGCCGAGTTAAGTGGTCCATCGATGCAGGGACTGCACTAACGCAAGGATTTCAGGCTTCTCCGACTTAGACGAAAGATCCATGTCGTACCCCCTCGGCTGAGACCCTGGGAGGCCGTAGGCGCCGAGTTAAGTGGTTCATGTAAAGAGTTCCAAGATACAATCTTGTTCATTGTGGGGTATTGGTTTTAGTTGATCGCCGAGCTGAGGGAGCGGTGCATGGTACAACTTCAGGTGTTTCCCATTGAGGGGTGGAAATTGAACCTCCCCCGGTGGTTGACGACGACATAAGCATCGCCTTCATAAACTTTCTGGACCACATAAGGTCCTATCCAATTTTCATTCAATTTGTCTTTGTGATTGGCCGCCATGACTTCTCTTTGCTTGACTATGACTAGGTCTCCTTTCTTGAATTCGCGTTCTTTGACGAGTTTGTCAAAGGCGCGGGCCATACGGGCCTGATACATCTGTATATTCTGCTGGGCTTTGAGCTGCTGTACTTCTAGATCGGAGAGTTCCTCTAGTCTTCTTTCTGTATTGGTCTGGCCATCCTTGACCAATTCGTGCTAGATCGCAACTGTTGATATTTATTTGCCTATCTTTTATCTTACTTTTGAGGTTTGCAAAGTAATGTGGCAAGATAACAAACAAGCAATCAAAGATCTACTCAAACTTGTGAACATGTGAACATGAACCTAGGCAATCGTAGCCAGCTCTAGCATGGGCATACTACCTCAATCAAATTACGCTAAGGAAAAGGAAAACACACGCCGGGGCGTGGAGCAAGGAACAAATAAAACACACCGCTAGGGGTGGAACAAGCAAGGAAAATAAAGAAGATATGATGAAGAAGACAGCTAATGCTCAATACCAAGGAAAGATGTGATCGCCACCAAAGTAAACACAAGTCAAAGACCTTAATATACCTTGGAAATAGGTGGATGAAGCACCCGCCCACGGGAAAGAAAACCAAGGAAAGCCTGCAGATCAACTTGGAAGTAACGGCCAGAACCCTATGCGTCGCTTGGAAGTGACGGCCTCACGATAGACCGCCAGAAGATAGTGACGCGCCTGCACCAGACCGTCAGGTAACCTGCAGTAGTAAAGCTTGCATTCTTTTAACTCCAACTCTTCCAGTCGGCTAGAAGACTTGGGCCTCGTGCTAATGAACCTGTAAACCTGCCAAAGAAGTAGAAAGACAAGACAAGACAACCTCAATTAGCCCTTTTCACAAGCATAGCATCAATTCTTAAAGAGCTTAAGAACATCAAAAGGAGAGGGAATTACCGGGGAGTTTTGGTTTTTTAACCCCTCTGGGTGTTTTTAAAAGTTTGGGAGGATGTTTGTATGCTTAAAGAACAGTGAAAAACGTGGAGGAAGAGGAGGGACAATGCTTTGTTTTGAGGAAAACCAAGGAAGAACTCAAGCATGCAATGATGAACTTGAAAGACAAAACCAAAGTACTCCCTTGATTAGAAGATGGATGGACGTGGGAAGCAGCTCCTCCTGGATGAAGATGGCTCCTGAGTTCGGCAGCACTTCGTCGTGAATTCAAATCTTCCTCCCTCTTGGCCATGAAGTCAAGGGTTCTATTTATAGACCCTCAAACTCTTAGGTCGAGCATAGGATAATTCAGCAAGATAAAGAGATAACTCTTAGCAAATCCTTGAAGATAATATCACCAAGAGTCCATAGAAACAAACTGGGGGTCCTGAGGATCAGATTTGAAAGAGATAACGTCAATCCAAATCCTTATCTCGACCACGGAGTAGCAGAGAAAAGGCCTGAACTGCCAGGACTCTCGGAAGGAAGTAACGGCTGCACGACGACCGCCACTTGGAAGTAACGCATCAAGGAACGACCGCCATTGTCAACCCTATCCCAAAGAGATAAGATCAACGGGAAGAAGACCCAACAAGCTGGACTCTTCAAGGAAGCGACGGCAAAGGCATAGGGCGTCAGAGTGAAGCAACGGCTGGACGACAAACCGTTATTATCAACATGGAATCAAAAGGATAAGCTCTAAATACGAGGCCTTAAGCCTTAAGACTCTTCAAAAAGTAACGGCCCATGACCCATCCGTCAGAAGGAAGAAACGCGCCTGACTGGGACCGTTATTAGCATTGAGGTTCAAAAATAGAGTGAAGGGTTTTGCTAAGATTCGTCCAACGAAATGCCACCGGGAGCCACATCTTAATCCAAGAATTAAAACCCAAGAAATAGGCTTCAACTGACCAAGAGACTCAATGAAGGGTGAACAACTCGGAGCATCATATAGAATGAATAAGGAGACGACCCGACTTATTGGGTATAAAACGGGTGTCAACAGATGCCCCTCCTTAACGTCCTCTTTGCAGGGGAACGAGCGGAGATGAAGCGAAAGCGAAATGGAACATGGAGATGAAGCAGAAATGAAGTGGACTGTATCAAAAAGAGGGCGTTAAGGTAAACGACACCCGTTCTGTACCAACAAGCGATAGGAATTTTCTGAAAAACCTCGAATTGATCACAAGGAAATAGCCAACCAAAGAGATGCAAGTCTGGAGGAACTAATTATCTAAGGAAAGGAAACACGGCTAGCCGTCGGAGGCAACGGAAAAGAAAGAGACTAAACTCTAGACAGGAATCTTCAGCGAACCAGATCAAGCGAGCAAATCGAAGGAAACCTTCTAATTCAGAATGGAATGATTCTCCTTATTTCGGGATTTAAGAACACAGCTGTTCACCATCATCGAGACCTTGAACAAATGAAGCTTCACGAATGCTCAAAGAATGCGTGTGATGCATGCCGGGCTAAAGGAAAACAAAATCTTCAAATCAAATGCAAAGAAAGATAAAATAACAAGATACTTGAGAATAATATTGCTAGATCGGAGAAATCAGGACACCATCTGCAACCACGGCGTGCAAGATAGAACCATCGTCCCCAAATTTTCCAATCTAACGGCCTATCCAACGATTAAACATGTGAACTTAGATCATCATCATTTTTATTTTAGGGGAACATCAGATCCTAAGACACATGAATGACCAGCCGGTTCTCGAGGTAATATATCATAGATATCATATAGTAATGCATTAAGGGAAGGAGGGAACGAGATACAATACCTGACTTACCTGCCGGACGGACGGCAAAAGCGTGACTTTACTCGTAATTCCTTTCATGAAAGACAGGTTAGCCAAAAAAATAAATATGATCAAGAATCCAAGGAATAACCATTGTACGTGCAAGAGGCATCCATAAGGAACATCATGATAGAAAATGGAACCATTTTGACATTAATTAGACCATTTAATTCATCAAGAAACTTGCAAGCATCTAACGGTCTGAGGACAGGGCGTCACATCAAGTAACGGATCACCCTTGATCCGTCATAAATCAGGCGGTTCACATTCTTCAATAAAATAGTCCATTACATGTGACGGCCTATGAGAGACGCGTCAGAATGATGTGACGGCCGGTCGATAGACCGTTACATTTCCTGAGATTTCAAAAAAAAACAACCGAACGGTCACGGTCCGTTCATTCAAACACTCACCGCCCAAAACACCCCAAAACCGAGAGCTCCGGCGACCACCGTCCCAACGACCACCATGGCCGGCGACGAGGCACCCCAGCCTCCACCACAGAAGAGAGGGAGAGGGAAGAAGATGGCCATACGGCGGCTCCACCGCCAGATTGAACGGGAGACGATCCCGCCGGTGGAAGAAGAACAACCGGCGAGGCGAAGTCCAAGGGAGGAAGAGGAAGCTCCCACGGCCACGGGGGACGAAGGGGAAGTTCCCTTGGGTGCAGAGGAGCCCAAGGAACCAGAGAAGAAGAAGAGGAGAAACATGGACCACGAGGTAGGCCCTCCGCCCTAATTTTCTAATTTTTATTTTTTTTGTGTTTATTTATGGATGCATGTGAGGGAAAGGGGTAGAAATGGGTCTACGAACCCACTAGGAACAATTGTAGGCCATTTGGCCAACATGGGAGACCATGAGAATGCAAGGGAAAAAATTCCCAAACGCAGAAAATGTGACGGTCATGCCAGCGACCGTCACACTCCTGACGCGCCACACTGAGGCCGTCAGAGGCAAGTGACGCCCTACCCCAGGGCCGTCACTCTTGCCAGGGACTTAAACTATTTTTAGGGTTTTCAGTTTTTTAAATTTTTATTTTGTTGAATGATTATGCAATGATTATATGATGCAAATTGGACTAATTAATGATCTAATATGCAATGCAGGGGAAGAGACAATCGCGGATCTCCTGGCTTCAGATCCGGGCAGTGTACCAGGCATTGCCCGATTACCAGAGAGAGAAACTTGCTGAGATGGGATTCGCCGAGGTGCTCAGCATCGAGGTGATCCATATGGACACTCCGGTACTGTACGCCTTGCACGAGAGATGGGACCCGTTCAGCCGAGCTTTCATCTTCCCGTGGGGCCACATGATCCCCACGCTAGAAGACATAGCGAGGATTACAGGATTGAGAGTCCACGGAGCCGCGGTGACAGGGTGGACATACGGCAACTACCGAGAGATGGCGCAGCAGCTGCTCGGGCTGGATTTGATCAGGCCGGGACAGTCCTCCTCCCAGCTTTTGAGATCCGTGCTGCAGGAGAGCTTGGGACTGAGAGGAGCGGCGATCGCCGTGGGAGAGCTCCCCGAGGAGCACCTGAGCAGAGTGATAGACCAGGTGCGCCCTCGCGTGGCAGCGGAGGCGGGACCAGAGGGAGATAGAGTGCTCAGGCGCTTCCTGATGCTGCTATTCGGGAAGCTCCTCTTCGCGACTCGGGCAGATGTCATCAGCTGCAGACTGCTGCCGATGATAGAGGATTTAGGCAGAGTCAGGCGATACGCCTGGGGAGCGGCAGTGCTTGCATTCCTATTCGAGTCCCTCAGCACTACGGACCGGCAGACGATGCTGGGCGGCTTCTCGCCTTTCCTACAGGTAAATGTACTTCTAAATGCTTTCTATTATGCCATGAATATTGATGCTATGATTTATGAAAAATGATTTATGCAATGATGCGACTGACTCAATTTCTAAATGCAGATCAGGAGCTATATGTACCTCCCGGGCATCGGGAGAGGCGCTTTACTCCATCCTGGCCGCATACCGATCGCGAGGCGTTGGTCGGTGGCGAGGGATACAGGGTCGATCAGCAGACTGACCCGGACGATCCAGGACGACTTGGACTCCTTCCCGCACACATCGGTAAGTCCAGAACTCAAAATGATTTCTATATGCTTTTAAATGTTTCTAAATGCTTTCTAAAATACTTTCCAAATATCTTTTAATGCTTTCATATGCTAATGAATGAACTAAATGCTCTCAGGTGAGATGGACCCCATACCGCGACGAGGGCTATACGGGACATCCATGGGTGGAGGCGGCCTTATCGTACCGGGGGCGAGACATATGGTTGCATTACCTCCATATCATCGAGCCTCTGCACTATAGGCTAATCCTGCGGACCCGGGGACTACACCAGCCCGAGGTGACCTTTCCACGCCACAGCGACGACCACCCCGGCAAGTCAGCAAGGGGCATCAGCGGCAATGTGGATTGGTGCGCCCGGAAGGCGAAGTACGTCCACGATTAGAACAGGCGGGGCCGAGCGGTGAAGGAGCGAGACGAGAGCGACGAGGCATATCTGAAGGCCTTTGCTCGACTCTACGAGGACCGGGTGTACCGAGGTACCCGCCGACCGGTATGCAAACTAAAACTCTAAACTCTTCTATTATGTAATGTGCAATGTGATATATGCTGACTCATGCCTTCTAAAATGCAGCTAGACCCTGAGGGACGGATAGCCGAGCTGGAAGGGCTACTCCACTCCACCATCCAACAGCGGGACGGGTACCGGACTGCTCTGGAGCTCCTGGTGAGGCTAAAAACTTAAATGCCCATGATTTATGTGATGATGTTCATGATGCAAATGCCAATGTCAACTAACCATGACTTCTAAATGCAGCGGGCCGAGGGAGCCCAACGCGCTGGACCGGATGCCCCATCGTCTTCCTCGCAGCCTGCGGGAGGTAGGGCTGAGCAGGAGGCTGACTTTGCTCGGGCGGTAGCCCGGGCCGAGGAGGCGGAGGCCACCCTCGCGGAGCGGGTAAGAGACTAAAAAACTTATGATTGTGCCTAATTAAATGCTTAATGACTAATGACATGAAATGTAATCTACAGGCGAGGGATCTAGCAGCAGTAATGGCCGAGACTAGCCAGGCGAGAGCTGAGGTAGAGAGAAGCCAGGCTGAGACTGATCGAGCCCGAGCAGAGATGGAGCTGGTACGGGCAGAGATGGCCCGGCTGAGAGCGGAGACCCTGCGGCGCCCAGATGATGCAGAGATGGAACAACTCCGAAAGGAGTTAGCGCGGGCGCGAGCTGAGGTGGAGGAGCTTCGGATCGGGACGGCCGACTTGGATCGCTACCGGACCGAGGCACGGGAGACGCGGCGTCAGATCTTTACACTGAAGATCGAGCTGCGGACATTGGAGCGGACGGTCCGGATGATGGGCCGGGGACCGGAGCGGAGTGCCTCCCAGAGTGGGGTACATAGGAGTGCTGCCCCTAGCGGCTCAGTAGGGAATTTCCTTGTCAGCTCCTCCGCCCAGCGGAGGAATGAGAGGGCAGAGAGAGGACAGCAGGAGGAGAGTGCTTCCATAGCACCGCCACCCGTGAGGAGACCCGAGGATAGAGAGGATGAGGGCGATCCGGCGGATAAGCCGACCGAATGATGCCTTTCTTATGTTTTATTTATCTTTTGTATAGAACCTTTGGCAAAATGGAATGAGATCCCTTCTTTTAGTTTTTTGTTTTGTTTCAATTTTATGCAAGCGTGAATGAATGAATGTGAAAATAGCAGGATGGACGAAATGTGGATGAATGAATGAGATGCATGCAGGAATACATGTATGAAAATGGGAAGAAAATGAGGTGTACAATGTGAAAGACCGCCAGGTCTAGGCAAGGGCAGAAGAAATAGCCTGAACTCAGCAGTAGAGAAAGTGACGGTCTAAGGTCTGACCGTCATAATCAAACGACGCTCTGGTGAAAGACCGTTAATCATCAGAAGCCCACTCTGGCAGTGGGGCATCAGGATAAACGACGGCCAATCAAGGGTGCATCAAAGACAAGTAACGGCCACGGGTCAGACCGTTGATCATGGCAGAACGATAGTTGTCCAGGGCAACTAGCAGGAAATGCGACGGTCTGAAGAGGACGCGTCAGAAAGAGACGGTCCTAAGCAAGACCGTCAGGAAGTGTTTTAGCCCAGAAGAGAAGGAACTGAGTAGCTGAGAATGCGACGGCTTAAGGCTTGCGCGTTTCAGGAAGCGACGGTAGACCCTTAGACCGTTATTCTCCACAGAACACGATTCGGGGAATTGAAACCCACAGAAAATGCGACGGCCAAGGGCTGGCGCGTCGGAATGAAGTAACGGCCGCACGATGGACCGTCAGAATCTGGGCTGTAATCCGAAACGGATTGAGCCGAGATAACTAAAACCCGAGGTTTAGCCACTTGATCAATCACTAGAACTTATCCTAATCGAAGATAAAGCCTTCTAGCCTGAGTCTTATCCTTTCAAAGTTAAATATAAGCCTTAGCAACTTGAAACCTTAATCAAAATCGCAACTTTGCTGAAACCTCTGCTCTAGGGTTTGAAGAGCTCTTCCAAAAGAGAAGAAAACATGATGAAGAGGAGCTTCGAGGTGATGGATATAGAGGAGAAAGCTTACCCCGGCCCCAAAGCTGCAAGGAGGGAACATGGAGAGCTTCAACGGCTAACCTCAATTCCCAAACACCTAAGCTCCAACGTCCAAAGAGTGGTAAGTTCTCACAACTCATCCAAAGTTCAGAATTTTGCTGCACTTATTCTTTTCATGACTTCCTTCCTTCTTTTCTCAAGCCCCTTCCTGGTCCAAGGTGCCATTCCAATCTGAAGTGGGTGGCTCCCATGGTAAAGGCACTCCCCATAGAGGTCACATCAATCCTTAAAGCATGGCACCTCCAACCCCTCTTGGTTTTAGGCAAGAATTTCCAGAAATTATCTTTCGATTGGCCAAGCCTTTCAGCACTTGTGGAATTATGGCATCCACAAACTCATACCTTCATCTTCCCTTCCTTTGAAGCAACTGTCCTATTGGAGGAGGTAGAAACCTACCTAACCCTTCCTAAGACTAAGGTGGGGGGTGAAGACCGGGTTTGCTACACAATCGAGCCTATCGACCCGTCCTTGATCTTGAGTGATTTCATTCACAATCCAAAGGACGTGAGAACCATGATCAGCCCACACCACATCCACTTGATACCCTTAGCACAGTGGATAGTGTCTCATTGTAAAAATAAGTGGGAGAGACATGAAGCGATAGCCAAGGCGGTGGCGGCTTGCTTGTGTGGAGTCTTTCTTTTTACCACTACCGACCACCTCTTAGACATTCAAAATCTTGGTATTATTAGCGGGCTGTGGCAGGGAATGTCTATCTCTCAAGCGGTCCTCTCACACCTTTATGAAGGACTAAGCTCGGCTTGTACAGGAGGACTTTTGTTCGGCTCCATGATACTCCTTGAGTGCTGGATGGGAATAAGAATCAAATTCCTTCCTAAGGAAGATATAATCTCAGCAAGCCGGATCTTTGGGAGCCACCCTCTCTTCTTTATTGGAGGGGCATTTGGATACTCTTCTCAGGTTGAATGTAAGACAGTGGATAAGAAAACTCGGGATGAATGGCGCCTCTTCTTTAACACTTTGCCAATAGATAAATTCATCATGCGACCAAGAGTCCTCCGAAGCACTCTTCTCAAAATACCGCGGCGTCAATGTAGCGACCCGGATTCCGGATACCCGGTGCACCCGGTATAAATACCGAATACACGTGATACCACATGGGACCCGCGAGGCCTCCCAAGCGCGGGAAAGCGCCGAAGGGAAAAAGGAGTGTGTGGAATACATTGAAGCCAGCAGATATAACAGTAAGCAATTAAATTTCATTACAATGGATTGCTAAAGTAGCAGAAATAAAATTACCTTTTCATTAATATTCAAGTTTTCAATTATACACCAGAGTCCAGCCCAAGGAAAGACAACAAGTCTAGCACAGTACAGTCGAACAGAAAGAAACGTACACAGAAGTCGGAGGAACCCGACGCAGGTACGGCTGGCAGCTACAACAGCAAACGCGCACTCCACCAAGGACAGCAGAGGCAGACGGCGAAACCCACCTGAAAAGCAGCAGGGGTGAGTCTCAACAGAAACTCAGTAGGGGTCACGCGGATCCCCACTGGAAAATGCGCAAAGCGAAGACAACGGAAGCAACAACAAAGCAGCAGGAACAGCAGGTGTAGCAAAGCAGGAAAAGCTACACTACAAAGCTGTGAAGGAACAGACGGGGAGTAGGAGTAGGGAACAAGCAGGAGAGGGGTAGGAAACCGCACCAAACAAGCGGCTACCGAACTAACCTCGGTATCCCAAACTACTCCAGACAAAAAGGCAACAGATGGATGACCCTAAACTCACGCAGAAGGGTACACCAGTCTGTCAACCAGCCCAAAACAAAGGCGAAGGCGAACGCCGACACCGGGGAAACAGACAAAACACGACCGGGAACGTCGTGCACAAAGCCCCACGCACGATCAGAACACCGTGCGGACAACAAAACACTGACCCCGAGCACGGCCACGAACGGGCAACTCGCAAAGGTCACAACGCGCAAGGAAACGCGAAGAGCTACGCGTCACGAGAACCGCGAAGAGCTACGCATCACGTGACGGAAGCACCCCCTTAAAAAGCCAGCTGCGTCCACTGACGTCTCATGCTGCACCTCAAGTGTCTCACCTACAGTACTGCTGTAACAACAGCAGAGATGTAGACACAAGCTGAACCACACAGGAACAACAGAACAAGTAACTAGTCAGGGTCACGCCCGTCGACGTAAGTCCTAACCCCTGACCACGTGTGCACACACTGGCTATAGCCTAAGCCAGGTCCTCTAGCTAGTATTCTCCCTCGGCAGGACGCTACCGTTGGCTAGGAGCCCGCGGAACTAACTAAAAACCGCTCACTGGGAAAAACCCTCCGCCATCCGCTAGCGGGTCGGCCCGCGGCCTTAGGCAACAATAAGTGGAGGCTTCACACGACACAGAAGCTCAAAACACAAGTGCCGAAGTACAGACAGGCAACCATGCCTATCCACACGCACTTCGAAGCACCAAATGGCAGCACCACCACTGCCGACAACTCAGGACAAGCACTAGACCTCCTATGTAACGATCCTGAGCCAAACGACTCAAAGGTAAGATCGTCACAACAGCGGAACAAGCCGCCAATCGGTCTAATCCTAAGCCAGAGAAACCACGCTCCGCAGAAAACAACACACGGAGATCTGAGGGAAACATCAAGAACCCTCAGCACAGCTGGACACGCAAACCGAGGTAGAACAATACCTCGAAGCATCCAGAAGCAGTGTCTTAGGCAGGACAGAACCGCTAAGACACGCGCAAACAAGGTCACATGTCAACCACTGGGTCAGACCAGGTTGACCGAAACCCAAACAAGCACATGCAAAGGTAGGATAAGGAACCCTACCACAAGCAAGAAGACTCCTGGCTACCTTACAACGTAGTCTTAACCCTCATAGGACGTCAAGAGACATCCACGGGACAACGGGCAGACCACAAGGCCAAGCCAAGACACACAGAATCATCGGGCGGAAAACCAAGGCACAAGGAAAGTAACGCACCAGCTCTAGACCGCTACAAGCAAGCGACGGTCTAGGTTAGGGCCGTTATTTCCCAAACGACGGACGGACACCAGGCCGTCACTCACACCACCCTGATAACCTACAAACCACGCAAAAGCCAAGTAACGCACGCGACTAGGGGCGTTACAAGCAAACGACGCACGGGTCTCCACCGTCACATTCAACAGTGCAGCAACCCAAACCAAAGCGAAGTAACGCGCTAGGCCAGGCGCGTCACTCACGAAACAGCGCGGCAGGGGAGGGCCGTCAGAACCAAACGACGCACGGGGGACCCATCCGTTACTCACAGACGGCATGGCCATCCTCAACCCAACACCACAGCAAACAACGGTCGAAGGCATGCGCGTTACTCACAAACGACGCACGGGGTCCCCACCGTCACACCCAACGGTGCAGTCAACCCAACCTCGACCAAAAGAGAATGTAACGGCCAGGGGCGGCACGTCACACTCAAACAACGCATAGGGGCACGACCGCTAGAGGCACCGCCTCAACGAGTCAAATGTCAGTCAACGGAAAGTAACGGCCTGGGCAAGGCGCGCCACTTCCATCTAACGCACTGGGACAAGCACGTTAGACCAACCGACTTAACCCCAAAGGAACACGATAAAACGCAAGTAACGGCCGAGCACTGGCGCGTTACACGGGAATGACGCTCCACCCTTGGGCCGTCACTCATCCAGAAGCCAAAGAACTAAAACGATGCAGACCAAACGACGGTCAGTCGTAGGGCCGCTAGAGCGAGTAACGGTCGCTGGCATGACCGCTACTTCGGTCACGGCGGGAAAACATAGGAATGGCCGGATCGGCCCGTTCCACGCCCCATTCACGCCGAAACGTAGGGAAACAAACCCAATCGACAAAAGACAGCTCCAGGGGACTTCAAACCCCGCATGCAACACCAAAAACACAAGATCCGGGCGATTTAGATAAATCCACCCAAAATGGGTCACCGAGGTTCCCGGGCTTCTACCGGCCTCGAATGAGCACCAAATCGCACGAAAACTACGTGGATGGGATTCTGACATCCCTGCGGTCATTTAGAAAACTAACTGAACCGCAATCGTCACCGTTTACCGGCCGACCCTAAAAACCACGAAAATCACGGTTTAGGCAAAACAAGCCCAAACACACTCATTTCCTAGCCGAACGCCGTGCAATGGCAGGGAAAACGAAGGTGAAGAAGCAAGGATCCGTCACCCTACCTCCACCGAAGAAACCGTGCCCCGAAGGGACTAAACCACGCCGAAAACCACTCGCGAACCAATTTCACCGGCTTTGAATCCACCGTTCGGGATCGCGCCAGAATCGATCCGATCCTCGCCTCATCGCGCATCTCGACAGCTCCACGGCCTCGCCACCTCGCCCACCTACGCCTCCGTCTGCAGCCGGAGCCAAAGAGGGGGAGAAACGAGAGAGAACGGGAGAGGGACGGCGGCGGTGAGAAATGAGGAGGGGAGAGAGGAAAGAAAAAGAAAAAGGAAAAGAAATTAGGAAATTTTCCTAATTTCCGAAAATTCCGAAAATGCGCTGAAAATGCACAAATTCAGAAAAATACGCAAAAATAGCCGAAACGACCGGCTCGAGGAGTACATCGACGCTGTAGCATTCACGAGTTCGAGAATTGACAAATAAACTCACCGTAGGGTTCCGTAACTAGTACGTGAGAAAAACCCACACGGCTCGTCAAACTCAATTCGGAAGCCACAAAAGCGAACCGAAACTCAACGAAACCAATCCGAAACAGATCCGAAAGATCCATTAAAGATCCTACGAGATCCAGGGCATTACATCCTCCCCTCCTTCAAAGAATTTCGCCCCCGAAATTCAGGACTAGCAAAGGAGAAGCAGGGAAGAACAACCCAACAGCACAAAACTCGGAAAACACAGCTCAGAGGAACACCGTCAGATTACAATTACAGGTACACACTCAGCTTCCAAGACAGCAAGTCCACAGCACGAGTATGGCACCAAAGTGAATACATCTGACACCTCCGAAGCAAGGGCAACGTCGTTTACGTCTCACCAGAATTAGAGACACGACTGCCACAACCACAGACAACCGAGAAACACAACGACAACACCGCAAGTGGCAGCTTACACAAGGGGACACAGTCCTCACAGCTGACAACTCGCAACATCATCGGCTCCAGTGCCAAAGGTAACAGGGAACACCTGGCACACCGAACGCCAACGACAACAACAACACTGCTGGACCAGAAACACAATCAAGTCAGTACTCACTCAGATATCACATCTGATCAAGTCGCAAGCTAACTCCACTAAGGAAAAGGGAGCACAGCAAAGCTAACTGACAAGACAATGGTCCAAGACGAGAACGCAAAATCATAAAGAAACAGCGCCAAAACAACACAACGGCAGCACTTGCAGAATTTTGGCTCCGCACAACACGCAGTGCCAAGAAACACGTCTGCAAGCAGGGTCACAACAAGGCACAAGAATAGCTGAGCACACAACCACACAAGAACGGGTTACGCATCAGACTGCTCACCAAGAGAAGACCACAACAACAAGAAACGACAACAATCTCGGGGGACGCAACTCAAGGACTAGCAACACGCCTCAAGAGCACAACACCCAAGAAGGAAAAAGCAGAGCAAAGGGTACTTAATCAGCAAGGAATGCCAACCAATTCCCCAACACTCACACAATTGCCAATGCCAACACAAGAAAAACCACAAACAACGGCACGGCAACAACCAAAGTCAAGGCACAAGAAGCCAAGACAAAGCCACATCGAGAAAGGAACAAGACCTCTCGACAAATGGTAGCCAACCCACACACTACAGCTGTACTCTCAACAACGTGCACAGGCAACAGAACAACATCAGAAATCGCATCTCAGCACACATCAGCGCCATCGCAATCAACAAGATCGCAATTCACACGCCACGAGCACCGATCACGCGAACAACCGATCACAAAGAGCCTGAGTGCAGCAAGAGAAGAGCACCAGCTTCAGCGCAAAGCACAAGGAAAGCATCAATCTCAGCTCACCATCACGTCCTGACACGATAAATGAGCCTTCACAACACATCGGCCGTTAGACACAGCACGACAACTACGGTACACAACAGCTCTTAACACCATCATGGAGTCCAAAGCTAAGCAACCGTACAACAAGGAGCAGATCAGGCTCAAAACAAGGCTGTCTACACTTAAGCAGACACAGGACAAAGGCAGCACTAAGACAGCAATTCCAAGGCAAACATCGAAAAAGCTTCACCACGAAGGACAAGAAGCAACAAGCTCGACAACAACAGCTCACCAGGAAGGGAAAATCCAAGGCTCGCTCGAGCAACTTCTCAATCGAGGCAACACGACAATCGAAGCAACCAAAACAACGAAGCATCAGGAGCTACACAAACTCAAGCTGGGACAACCAAGCAACGTAAGAACGTGCGTGGCCATCACACCAACGCTAAAAGTCATAAGCCACCTGAGCAAAATACAGAAAATAGCTCGAACAATGCACTGCAGGTCCATGCCAACCGACAAACACTGCCAAGCGCAACACGATCGAGACCAACTTCAAAACGAACGAAGCACATCGTCACATCCAGACGAGAGCAAAAACCATCTCGTACAGTGCCAACCAAGCACGTACAAGACCACACGCAAAAAGCACCGCGATAAACCATCGCAACACCTACGCCAGCAAGAGACTGTACTGGGCCTAAGGACTCTGGTAACTGTATATCTGGATTTCCATGTATTCACACGACAATGATCTGATAGCTCAGAAAAGAACTCTGAACATCTCAGAACACTGCTCTGATACCACCTGTAGCGACCCGGATTCCGGATACCCGGTGCACCCGGTATAAATACCGAATACACGTGATACCACATGGGACCCGCGAGGCCTCCCAAGCGCGGGAAAGCGCCGAAGGGAAAAAGGAGTGTGTGGAATACATTGAAGCCAGCAGATATAACAGTAAGCAATTAAATTTCATTACAATGGATTGCTAAAGTAGCAGAAATAAAATTACCTTTTCATTAATATTCAAGTTTTCAATTATACACCAGAGTCCAGCCCAAGGAAAGACAACAAGTCTAGCACAGTACAGTCGAACAGAAAGAAACGTACACAGAAGTCGGAGGAACCCGACGCAGGTACGGCTGGCAGCTACAACAGCAAACGCGCACTCCACCAAGGACAGCAGAGGCAGACGGCGAAACCCACCTGAAAAGCAGCAGGGGTGAGTCTCAACAGAAACTCAGTAGGGGTCACGCGGATCCCCACTGGAAAACGCGCAAAGCGAAGACAACGGAAGCAACAACAAAGCAGCAGGAACAGCAGGTGTAGCAAAGCAGAAAAGCTACACTACAAAGCTGTGAAGAACAGACGGG
The DNA here is from genome assembly GCA_022559845.1 of Amorphophallus konjac. NCBI lineage: Eukaryota > Viridiplantae > Streptophyta > Magnoliopsida > Alismatales > Araceae > Amorphophallus > Amorphophallus konjac. The sequence goes on from CM040129.1 coordinate 157,601,515, forward strand.
GAGTAGGAGTAGGGAACAAGCAGGAGAGGGGTAGGAAACCGCACCAAACAAGCGGCTACCGAACTAACCTCGGTATCCCAAACTACTCCAGACAAAAAGGCAACAGATGGATGACCCTAAACTCACGCAGAAGGGTACACCAGTCTGTCAACCAGCCCAAAACAAAGGCGAAGGCGAACGCCGACACCGGGGAAACAGACAAAACACGACCGGGGAACGTCGTGCACAAAGCCCCACGCACGATCAGAACACCGTGCGGACAACAAACACTGACCCCGAGCACGGCCACGAACGGGCAACTCGCAAAGGTCACAACGCGCAAGGAAACGCGAAGAGCTCCGCGTCACGAGAACCGCGAAGAGCTACGCATTCACGTGACGGAAGCACCCCCCTTAAAAAGCCAGCTGCGTCCACTGACGTCTCAGCTGCACCTCAAGTGTCTCACCAACAGTACTGCTGTAACAACAGCAGAGATGTAGACACAAGCTGAACCACACAGGAACAACAGAACAAGTAACTAGTCAGGGTCACGCCCGTCGACGTAAGTCCTAACCCCTGACCACGTGTGCACACACTGGCTATAGCCTAAGCCAGGTCCTCTAGCTAGTATTCTCCCTCGGCAGGACGCTACCGTTGGCTAGGAGCCCGCGGAACTAACTAAAAACCGCTCACTGGGAAAAACCCTCCGCCATCCGCTAGCGGGTCGGCCCTCGGCCTTAGGCAACAATAAGTGGAGGCTTCACACGACACAGAAGCTCAAAACACAAGTGCCGAAGTACAGACAGGCAACCATGCCCATCCACACGCACTTCGAAGCACCAAAGGCAGCACCACCACTGCCGACAACTCAGGACAAGCACTAGACCTCCTATGTACGATCCTGAGCCAAACGACTCAAAGGTAAGATCGTCACAACAGCGGAACAAGCCGCCAATCGGTCTAATCCTAAGCCAAGAAACCACGCTCCGCAGAAAACACACACGGAGATCTGAGGGAAACATCAAGAACCCTCAGCACAGCTGGACACGCAAACCGAGGTAGAACAATACCTCGAAGCATCCAGAAGCAGTGTCTTAGGCAGGACAGAACCGCTAAGACACGCGCAAACAAGGTCACATGTCAACCACTGGGTCAGACCAGGTTGACCGAAACCCAAACAAGCACATGCAAAGGTAGGATAAGGAACCCTACCACAAGCAAGAAGACTCCTGGCTACCTTACAACGTAGTCTTAACCCTCATAGGACGTCAAGAGACATCCACGGGACAACGGGCAGACCACAAGGCCAAGCCAAGACACACAGAATCATCGGGCGGAAAACCAAGGCACAAGGAAAGTAACGCACCAGCTCTAGACCGCTACAAGCAAGCGACGGTCTAGGTTAGGGCCGTTATTTCCCAAACGACGGACGGACACCAGGCCGTCACTCACACCACCCTGATAACCTACAAACCACGCAAAAGCCAAGTAACGCACGCGACTAGGGGCGTTACAAGCAAACGACGCACGGGGTCTCCACCGTCACATTCAACAGTGCAGCAACCCAAACCAAAGCGAAGTAACGCGCTAAGGCCAGGCGCGTCACTCACGAAACAGCGCGGCAGGGGAGGGCCGTCAGAACCAAACGACGCACGGGGGACCCATCCGTTACTCACAGACGGCATGGCCATCCTCAACCCAACACCACAGCAAACAACGGTCGAAGGCATGCGCGTTACTCACAAACGACGCACGGGGTCCCCACCGTCACACCCAACGGTGCAGTCAACCCAACCTCGACCAAAGAGAATGTAACGGCCAGGGGCGGGCACGTCACACTCAAACAACGCATAGGGGCACGACCGCTAGAGGCACCGCCTCAACGAGTCAAACGTCAGTCAACGGAAAGTAACGGCCTGGGCAAGGCGCGCCACTTCCATCTAACGCACTGGGACAAGCGCGTTAGACCAACCGACTTAACCCCAAAGGAACACGATAAAACGCAAGTAACGGCCGAGCACTGGCGCGTTACACGGGAATGACGCTCCACCCTTGGGCCGTCACTCATCCAGAAGCCAAAGAACTAAAACGATGCAGACCAAACGACGGTCAGTCGTAGGGCCGCTAGAGCGAGTAACGGTCGCTGGCATGACCGCTACTTCGGTCACGGCGGGAAAACATAGGAATGGCCGGATCGGCCCGTTCCACGCCCCATTCACGCCGAAACGTAGGGGAAACAAACCCAATCGACAAAAGACAGCTCCAGGGGACTTCAAACCCCGCATGCAACACCAAAAACACAAGATCCGGGCGATTTAGATAATCCACCCAAAATGGGTCACCGAGGTTCCCGGGCTTCTACCGGCCTCGAATGAGCACCAAATCGCACGAAAACTACGTGGATGGGATTCTGACATCCCTGCGGTCATTTAGAAACTAACTGAACCGCAATCGGTCACCGTTTACCGGCCGACCCTAAAAACCACGAAAATCACGGTTTAGGCAAAACAAGCCCAAACCACTCGTTTCCTAGCCGAACGCCGTGCAATGGCAGGGAAAACGAAGGTGAAGAAGCAAGGATCCGTCACCCTACCTCCACCGAAGAAACCGTGCCCCGAAGGGACTAAACCACGCCGAAAACCACTCGCGAACCAATTTCACCGGCTTTGAATCCACCGTTCGGGATCGCGCCAGAATCGATCCGATCCTCGCCTCATCGCGCATCTCGACAGCTCCACGGCCTCGCCACCTCGCCCACCTACGCCTCCGTTGCAGCCGGAGCCAAAGAGGGGGAGAAACGAGAGAGAACGGGAGAGGAGGGACGGCGGCGGTGAGAAATGAGGAGGGAGAGAGGAAAGAAAAAGAAAAAGGAAAAGAAATTAGGAAATTTTCCTAATTTCCGAAAATTCCGAAAATGCGCTGAAAATGCACAAATTCAGAAAAATACGCAAAAATAGCCGAAACGACCGGCTCGAGGAGTACATTGACGCTGTAGCATTCACGAGTTCGAGAATTGACAAATAAACTCACCGTAGGGTTCCGTAACTAGTACGTGAGAAAAACCCACACGGCTCGTCAAACTCAATTCGGAAGCCACAAAAGCGAACCGAAACTCAACGAAACCAATCCGAAACAGATCGAAAGATCCATTAAAGATCCTACGAGATCCAGGGCATTACAGTCAAGGCCTGGACCTCCAGCTAGTAGGGAACACTACCATGGCGATCTACAACCCGCACCGATGCCATCTTCAGATCGGATTACCTCGAATCAGTGTTTCTGCACTATCACACTACCCTCCCCTTCTACCTAGGAAGATGGGGACCGAGGAAGATGAACGAGCGATCCGGACCGCGCTGACCATGTGGGAGATCAGCAAGGTGCGCCCGTGGCAAGCAGAGGTTGAAGAGAACGACGAAACACGCCGAGATTACATGAAAGAGTTGAGAAGAATCCGCCCTCTTGCGGATAAGAAATTGAATGTATCTTGATTTTCCTTTTTTATTCATGAGAGATATCATGTAACTGACAATCGAAGTTGAATTTATCAAGAATTATATTTCATTAATCTTTGCTTGAATGAGATGAGATTACCATAGTTGAATGATCTTGAGTTCCATCATTTTGAAAGGCTAGGATGACGTGAACAGACAGGGCTTCTGGAGGATATGACGGATGTGCACTGGGCCGCCACAAAGAAATAACGGTCTGCGACAGGCCGTCAGAATGAGAGTAACAAGAGCCCGATCTCTGAAGGAAATGACGGATGGATTTTGAGCCGTTATATTCAAGTAACGGAGAGTCTCAGACCGTTATAATGACGGTTCAATGGAAAGGAAGAAGGCCCATGCCTGAAGGGAAATGACGGTCAAATATGGGCTCGTTACATGAATGTAACGGTCTGATGCTGGCGCGTTACACACCTTGAACCTGCATAGTTGTGAGCTTTTGCTTTTGGGCTTGCCCCTGTATTCTGCACACACTCAAACATGAAACAAGTTAGATCTGTTCTTAGACTCAACCCCTTGCCTTGAAGCAAGTTAGATAATGACCGTTTCTTGATATTTGGTCAAGGGGTGGAGCCTTATTAAATAGGCGAAAACATAATGATAATGTGATGCATGCTATGCATATGATGCCATTTGTTTTTGGGAGTTTTGGAAAATATTTAATGTTTTTGGATTTTTAAAAATATTTGATGTTTTTTTAAAGATATTTGATGTTTTTGGATTTTTGAAAATATTTGTTGTTTTTTTTATTTTGAAAGATATTTGATGTTTTTGGATTTTTGAAAATATTTATTATTTTTTTTTGATTTTGAAAAAACCAGTGCCTCTCTAGCAACACGAGACCTCCCTCGTTTTAGGTTGAGTCTCGAGGCCGGCGTGCAATATTGTGACAACCACTGGCCGAGGCCTAATCATTGTGACGGTGTTTTTACCAAAGCCATACCTAGGGTACTCATCTCAGTCCTAAAAGAAAAAAGGAACATGGGGGTAAGCTTAGGCCAGATATGGGAGTTTTTAGAACTTGATTCCCTCACCGTACAACCCTATTAGAGATTTGGTCTGTTGCGCCGGGGCTTTATGTCCGTCATCGAACCTTTGTCCACTTAGGCATGCATGCGACGGGCTCATAACGTCCCGCGGGGAACTGTACTGCCACTCTTGTCATGCCCAGTTTTTTCTTTTTCCTTTGAGCTTTTGAAATTCCATTCACAGACTTTGAGATGATGCTTTTGATCTTTTTGGTAAAAGAGCACTCCTTTTCTTTTCTTTTCCTTTCTTCCTTGTGGCGTCAGGTCATAACGGACTTGCCCCTATTTGAGACCTCTTCTTGTTAGGGAGTTTGGATTGGTTGTCTCCTCCTTATTCACTCCTTGCCTCTAGATTCAGCCGCAGAATGAAGCGGACAGGGACTTCAACTTTCCCCTAAAGCATGGCCAAAGAGAAACGGTGTCTTTTAAATAAGGAGTCCGACCAGGGACGTCGTGTAGTGTGTGATTGCCTTACTCGAGACCCTCTTTTTGAAGATAGGGCGGGAGTTCTTATTGCCGGAAAAGCACATGGTTTAGATTTTTAAGGAAAGAAACGCTTAGATACAACCCATTCCACGGGTGAGAGAGCTCCTCACCTTCCGCGTTTACTAAACGATAAGCATTCCAGGATAAGCCTCCTTTACTACAAACGGCCCTTCCCAGTTAGGTTGCAACTTGGACCTAGGACTACAGACCGAATGAATTTGCGTTTCAAAATAATTTCACCCTTACAAAATTTTCGTTCAATTACCTTCTTTTGAAAATAACGCAAAACCCTCTTTTGATAAAACGGACACGTGATCAGCCGCATTCATCCTCTTCTCATCCAAGAGTTCCAATTGGACCAGCAACGCCTCCCGACGTTCATCGAGATTAGTTCCTTTCGAGCTGCACTCTAAGGGAAGGGATTATGATCTCGTATGGGAGCACCGCCTCCATCCCATAAGTTAAAGAGTAGGGAGTTTGTCCCGTAGGGGTACGGACGGAGGTGCGGTAAGCCCATAGAGCTTCCACCAATCTCTCAGGCCAATCAAAAAATTTATGTGCTTCGCATGTTTTCTTAATGATTTTAAGAAGGGTTTTATTAGTGGCCTCGGCTTGACCGTTGCCTTGAGAGTAATATGGAGACGAATGATGCAGCGAAATATTGAACTTCTTACATAGGTCTTAAGCTCTTGGGAGACGAACTGGGGTCCGTTGTCGGTGATGATGCTGCTTGGCACTCCGAACCGCGAGATGATATTCTTCATGATAAAGCGGCACACCGTTGTAGCTTTTATCTCCGCGTACGCCTTGGCTTCGGCCCATTTGGTGAAGTACTCAGTAGCGGTGAGGATGAAGGATTTTTGCTTGATCTGAGAATTAGGATCACCGAGTGGGCCGACGACGTCGAAAGCCACATGGAGAAGGGCCAAAGAGCAGTCATAGGATGGAGGGACGAAGCAGGAGAGTGAATTTTATCAGCATGAGTTGGCATTTAAGACACCTCTGGGACATAGAGGGAGCAATCTTCCTCTAGAGTGGGGCCAATAGTAGCCCTGCCTAAGGATCTTTTTCGCTAGAGCCTGGCCATTGACATGACCTCCACACTCACTAGAATGGGCTGCTTCAGCCACTTTCCAAGCTTCTACATCATCTAGACATCTCATGAGCATTCCATTAGTGGCACGCCTATACAGCTCTTCTGCAATGACAGTGTACCTTGCGGCGGCTCTTCTTATTGCTTTACGCTGCTCGGCCGTTGCCCCTTCTGGGATGACCCTTCTTTGCAAAACAATTCGATTTCATGATACCAAGGCGATTCCTCTTCATCCAGAATCTCCTCTAGTTCTGTTAATGAAACTTCCTTGAGATCTTCCTTCTCAACTCTTGCCTCTACAGATTTCTGAGGTTGACGAACCAGGGATCTTGAATAGAGGGTGCGTCCAATCTCTGGACGACGATGGTCTCAGTACTACGGCTGAGAGGGAAAGATAAGGAGGAAGCAAGAGATGCCAAAGCATCAGCTAGAATGTTCAAAGAACGGGGAGTATGGATATAGATCAACTTACGGAATCGCTTAGCAATGAGCGTGACCAAATCTTGATAAGGTTTGAGCTTGGGGTCACGAGTACGGTAAGTGGACAGAACTTGCCGTAGAACGAGCTGAGAGTCTCCTATGATGTTCAAATAGCGCGCGGCTAGGAGATAGGCGTGCTTCAAGCCGGCCAGGAGAGCCTCATACTCAGCGATGTTGTTGGTAGCAGGAAATAGAAGTTGATAAGCGAAGGGGATGGTTACTCCATCTGGAGTAAGCAAGACAGCCCCGATCCCTTGGCCTTGAGAGTTGAGTGCACCGTCGAAGTGCAGAGACCAGAAGGGATGATGAGAAAGGACAGAGAGATGCTCATCAGGGAAATCGTCCTGAATGGAATCGGTATGAGGAACAGGAAGATGTGCGAGATGCTCAGCAATGGCATATCCCTTGACTGCCTTCTGAACGACAAAGGTGATGTCAAACTGAGAGAGGAAGCTCTGCCAACGAGCTAACCTACTAGAAAGGACGGGCTTTTCTAGGAGATAACGGACCGGGTCCATTCTGGAGATCAACCTAACTGGGTGGGCGAGAAAGTAATGTTTAAGCTTCTGAGCTACCCACACTAAAGCAGCACAAGTCTTCTCCATAGCGGTGTACTTGAATTCAGCTGGATTAAACAGTCGAGAGAGGTAGTACGCAGCCCGCTCTTTTCCTTCATCATCCACTTGTGCTAAAACCGCCCCTAGGGAGTCCTCGATGACCGAGATGTATAGGATCAGGGGTTTCCCAGGGACAGGAGGTTGCAAAACCGGGGATTGGTTAGGTACTCTTTGAGGTCCTCATAGGCCTTTTGACAATCTTGATTCCATTCGAACTTGGCCCCCGCCTTAAGCAACTCATAAAATGGGCGGCACCTTTGAGAATGCTGAGATATAAATCTTCTAATGAATTGCAGCCGACCAATCAATCCTCGAAGTTCCGTAATGTTCTTTGGCGGAGGCATGTCCATGACGGCCTGTGCTTTATTAGGATCTATCTGGATCCACCGTTTGCTCACTATAAAATCCTAGCAACTTCCGTGAGGAGACTCCGAATACGCACTTCTTCGGATTCATCTTAAGCTTATACTCCCTGGCTCTCTGCAGCACTTTAGCCAGAACAGAGGGGTGTTCTTCTTTTGTTCTTGATTTCACCAAGATGTCGTCCACGTAAGCCTCCATGTATATGTGCATCATGTCGTGGAAAATGGCCATCATTGCCCTTTGATAGGTGGCACCCGCGTTCTTCAACCCAAATGGCATAACCACATAACAATACATGCCCCAGGGCGT